>CM061537.1:47827977-48065988 GCA_030545055.2 Neoaliturus tenellus
CCTAAAGCGTCCCGCGACATGGCTTCCCCTCACAAAAGTCCGCACAATACTGAGAGACTGCTTGTAGCGCATGAGTCAAGGGAAAAGAGGTGGGGGAAACACCAGGAGTGGGGGAAGGTCACAGTGGTGGGGGAAGGTGAGGTGGTACGCTGGAGTATCGCATCACTTCACCATGAGCTGTCCTACAGTCAACACACTGTTCTCTTGGCCCGAGTTGGCACTAGAAGAAACATTTCTGTACAGCTTAGGCTGTGAGAGCCGAGGAAGCAAAGTCAAAGTGGAAATTGTGTTAAACTCCAAGATGAAGAGTCTCCTAAATAAACTAATTGTATCCCTGCAATCTCCTATAACTTTAGAGAAATACAACTTTATTAAGCGACACCTCATACTTTAGCAAAACGAAGCGGAAATGGAAAAGATTACAGTAAAATTAATGTAACTTAAAACTTGGACTGGACACTCATGGCGATACCACGTGGCGTGCAAACGCCACCCTAAACATTACAAGTTAGGTTATTGAGAACCTCTGGTACGATAACCGATGTGCTAGAGTTAAAGTGTGATGACCTTGAGTCAAAACACTGAAATACTACAAGTCGATATCGTCCCAGAGTCAAAGTGTAGTGACCTACATTCAGAACTTGTAAAATTACTTACATATAGAGAGCTAGAGAACAGCGAGACGCACCGCATGGAAGCTGGAGACATACTGGCGAAGCGGTGTTGTGCAGCCTAGGGACCCAGTTGTGGTGGGGGTATAGCCAACACTTAGAGTACAAGTGTTGTGGGTGACCTTGACCCACTTAACTTACCTCGACCCCCCCCCCCCCGACAAAAAGTGCGAGCCCCCCCCCCCCCGACAAAAAGTGCGAACCCCCCCCCCCGACAAAAAGTGCGAACCCCCCCCCACCCCCCCCACCCCCCCACCCCCACCCCCACCCCCACCCCCTCCCCCACCCCTGATATCCTGGGCGTGGCAGCCCCGGTGGGGATATAAGGGGGCCCAGCCAGAGCCGGCTCGCAGTCCGCTCCCGCGCGTTGAACGTGAACGATCGGGACGGACCGCCATAGGCATCACTAAACATTGAATGGCGCCTTCAGTGTTTAGCGAAGTCTACTCTAACTTTAAGACATGTATTAGTTGTAAGATATTGCGCTTGCGTTTGGGTATTGCGAATTGTTTTATATGAGAGTGTTTTACTTGTACCTTATGTCTCCTGTGTGTCTTTTATCCTTTGTGTCTTGTTTGTTATATGTGTTTAACGTGTATGTGCTTGTTCCAGCATTGACTACGTTGAGCTCAATTGTGTGTTGTAAGTGTGTTATATTTTTCTAAAGTGTATACGCTTGTTGTAGCATTTCCCCCTTGAGCTTTTGCAATGCTCAAAGTAAATCGTAAAGACAGGGAACGGGAGTAGGCCCCCGTGTAAAGTTACTTTTGTATAATTGTTAGGCTCCTCTCATGCATGCTTTAATGTGGCTGAGAAATAGGAGCGTCCGTTTGTACGCCTATATGGGGGTAATAAGCCGATGGCCTCTGCACTCGGACCGAGGACGTAAGCCACTAGGGTGTCCTCAGTTAGTTTCCCTTCTGGAAACTCAAAATTATGTAAATGAAACTTTGTTAGCTATTTGTGTTTTTTTGTCCCCAAGGCCCCCGAACATTCGTGGTTCGCCATGGATGTACGGGGGCCGAAATTTTTTAATGTCCGTGTGGCCTTGACCCACATAGGACTTGTAAAAATTTACTGCATTGCTAAATTAAAAATATTAAAGATAGGGTTACGGGAGTAGGCCCCCGTGTAAAGCCACTTTTTTTATAATTGTTAGGCTCCTCTCATGTATGCTTCAATGCGGCTGAGAAATAGGAGGTGGTCCGTTTGTACGCTTATACGGGGGTAATGAGCCGATGGCCTCTGCACTCGGACCAAGGACGTAAGCCACTAGGGCGTCCTCAGTTTCTTTCAAAATTATGTAAATGACATTTCGTTAGCTATTGGAAAAGTTATTAGTTGGAAATGCAGTAAATGTTTACAAGTCTCGCGTGGCGAAGGGTACACGACATTGGATGTTGCCTTGTTGTCATAGTTGGGTCTCTTCGGAGGCTACAGCGATGACAACCCAAGTGCCCCACACCCCCATAGGGGGGTGTGGGGCTTAATTTTTTAAAGTTTTTTCGTGACCTTGACCTAAATATAACAGTTTTAAAAATCTTTAACTGTCAGGTCTTTTAAAAGTTAACAGTTAGGTATTAGTAACACACACAAGTGTGGAGTTGTTTATAGTTGGGTCTCTTGGGAGGCTTCAGCGATGGCAACATAAATGCCTCAAGTGGGGCTTCTTTTTGAAAAAGTGTGTGACCCCCCCCCCCCGACAAAAAGTGCGAACCCCCCCCCTCCCGACAAAAAGTGCGGACCCCCCCCCACCCCCACCCCCACCCCCACCCCCACCCCCACCCCCACCCCCACCCCCACCCCTGATATTCTGGGCGTGGCAGCCCCGGTGGGGATATAAGGCGGCCCGGCTGCATGCACTTCTCATTCCCGTCCAAGCTCCCGTACGGACAGGTTCTCTCTTGTTCTTGAGATCATTTTTAATAACTTCACTTTTTTATTCTCATCTATTCTTTTCATTAAGTCCATTCATTACAATGGGTAAAATGGGCCTTAAACTGAAAAACTACCCGCCAGCTTCAACCTCAACCGACACGACTCAACCTCCATCATCCTCCACCTCGATCATGGAATATCTGATGACTGCAAACATCTTGAGCTGCCTGACGATGCCACCACCGCCGCCGCCGCCACCACAGCCCGCCTCAATGCCCAGCCTGTCGCCATTACCGCCGACAGTGGAAGAGGCCGGTGCACCTCCACCATCGTCAGGAAAACTCAGCGGTCGAGTCCCGGTAGCCTCTCCAGCACTCTCGCTGCTATCGGACTCAGGATCGGAGTCTGCAGTCTTCGAAGAGACGTCCAGGTCGAGGATAACCCCCTACAGCAGAACCCGAAAAATCCTATCCTATACCAAATCACAATGTCCCTCACCCATATCCCCCATGCCATCCACACCAACCAAAGCACCCCGTAAATCCATCTTTTCCCCTGAACTTCCCTCCATAGACCTAACACGCTCTCCTACCCCACCCAAAATTGTTTGCTCCATTCCTTTTGACCAATCTTTGCCTCTTCCACCCCCTTCCACCCCTATTTCTTCTAGCCAGCCTAATTCGGAGAAGCTCCAAAACACTAAGAGTCCAACACAAAAGAAACGTAATCGTGTTAAATGCCCTGCTGGCAAGCGTGATAAATGCGATTATGTTTGGTTTAGCAGAGAGGCTGTGGTTCTTTGTTGTCCGAGTTTTGCTCTTCCAGAAAAAAGATCGTTGCCAACGACACTTGAATAAGAAAATCAAAATTCCGACACCAAAGCCCTATAGCCTTAATATTATGCCTGAAAAGTCCAAGTTCAAACACCCCAACAGTCCGCAGAAGCTGAAAATTAATAGGCTCAAGAGGGACAAAAAATATTATTTCATTGTTCAAGCTTATGGAGCATTTAACATAAATGTGCAAATCATTCTAAAAGGTGATGGCCGCCTTCATAGAATGAAAGTACCACCTGCGATGGTACAAAGAGAATTTTTTGTCCCCGGTGCTTATTTAATTCGAAGAAAAGAATGCCTATCTGTTTGGGAAATGGATTAGGACATGGGCTCACTAAAAAAGAAAAAGTCAAAATTGTTAGGTTGTGTTGGACAATATTTAACAGTCTTTTTCCAAATTATTTTTCCAAATTTAGTCTTAACCCTCTTAAAGTAAGGGAGAGGGGTATTATACAATTCAACTAATAAAAAAAAAATACTTGACTTGTATAATACTTTAACCTGGCGGTGATGTAAAGTCACTGGGACAATCTCAAACCGTGTCCTTGAGGGTGAAGACTAAGTTACAAATAAATCATTAACAAATAAAAACTTACCTCCAAACACTTGTAGCTTGCTACAAGTGTTTGGAGGTAAAAATTTTTCAAAGTTTGAATGACCTTGACCTATATAAATTACTGTTTAAAGTAAAGTGCTAACCTTACAACTAATGTTGTGTATCACGTGATACCCCCACTCTAACGCTCTTACTAAGCTTGTATGAGCCGTTCATTTGCTTCAGTCTGTTTCTGTGCTCCGTGGTAAACATGTCACGGTACAATTACAAAGGTGGTGACTTCTTGATAGATCAACACAATGCTTGGGAAGTGCTAAACCAGCATAGAATGGAAGTTGAGTATTGTATAAGACGAGACGGGTCTACATTTTATCTATGTATTATAAACAACCAAACTCATAAGTATGAACACTGGACAAAAATTAATTATAACAACATAGATGAGCTGTTTGCTTGGGTGTTTGAGGTGTGTAAAGTTATTGAAGAAACCAAATAATGGGTGTGCTAAAGGTATGTAAAACTGATGACCGGGAAGACTAAGCAAAATTTCTTTTAACCCCCCCCCCCCTCCCCCCCCACTGTGTTATCCCCACCACTAAAAATGGGTATATATAGGAGTGGTGATCAACCGTCCTCTCATTCTGCTTTACACCGTTAAGCTGAACACCACCATGTCTGCTATGAACGTCCCAGCCTCTACCTCTGGCCCGGCTGCCTCCAACTCCAGCCCGAGCATTGGACCAATCCGATCGGGGCCTTCGTCAAGGAGTCGTGTCCGATTCTCCGGCTTTGGTCCTGTGAGGAAGGAGTTGCGGAGCAGCGGAGCTTCTCAACCAACCACGATGGACGCATCAACCCAGACTCCACCAAACATCATCGAGTGGTACGACGAAGTCATAGAGCAAAGGGACAGAATGCTAGAGAATACTCGCAGGGCAGGGAGCTACTTTATATCCGGAGTAAATGGGAAAAACTAATTAAGAAGTGTGAAAGCCTGTTGGACAGTGATGATAGTGAGGATGAGAGTGGATAGGTGTGTGGGTAAAGACTTGGACTGGGACTTGTGTGTATGTATGAATGTGTGCGTGAATGTGAAATACAGAGCGGGGGATAGATCACTCTGTGGCAATGGACTAACATGCCACTTAGTGATCTATCCCCCGTTCTGGTAATGTTTTTGGATGGCCTTGACCCACTTTACCAAGGCTAGCTAGTACCCCCACCACTGATAAGTGTATATATATACGGGTATTAACGTGCAGTTTGGTTATTCTGCTTTGTACCGCTTAGCTGAATACAGCACTGTAACATGGCTTTCAACTCCAAAACTTCTCAGGCTTCCTCTTCTTCTTCAAGAAGGCGTGCTGCCAACGTCCTGCCTGCTACTCGTGGACCTGCTCGACCATTCCACAGCATAACTGTTGCTCGGGCAAACGCCTGCAAAGCTCCGATGCTACGGACCTTGCTGGAGGTAAGCCAAGACGGACAAGGCTTGCTCAGTCCTGGTCAACGGCAGGAGCAAGAAAGGCGTATGGCGTACTTCAGGCTGCAGGGTGTAGTTCCCAGCTTGAAGTTAGGCGATCCGAGAGTAGCAAGCATCAACGAGGCAGTGGACTACATATCACACCTTCACAGTGTTTTAGAAGTAAAGGACCAACAAATTGAAAACTTAAAAGAACAATTGAAACAATTTAACTTTAATCCTGTGGAGTTTGTGGAAGCAGTGATGAGTGATAGTGATGATGAAGGAACTGAATATATATTGGGTATGTAATGAAAGACTTGGACAGGGACATGTGTGTGTGTGTGTGTAGAATACAGAGGGGGGGATAGACTACTTTGCGGCAATGGACTAGCATGCTGCTTAGTGGTCTATCCCCCGCTCAAAGGGTAGCATTGGATGACCTTGACCCACTTTACAGCAAGGACAACCGGTTAACTGGTATAAAAGAGGGGGTCTATACATCTCGACTTCATTCTGCTTTGGACCTTCCAGTGGAACGCTAGAAACAATGAGTGGATCGCTGCTTGGTGCTAACTTGGACAGGTATTCTGTGATGGTACACTATGAAGATTGTAGAGACATGTTGACGGCTGTGTATGATTGTTTGGTGAGAAAAATCTTTCAAGAAAACTGCCAATTTATGTTAGCGTGGAAAAGAAACTTGTTTGTTGATGGTCATGCTACAATGCAAAGCATGAACCACCTTCATGTGTTAAAAGTAGGACATCATAATTTGGACGAACTGGACGATATGTTTAGGGAGCTGGAGTTTTTGATACATCAGGAATGTAAACCATGTGAAATTGAAATTTTTAAATTGGATATGGAATTAGAATAAAATGTGTTAAACAGGACTTGGACTTGGACTTGATTGAGGTTTTGTAGAACAGAGCGGGGGATAGATCACTTTGCGGTAATGGACTAGCATGCTGCTTAGTGGTCTATCCCCCGCTCAAAGGGTATCTTTACGTGACCTTGACCCACATAAATTGTATAGTTGGTGGGGGTATAAAAAGGGTAAGCAAATTGGATGGATACAACACTTCCATACCATGGCTCCACTTGACAACACCGTGTTCCATCGCAACAGAATTGTCTCTATTCTGGAGGTAATACCTCTAGAAATTATAGAAGTAGAGGACCAACTACCTGCGGTTGATCAAGAAGAGGAGGAGGAAGAGATAATGGATATTGAAACGGACTCTGACGAAGCTGGTTCAACGGACAATGAAGTGGACTTGCACGCCTACGAAACATTAGAGTCGTCATCTGAGTCGGAAATGGAATTCCAATTGGAAATTGAAGAAGAAGAACAAGAACAAGACACTCCCCATCGTCCAATGGATAGGATGTTAGTTGCCAGAAGAATTATGTATTGTCATCGCTGCCTATTCCGTGATGAGGATGATTCCGACTCTGATGGTGATGTTTCACCCTTGTAAAAAGTTTAAACAAAAAGTTAAAAAAAGAATGTGAGCGGGGGATAGAGCACTTTGTAGTAAATGATGCTGCTTAGTGCTCTATCCCCCGCTCAAAATAATAATTCCAAATGACCTTGACCTACATAAACTTGCTCAAACAGACGTCTTTGAAAAAACTTGTACAAATTATTGAATCTAGACCAAATATCATCAATTTATCAAGCCTACTGATAAATGTATTACAAACGGTTGTGTAAAGGCTAAATTTAGCACATGAGTGATAACCTGTTTCCATATGACGTCACTTTCCCCACCTATCTGCCTCGGATATAAAGGGTCCCTGTGGAGTGCGCTGCTCATTATTGCGTGGACATTCACAGAGTGTGCATTCAAAGCCAAACTGTTTGAAATGGCTCTTTGCGTTATTTGTGGGGAAATCTTTCAAGACGAAGATCTTTTCACCATACACAGAGAATTACATGAAGACGAAGATAGAAAAGAAGATATTACCATGGATGAAATAGACTTAGACTCAATTGACCGGTTTTTGGAAGAGCACCAGAAGCAGACGGACTACTGGGACAGCTATCTACAGCAAATGCAAAGAAAAAGACCTAGTGTGATCCAATTTGCTGGTGCTGGACCATCTACTGCTGGAAGACCTTTTGAAGAAGAAGACACTGAAGAAGAGGACACTGAAGAAGAACTGGAAGATGTGAAACAACTGCGCACCACGGCCTTGCCAGGACGAGTTGTAACACATTTCAAAATTAATAATGTTCAATTGGAATTGGAAACATTTATAACCCAGGCTAAGGAACTTGTTGGTCAAACCTTGAGGGAAGAACTACAAAGATTAAATTTTATTAAATTTGGAATGGTGTTAGAGGCTATGTTTAACAATACTGATGGTGAAACAGCATTGAGAGCGTTCATTACCAAAAACCGAACCCTTACCTTCACCTCCAACATCGATGATATTATTGAAGAATGCTTGGAAGAACTTATAACAAAACTTCAAGAACATGAAGGAAGAGGATCTGGATGGACTTTGTCATCAATTGAAGGTATGGATGTAAGGGTTCACAAGCATGGATATGGTTTTAGGGGTAGTAGTTTTATCCCTCTACCAAAGAAAATCCAAAACACTAAATCGTGTAGGAATGTGCAAAATGAAGGTAATGAATGTTTCAAGTATGCAATGTTAACCAAGTATGTTAAAGATCATCCTGAAAGAGTTGGTAGAGAATATTACGAAAATGAACACCGCTACAACTTTCAAGGTCTCACCTATCCAGTTATCTTGAAAGACATTGGCAAATTTGAAAAGAAAAATCCTGGCGTTTCAGTCAATGTTTTTGGTCTGGATGATTCGAACAACGTTTATCCTTTGCGGGTAGTAAAAGTTGAACAGAGAAACCACACGGATTTGCTATTGATAACTAAGGGTGAAATTTCCCATTATGTATGGATAAAGGACTTTGTAGCCTTGGTATGGAATCAATTATCAAAACATAAACGTAGGTTAACAGTGTGTAAAAGATGTTTCTGTTTCACATATAAAGAACTAAGACGTGGAGGATCTGAATGGATGACGGAACATAAAAGACTCTGTAACGAGAATTATGAAGTGAAGGTTAGTCTGCCACCACCATCTCGAGCGTTTATCCAATTCAACAAAACAATCCACCAATATCGTATTCCACTGGTCATCTACGCAGATTTTGAATCTACGTTAATATCACAGGAGCTGCCGGACGGTGAGGTGACTAGAAGAACAAAATACCAGCTGCACCAGCCCAATAGTTTTTGCCTATTGGTGAAGTCAACCTTGTCTGAGAACCAATTGCAAGACTATGGTTTAACATCCACTCCAATACTCTACCGTGGGGAAGAAGCCGCTAAGTATTTTGTAGATTTGTTGTATGACATTGCTGAAAAGGTGCAACGCTTATACGGCAATGTTGTACCTATGGAACCTTTAAACCAAAAGCAACAAGAAGAATACAACGTAGCGACAAGATGTTATCTATGCAAGAAGACCTTTAGTGAAGAAAACCAAAATGTAAGAGACCACGATCATCTGACAGGGTTATACAGAGGAGCTGCTTGTAATTCATGCAATATAAATTACAAACTGCCAAACTTTATTCCTGTTGTTTTACACAATCTTAGCGGCTACGACTCCCACTTTATTATACCAGAGTTAGGAAGAGATGACGGTAAAATTGATGTTCTTGCTACAACATTGGAAAAGTACATCAGTTTTTCAAAAACAGTAGGTAAAATTAAACTTCGCTCTGTAGACTCTTACAGATTTATGCCATCAAGTTTAGCCAAATTGTCAGAGAACCTAAGAAGAGAAGACTTAAAAGAAACAAGCAAAATTGTACCTGAAGATAAATTGGACCTAGTATTAAGGAAAGGAGTTTTCCCCTATGATTATATAACTTCTACAGAAAAGTTTGAAGAAACTAGTCTTCCACCGATTGAAGCTTTCAATAGCAAATTAAACGAAAGTGAAATCTCCGTTGAAGACTACAATCATGCATGTAATGTGTGGAATCAACTAAACATTCAAACCTTGGGGGAATATTCTGACTTTTATATAAAATTGGACGTAACTCTGCTGTGCGATGTGATGGAAGAATTCAGAAACACCTGCTTCTCCGCCTATGGACTGGACCCTCTACACTCGTACACATCTCCAGGATTAGCATGGCAAGCTATGCTAAAGTCAACCAACTGTCGACTGGAACTTCTAACGGATATTGATATGGTGCTCATGATGGAATCTGGTGTACGGGGCGGTTTGACACAAGCTGTAACATGTCATGTCAAAGCCAACAACAAGTACATCCCCGGCTTCGACGAGCAACAACCATCGGTCTACCTTGGCTACTTTGACGCAAACAACCTTTATGGTTGGGCAATGTCAAATCCGCTTCCCTACGCTGACTTCAAATGGATCGACCCGGCCACCATCGGAGACATCTCACAGATTCCAAAGGATGGTCCAAAAGGCTATATTTTGGACTGTGATTTTGAATACCCGGAGCACCTTCATGACCATCACTACGACTTGCCTCTCCTAGCCAAGACTGAAGTTTCACCGACAGGAAGATGGCCAAAATTGATGATGACCTTGGAGAATAAAGATCGTTATGTGGCTCACTACTGGGTAGTTCAACAGGCTCTTGAATTGGGTCTACGTATAGTAAGAATTCATAGAGCAATTGAATTCACCCAGTCTTGTTGGTTGAAACCATATATTGATTCCAACACTACAAGAAGAGCTGCAGCGACAACAGCATTTGAAAAGGACTTCTATAAATTAATGAACAATGCCATCTTTGGGAAGACCTTGGAGAACAAAAGAAAACACAAAAATGTAAAATTAGTGAGTGATCCTAGGAAATTGGAAAAATTAGTGCAAAAACCAAATTTCGGAACATCCATGATTATAAACGAAAATCTAGTCGCTGTCAGTATGAAGAAAACAACAATAGTCATGGACCGTCCGTTATACATAGGTATGTCGATTTTGGACATAAGTAAAACCCTGATGTATGATTTCCATTATAACAAAATGGTTAAACACTACGGAAGGGAAAACATTGGAGTCGCATACATGGATACGGACGCGTTTATCTACTGGATAAAGACTTTGGACATGTATGAAGACCTAAGGACTTTTCCATACAAAGAAGATTTCGACTTTTCTGACTATCCGAAGAACCATCCAAATTTTAATGAAAAATATAAAAAAGTAATTGGAAAATTCAAAGATGAAGCAAATGGAATGCCTTTAGAAGAAATAGTGGCGCTGATGGCGAAATTGTATTCATTTAAGATGTACCACGAGAACAATACACCGACAGTCAAGAAAGCAAAAGGAGTGAAGACATCTTATTTGAAAAAACACGTAACATTTGACCACTACAAGACTTGTTTGTTTGAAGATACTACGATATCAGCAACATTCAACAATATCCGAAGCTTCAAGCATCAAGTCTACAGTGTCACCGAAATTAAAAAAGCACTGTCAGCTCGGGATGATAAAAGACATATTTTGCCCGACAAAATCCACACTCTTCCTTTCGGCCATTACTCCTTAAACCCTATCAACTAGTAACCTATTCTTCGTCCTTCTACAACTTCGACCTTATTCCTTTCTCCTTCCGTAAAAAAATGGGGAACATGGCAAGTCCAACGCCGTGTTCCCCATTTTTTTACACAAGTTTGGATGACCTTGACCCATATAAATGATGTGAATATTTAAAACAACATTCATTGTGATTATACATGTGATACAACAAACATTGAAACCTGCAATATGAAGGACTTGAAGCAACAAATTGTCAACGAACTTCATAAACCTGCAAGAAGAAAGTTTCCACGAAGAAATACGGTGATAAAAGGAATTAATGATTTATATCAAGCGGATTTAATCGAAATGATTCCTTATAGCAAACAAAATAAAGGATATAAATACATATTGACTGTTATTAACTGTTTTTCAAAAATGGCAGATGCTTTACCACTAAAAGATAAAAGTGGCAAAAGTGTTACAAAAGCAATGGAAACAGCTATACAAAGAGACAAACATACTATTAAACATTTACAAACAGATGATGGAAAAGAATATTTTAATAAGGAATTTGCAAATTTAATGAAAAAACACAATATAAACCATTATTCAACCAATTCAGAAGTAAAAGCCTCAATAATCGAAAGATTCAACAGAACTTTAAAAAGTGCAATGTATAAAATGTTTTCCAACAGAGGATCGCACATATGGATTGATATGTTACCAAAACTTATAAACGATTACAATAACAAATTTCATAGGACTATCGGGATGAAACCAAACCAAGTAACTAGTAAAAATGAAAACCTTGTATTAAAACGTATAAAAACGAATACTAAACCAAAAGTTGAAAAACTAAAGCCTAAAAAATTTAATGTGGGTGATAAAGTGCGAATAAGTAAATATAAAGGTGTATTCAGTAAAAGATACCTGCCAAATTGGACCAATGAGGTTTTTACTGTATTCAAAGTACAACCTACAGTACCTGAGACATATATTTTAAAAGATAATAAAGGACAATTGCTTGAAGGAGGGTTTTATGGACATGAAATGTTAAAATCAACAGTAGGCGATGTATATTTAGTTGAAAAGGTGTTGCAACGGAAAAAAGATAAGGTCAAAGTACGATGGTTAGGATTTAATAAGACGGAAGATTCTTGGATACCTAAAAAGGATTTGATATAACGATAGAGAATCATTTTAGGTTGAACCATTACAAAGGATGGAGATAGTACCACAAAAAGAGAGTTTTACTATTAATAATATAGATGAACTCACAGTGGATAATTCAGAATTCAATAGTGGGAAACATGGCAATTTGTTACCAAACACCGTTCGTTGTCTGGTTACCGGACCTTCCAACTGTGGAAAAACTAATGTAGTATTCAATTTGATTACAAACCCTAAAGGATTACGATTTAACAATCTATATGTATTTTCAAAATCACTACAACAACCAAAGTATCAATTATTGGAAAAGATACTGACTAATGTGCCTGAAGTTAAATATTTAAAGTTTAATGCAAGCGAGAGTGTCATGCAGCCACAAGAAGCTAAACCATTCTCCGTGTTTATATTCGACGATGTATCTTGTGAAAACCAAAACACAATAAGGAATTACTTCGCTATGGGTCGACATAACAACATAGATAGCATTTATATTGGCCAAACTTACAGCAAAATACCTAAACAACTCATTAGAGACAATGCAAACATATTAATTGTATTTAAACAGGACGAAACCAACCTAAAACATATATATTTTGATCATGTAAATGCGGATATGACATTTGAACGATTTAAAGAGTTGTGTGGAAAGGCTTGGGCTGAAAAGTATGGGTTCCTAACAATTATGAAGGAACAACCGCTAAACAATGGTCGATACAGGATAGGATTTGATAAATTTATATTAATACATTAAACGCGGTATAACACATTCATTGTTGTACAACACGTCTTGCTAGAAACATGGTTAACCAAGAAAAATTAGTAAAAGAAATAAAATCACTTAGTGATTCTATTCGGGCTAAAAACAGAGCATTGAAACTAGGTATTAGCGAGAGGGAGAAATTCCTTGAATCTACTTTTAAACCTATTACTGAACCCTTGAAACAATTAAACAAAAAATTTGCTAAACCTGTATTGGAAGGAGATGCGATTGCACCTATTACGAAGTTTGAAAGAGAAAATGTAAAATCAGAAGAGTTTAGTGATGAAGACCCGAAATCCTCTACGTATAGTGGTTTTACCGGTGGAGAACCTGAAAGAGAGCTAGAATCACCGGACTATAGTGGAATAAGAGAATTATATGAAGTAAAAGCCAAAAGAGGACATGAAGTTGTATCAACTGCTAGTGAAGAGGAAAAAGAAGAAGAGACAAGGGAAGGTCCGTCAAACATAAGCTTGTTGGGTGAAAACATTCATAACAAAGGACCTTTAGGAAGGAAATACATGATAAAAATGTTAGCTGGAACAAATCCTAATAAAAACTACCATAGTTATGGGGTAAGACTAACAGAAGACGGTTTAATGGTTGGTAATAGCCCGGTAAACATTGATGAACATGATAATATTATTGTTGGTAATCAAAGATATAAGGGCACAAGGGGATTATTTGAATTATTATTTGAAAATAAGCCTTTAGAATTGTTAGTTAAAGAAAAAGACATGGAAGCATATAAAAAGATTTTGGAACAAACTAATGCATACAGGAGGAAGTATTCAGCTGACCAACCTGTTTTTAGATCAAAGTCTTTAAAATATAGAGAATTTGTATCCAAGTTAATACCAACAACGAGAAGACAACCAATGCCAATAATACCAAGAAAAAATGTAAAACGAAGGTTTGTGTCATCCACTTTGGATATAAGTGCTACAGAACCAAGAAAAAGAAACAAGTCTGTTACAGGTACAGGTTTAATGAAGAAACTGTATAACACAAATGTGATTTATTACAATAATATCAATAAATTGGTTGATAGAATGAAACTAATACATGAAGCTAAAGAAGCGGGTCATACTGGATTGGAAAACGAATGGGTGGCTTTAGTGGATGAACTCCGAAACCGTGGGGTAATCTCATAAAAATGCGTTACCCCCTAAAATGCTATTCAGTTGCACCATGAGTGTTGACAAGTTCGGACGTTACTCCTCGGATGGGTTATATTATGCCAATAGTTTAAAAAGAAGTGCTGGTTTACCACAAACACCTGATGGAGATTATGATATGAGTAATAAAAGGTTAAAAAACATAAAAGATCCTACGGATGAAAACGATGCAATAAATTTAAAAATATTAAAGGAAAAGATATCGCCAACATTAAGACTACAAAATAACACATATGACGCAGAAGATCATAGAATCATCAACGTTGGTAAACCAAATCAAAACGGTGATGCAATAAACAAAGGTTATTTGTCATCTGAATTAAAAAATACGTTAAAATTCAATGGGAAAACGTATAGTGCTAACAATAAACGTATATCCAACGTAGATGACCCTAAAGATGCAAAAGACAGCGTAAATAGACGCTATTTACATTCTTTGATACCTGAAAAGACAAAAGATGGATTTTCTTTCTATAAATTTGTTATTAATGATATAGGTTATCAAAAAACTGAAAACGATGCTGTAAATCTAAAATATATTAAAGATCATTGCATCATACGTGATGTAGGGGTTATAGATTGTTTTAATAATTGTTTAGCAAATGTTAAAGATGGTTCGGCGCCATCAGATGGTGCAACAGTAGGTCAAATGATGGAAACCTTAAAACAAGAAACAACCTCTTTTGTAAAACAAGATCAAGTAGTATCGAAGCAAGGGGATGAATTTGTTCAAGGTAATGAAAAATTTAATTTATTAACATACAAAAATGATGCTTGGGATTGCATGGATAAAAAGTTATCAAATATGGGATGGGGTTATGAAAAACATGATGCAGCTGCTTTATCACAAACCGTACATCTAGATCCAAATAAATATTTTAGATGGTTTACATGTAATAATAGAGTGATAAGAGACTTGGCACAAGGAAGAGAAGCAAATGATGCTGCAACTGTAGGACAGACCATTACAACATCATTAAAGGATAATAAAGTGTATGATTGTAATAATAAACGTATAACAAACCTTAAAGACCCTGAACATGTAGATAATGCTGTCACTGTTAATTTTCTTGTAAAAGTTTTAGGTAATGCGATATTTGATTTACACAATCATTTTACACCAGATATTCTTCAAGGAAAATCAGGTCATAATACTTATGCTGAATCCATGAGAGGTGAGTATATTAAACGAGAAATTTATAATAAATACTTTATTAACCCTAAAACGAAACAGTTTAGATCATCAGATTGGGGTGATATTGATATTTAAGTAAATAACTCAATAAATGACTTCATTTATGTGCAACCTGTCATAAAGTTAACACATGAGTTGCACATTGCCATTATAAAAGGACAATAATGACGTTCAAGTACATCAGTCCATATCGAGACACTGCAAGAAAAGGAGGTGGGATCACGTCCACAGCGGTTTCTCTGTTAAGTAAAGCTTTAAAACAAATTCCAGTAGGATCCATAGTAAATAGAGCAATAGACGCATTACCATACGAATTTCATATACCAGGAGGTTATCAGTATTGCGGACCAGGAACTAAATTGAAAAAACGACTGGAAAGAGGCGATCCTGGCATAAACAAGTTAGATCAGGCTTGTAAAGAACACGATATCGCATATTCCACGTTTGCCGATTCAAAAAATAGATCAATAGCTGACAAAAAGCTTGCGGACATAGCTTGGCAACGAGTAAAATCAAGTGACGCTAGCATAGCAGAAAAAGCAGCAGCTTTAGCAGTAACAGCAGGTATGAAGGCTAAAACAGCAGTAGGAGGTGGAAGAAGGAGGAGAAGGAGAGTAAAAAGGAGGTCAACCACAAGAAAACATGGAGGAAATATAAAAAGAAGACGACGATCTACAAGAAAAGGCAGGAAGAAGCCCACCGTGTGGTCAATGGTAAAAAACGGGGCAGGTCTTTACCTAAGACCTTATCGTGCATATTAAATGAAAGAAATCAATTGGTCATACCACATAAAGCATTAACCAATATTGAATTATTTAAATATATTTCCTGTTTAAAAATACCATTTTTCCGCGGTGTGTTTATGAAAGACAGTTTACCAAAGAAAATGTGGCAAAATGAGACTGGAATTGTAAATTTGGATAATACTGAAGGGCCTGGCACCATTGGGTTTGTTATAAGAAACTAAATAACAATGTATATTATTTTGATAGTTTCGGTAATTTGCCACCACCAAAAGAACTTCAAAATTACTTTAAATCTGCTAAAAACATATATTATAACTATAAAAGAGAACAACCTGATAATACTTCAATATGCGGCCATTTATGTTTGGAATTTCTAGCTAAAAGTATCAGTCACTATTGAGATGTCTTCCTATACGGTATCATTAACAGGAAAATCGTCCACTTTACGAAGTATCCTTTTTCCAGCGTTACGCTTGCAAAAAGGAAGGTTTTGGGAGGCGGCACTATTGGATTTTACAACGTACAACTCTATTCCCAATGTTACGGAAGGTAAAAATAACATATTGCATTATTATAAGGGAAAGGATGCCAGTGGAAAATTTACAGACTTACAAGAGTGCAGGTTACCCACAGGTTCTTATGAAATTGATCATATAAATGAATTTTTGCAAACTAAAATGGGAAAAGACAATATAACATTAAAAGGTAATAATAATACGATGAAAGCTGAAATTACTTCCAAATATTATATAGATTTCACTCAACCAAACTCAATTGGTGATTTATTAGGATTTTCCAACGATGGGCCTGTATTAGAACCAGATGTAACACATTCCGGTAAGAAAACAGTAACAATATTAAAAGTCAATAGTATAGACATAACTTGTAACATTATACAAGGTGCTTACAGGGATGGGGCTAACACCCACATCATACATACTTTTTACCCAAGTGTACCACCTGGATTTAAAATTGTTGAAAAGCCACAAAACCTGGTATATCTACCGTTGAACACCACTTTCATTTCAGACATCGTGTTGAGCGTATTGGATCAAGACGGTAACTTGGTAGACTTCAGAGAAGAGCCTATTACGATTAGATTACATTTAAAATCGACACTTTAATACAAAACCATGGGTTTAACATTTAAAAGCGAACAACCTACGGGAAACCGCATTAGTAGCTCTTCAGCTGTGGAGGAGTTAACACGCGAGAACATCCGTTTCTTAGAGAGAATTGGATTAAAATTAACCGATTATGGATATACTGGATATAGCGCAGGGTCCAACATTCGACGAAACCCTATGGGAAAAAGAATATCACACCCACAACCCTTACACTTCATCGAAATTAAACAATAACGATGAAATTCGTATTCCCATACAAAATCAAGACATTTACACACTACCATGTGAAAGTTACTTGTACATTGAAGGACAAGTTACTAAAAAGGACGGTACTACTGTTGGTACAACAGTTCCATTTATAAATAATCCTATGGCTTTCCTATTTGATGAAATTAGATATGAAATATCAGGTGTAACAGTTGATTCCACTAAAAAAGTAGGTATTACGACAACTTTAAAAGGATTAACATCTATAACACCCAATGAAACCAATTTACTTAAACCTGCCGGATGGGTATTACCTACGATTGACACGATCACTCCAAATCCAAGTGGATATTTTGATTTTCATATTCCATTACGTTTGTTGCTTGGTTTTGCTGAAGATTATAGGAAAATAATATTAAACGTTAAACAAGAATTAGTTTTGTTGAGATCTTCTAACGATAAAGACATTATTAAAGCTGCAGATGCTACTACAGATGCGACTTTAGAATGGAAATTAAAATTAGACAAAATTGTATGGAGAGTTCCACATGTTAAATTGGCTGACGAGCATAGAATGCTACTTTTAAGGAAATTAAAAGCCGATCGTGATATTGTTATTCCATTTAGAAGTTGGGAATTTCATGAGCATCCCAGTTTACCTACTACGGATCGACACACTTGGACTGTTAAAACATCAAATTATGTAGAACGAGCCAGGTATATTATTTTTGGTTTACAAACAGGTGGAAGAGACGCCATTACTTAACATGCAGGACAATTTGATCATTGTGACTTGAAAAATATTAAAGTTTATTTAAATTCACAATTCTTTCCATACGACAATTTAAATGTGTCATTCACTAAGAAGAAATACAGTATATTGTACGATATGTACGCGAGATTCCAAAGTTCATATTACGGTAAAACAAATACACCTTTATTATCACCTGACAAATATTTCGATGCCTACCCAATAGTTGTAATCGATTGTTCTAAACAAAATGAATCAGTAAAGTCATCAAGTGTGGATATAAAAATAGAAATGGAATTCAACGATGCTATACCGGCTAATACAACTGCATACTTTTTAATTCTACGTGATAAAATCGTAACATACACACCTTTAACTGGAATTGTTAAAAATGTATTGTAAGAACCGGTTTTGTTTCATTCCGCGAGTATAAAAGCAGAGCGTACAGACCGCTCCTCATCAGTTTGTTGCCTACTGTTGTATGGGTAGCATCGTATTCAATATGGCTTCTCCTAGTGGTACACCTGAAAATGTGGTAGATATTGAGAAGGAGATATCTGAGTTTTTAGATCCTCAAGGTCACCAGGAAGGAGGTGAACAAAACGTTTGCGGACAACTTCACGCCAGTAATAATGTTGAAGAAAAAGGTAAAAGAAGAAAGACTATACAAAAGAGAAAAAGGGATATTGAAGATAATATTTCTCCAAACATATTGAGTGAGGTATTTTTGCGAATATTTTACCCAATCTCTTCCAGTTTGGATAAAAGTGTTTTAATCGGTGTTATGAAATCTACAGATTATTCCCCTACTGTAATTTTAACTCATGGACCCAAAATGATTTTGTTTACGGACAGTGCTTGGGAATCGTTTATGAAACATTTGCATCTACTAGAATGCTATTTAAGTAGTAACATGTTTGGAAGAAAGACAAGAGTAGGACTTTTGGATTCAAATGTGGAAATTGATATTATTAAACAACGTGGTGATCATCAGCTACGGTTTAGAGACACAACAAGACATGATAACAAAATTCAACTTAATCGAGAGGAGTTTTTCATTTTAACTTGTGCTACTGAACCTATAACAAGATACTTGAGACAACTGGTGTTTTCAAGTTCGATTATTAAAGATTATTTGGAAGACACTTTGGACAAACAACCGGACGCACCTATATTATACGGACCTGTAGATACTTCTATATTTAATAGAGTTCCTCATGAAGTACAGATGTGGAGACAATTGGAAAAGTACGCTCAACTACATAAGAAATCAGTAAAACAGGAAGAAGAGGAAGATGGAGGAGAAGAATCAAGTGTTAGTGATGAAAATGAAAACAAGGAAAATATAAAGATGGAAACTTAAATAACAATGGTTAGTTTTTAAAACAATAACCAAAATTTTGTGGGGTTAGGCCTATTGGGGACGGTGCCCACGTTAAATATACACCAACGCGCCAACAACTGTACGGCCGGGTATAAAAGTAGTACCTACCGTGGTGTGGAAATCAGTTGACCTCCTGACTTCGTAATGAGCAGACGTGTGACCTTCAAAATGGACAAGGGAGAAGAACAACAAGTAAAGTCCAAGCCTGGTATTATTGAGTTTCAAGCGTTTCGTGGTAATGATGATAGATTCATTATAAAAGAACTTGTGTTTTTGGACATGAATACAAGTGTTCCTTATTCGTTTTTATTTAAACCACCATGTTCTTATTCGTCTTTAACTAGTAAAGCCGCTACTACCAACAGATGGATTTCAAAACACTTCCATCATATCGATTGGTATGATGGTTTTACAAGTTACACGGACTTGTATCACATTATGCATCACTTTTCAGACAAGTTTACCAATATTTACACAAAGGGGCTGGAAAAGAAAAGATGGATCGAAGGATTTACTCATGTTCCGGTTAATGATGTGGAATTGGATAAGAATTATCAATACATGCTGGAAACCATATGTATTTGTACAAAAAGCCCAGAAAATGATAAAGATAGACATTGCGCTTTGAAAAATGCCTATAAACTCGCCTCTTACCTTCAAAATGGGGAAGTGGGGAGTGGTGGGGGTAACGGAGAGTATATAAGTGGGGAGCAGACAGGGACCTGGCATGAGTATTACTCGAGATTCCGAGACGACAACATCTCCGAGCAAGAAGACGATCTGTAACCTGACCATGGCATCTCACCAGTTCCTTCAGACTTTGGTCGAGCAGTTCAATGCTCACTCCAAGTCAACAATATTACCTGTAAAGAAGTGCTCGGAACTAAAAGACGAGAAGCACTACATAATCCATGCTATGAAGAAGATGGAGACTACAGTTGGGGAGGCCATCTGCTGCAGTCTCAGCGAGGCGCCGTTTACTCCGGGGGATTTATTTATTTATTTATTTATTTAGCCGTGACAATAAAATTGCATAGGCTTAATTTACTACTATTACATTTAGGATGAACCAAAGTTCCAGGTGTACCTGCCCAAGAAATTCGTCCATCTTCTACAAAACGAGGATCTTCGCTCTATTCAACCCGGGTGTCTATACCTGGTGTCGCACGGCTGCACGGGTAGCAATTCTACAGAGTTGACCATCCACATCGCTGACAAGCAGCAGTGTTAGATTTAAGTTTTAATGTTGTACATATGTTGTTGTTGTAATGTTTTATAAATAAACGAATCATAAAAGACCAAAAAAAAAAATAAAAAAAAACAAAAAATGCAACATATCAATATGTGACAAACTTCACGTATTGATATGTTGCATTTTTTTTTAAACTTCGCGGGTGACCTTGACCTTTGACCTTGCATTTCACAACTACCCCCACTACCGTAATTACCCCCACTACCGCACTAGGATTCAAACCTGCTTGGATGCGAAAAACGGTCATTCTATTGCCAACTAGCAAACGATGAGCACCTTGTACGAGCTTTGCTTACAACGAGTTATAACTGACGCATCTTTATTCCAGACGGCTTTACGAGATAATATCCCTATAACAGTAAAACAGGATATCGAAGAGTACAAGAAAGATAATAGAGGGTATTCGGGATACTCCTGGTATAGGTTCCAAGACGGGGAAAAGTTTTGTAGGCCTTGTGGCAATGCTGCCGTCAGAGACCTTCGACGGTTCGTACAGGAAGGTGGTAGAAAACAGTTTGCATTTCTAGCACCAATGTTTAGATTTGAAAACTACAAGGACACCTGTGCTATTTGTTCCATCCCTTTGTATCAATGGAAAAAGTTTAGAAGTGTTTAATTGCATCTTCCATACCCCCACCACCATTACCCCCACCACTTTTCCATGTACCTCCAAACGCTGTGCCTCGGCTTCATTTCTACTCCAGCAGCCAACCTAGCAACATCAGGATGTCTCTCAACGTCAGTTGCGCAAGTTACGAGGAGGTGAGCATCAAGACTCAGCAGGAGCTAAACGACTTATACAAGGAGTTGCAGCTGATGGTGGCACGAGGCTACCGTATAAATGTGCAAGTTTACGCTTGCAATATACGGAACACCCGGCAGTCAAAGGAAGAGCCTGGACACTCCTCAACGGCTTCCTCACCAGCATCCATGAAGACCGAGCCAGACAACTTGGACTACTTCAGCTGACTAGCAGTTGTATTTCTTGTCCTAACCATTGTAGAATATGTATATTTTTTCATTATATTAAAGAAGTAAAAGAGCAAAAACACCTATCTTGTTACTGACATATAAACTCAGTAACAAGATAGGTTTTTTTAAAACACAATTTGGATGACCTTGAAACTTCCCCCTCCACTGCTTTGTTACCCCCACCACTTGACTATTGGTGTACATGGCACATCGCAATTGGAAACCTCATTCCATCTTCAACAGCCACATCGACAACATCAACAATGGCAAACCTACCAACAGATGAAAGATGTCCTCACGCATGTTGTGACTTCGTCCACGAGTTGGAGAAGAGGATGCAGGAGAGGGCGATAAGAAGAAAGCAGATCCACTCAGAAAATATCATGATAGTCAACGGCTATCTTTTATTGTTCGGCCTTATTATGGTTGTACTTTTCATACTGTATGGCATAGTCACATGTGTCGGCAAGGTTGCAGAAGAAAACGCTCGCCACCATCAATTGGAAAGTTTCAATGTTACTTTGTAGGTTTTCCTTTTTTTTTAAAACTTCGTTTGGATGACCTTGAAAATACCCCCACTACTCCACCACACCCCCCACCACTTCACCATGTTCCTGCATGAGCATCACATCAACCGTCATTCCTTGTCCGACAAGCAACCATGGCAGACAACAACACCATCAGCCAAGCTGACTCCACTACTGATGTCGGTACAAGTACGGGTTGGACACTGTCGATCGATAGTGTACACTATTTGGAAACAATTTGCGAACGGATTAAGGAAATACTGCGGGACAACCCTGGAATCATAATACAAATGAATTTAAATTATGATTGGTCCCAAGTCAGAATGCAAGGGGACGATAACAACGGTCAACAATCTCCACAATATTCGCCCATGTCCCCGATCTACCCTTACGGCGAGTCTGACGTCGATGAAGATGAGGCTAATGAGGATGTGGGGGACAACGAGGCTGAAGAGGAGTAACCTTCATTCCTTTTTTTAAAACCCAAATTGGATGACCTTGAGAATTCCCCCTCCACTATTTCCTTTTTTTTAAAACCCAAATTAAATGACCTTGAAAATACCCCCTCCACATACTTTTGGTTTACCCCCTCTACTTTTCAATACTGTTACCACAGTCTGTAGCTCACATCATTCCTTGCTTAGCTATCATGGCGGACAGCACTCTTTCTCGAGTTGACTCCACTACGGATGAAGAATGGCCATTTTCCTGGAATGTTCATCTGCAAGACTCGGCAGAAGTGGATATGTTGCATGAGAAATTGGTGTATGTATTAAACGAAAACCCCAAAATTGAATGTAGAATGACTATGGATTTCGATGCGACAGGGGTCCACACTCAACCTTCTACTTCCAGCCAGCCTGAACCTCAGCTACAGCCGAAGAACTTTACACATCTTTACACTCCAATACGGCCGGAGGATGTGGTTATCAGCGAGGCAGACTCTACTACAAGTTATATTGAACCAACGAATTGGAAGCTTGTTGTTGACACCTTACACAAGGTCGACTTAGTATGTGACAAATTAAAGGAATTGATGATGCAAGATCCTGGTCTTCGTTTTAAAATTGATTTGTTTTTCATCTGGGGAGCACCTGCACGGGGCTCTTCGTCTGACAGCTCTCTAAGTACAACGGATGAGGAGGAGGAGGACGACTAGTTATCTTTTTTAAAACTCCATTTGGATGGCCTTGACCTTTCCCCCTCCACTGAGTTTATTTAAGGTGCACTCTCAATGACTGCAGCATCATTTCATCGCACACCTTCACCACAGCAACATGGAGAGTCAACTCAACTACTGTTGCGAACGGAAATGTTTTTCATGGCCGAATGACATTGATGTTGCGGATGGCCTGGCGTGTAGAAAATGTGAAGCTTTTGGTCAATGCATGTGTAAGTGCAAGTCTTGGAAGAAGCCGAAACCGGAGTTGAAGACATTCCATGTGTACCAGATGAGAGGGCATAAGTACACTTGTTGCCCTGAACGTTGCATTGAATTCACATTAAAACAGCTAACTGGCTGCAAATTGTGCAACAATCATTTTGCAGGTTTTTGCAAACATTATTTAGGAGTCTGTCAGTACAGATCAACTTGGCATACAGAAGCACTCACTATCAATGAAATCGCTATAGATACACAAGAGTAGTCTTTCTACTCTTTTCTTTTTTTTAAAACTCCATTTGGATGACCTTGACCTTTCCCCCTCCACCCACCTTAGTTTATATAAACCCCATTCCCACTGACCACGGCATCACTTCATCGTGCTCCCTCGTCAAAGCAACATCAGCTATGGAAAGTAAGCGCATCTCATGTTGCGAGCATAGGTGTTTGGAGATACAAGGCGTCACATGTTGTGCAAAGAAGCGTTGGGAGGAAGAGACGGGGACAACCTATTGCTGTGAGGATAAGTGTTTCCTCTTACCAAAGTGGCAAGTGGATGGGCTGGCCTGCCGGCAATGTGAATGCTTCGGATGTTGCAGGTGTAGATGCAAGAACCAACAGCTGCCACCACCGGTACTACAAACTTTCAAAATCTACAAATCCAAATACTTTTATACTTGTTGTCCGCAGCGGTGTATTAAATTTCACTTCTCCAATCTTACCAATTGTCGGAAGTGCTACGGACAACCTGATGGGTGGTGCACCTGTTTTCTGGACTCCTGCCGCTACAGATCGGATTGGTTTACAGATCCGTTGGAAATTGATGAGGTCGCCCAGGAAGCACAAGAGTAGTCTTTCTACTCTTCAACTTTTTTAAAACTCCATTTGGATGACCTTGAAATTTCCCCCTCCACTTCCCCATATACCTAGAGTACACAGAGCCTGACAGTCAGTCACTCGGTGGCTGTCGTGGGGTGCGCATCGGTGTCGGCGCTCCGTTGTTAAGTTTTCAAGGTCACAGTAATATGAAATTGGGGGTGTTGTGCTAGTTCAAGGTCACCTGAGGGATTACCGATTGCCCATTTAGGCAGAGTCATGTCAGAAACTCGAGTTTAACTTGGCACTTTTGCCGTTTCTCGTCGAAAATTCGCTCCAAGTGGTCAAGGTCACGGGGACTCTAACTGAAACTCGGAGCGTAGTGCGAGAAACGGCAAAAGTGCCAAAAAATTTTAAGTTTCTGCGTGACCTTGACCTTAGTGGCGTCGGTGACGTCGTTTTGATGACGTAAGGGGTGATGACGTCATCAGCACGTCATTTCTGTGACGTCATGGGTGTGACGTCATCGAAATGACGTCATTAGTGATGACGTCATCGATTGCGTCATCGATGACGTCATCGATGACGTCATCGGTGAGGTCATTGACCTCGATGACGTCATCCCTCAGGTGACCTTGAACTGGGCCAGCATCCTCAATTTTGCACTACTCGCAGCCTATAAAACGTAATCTCATTATATATCCATAAAAAAGTGTGTATGAATCTTTGTGTCTTTGTCTTGAATGCGCGAAAACTATAATGGACCGATAGACATGGATTTTCGTACAACTATACTTCATTTACCCAGAAAAAAAGATATGGCATAAAAATATGAGGCATATTTCAGTTCCTCATATTTTTAGCGCTTAGTCCAAGTGGTTTTGCAAGTTCCAGTGCGTTTTTAAGGACAAGGTTTTTAATGTCCCACTATATAAGAACTCTATACATAAACAGATGTATTACCTATATTTCGAAATTGAAACATGTATACAACATTATGCTGTAAATAAACCAATAACTGGTAACATGTTAATTATTATATTTTGTAATGAATGAAAGTATGTTGGATGTCGAGAGGAACTCGTGTTGTAAAATGTTACCATGGAGCTGTTTTTCTTTTCTTTTTTTTGTCTTTGAAGCGTAAAACCAATAGGTCCTTTTTGTGTGTTTTTGTGTCTTGGCTTATTGCTAGCAACCATGATAATCTATATTAATAAAATATGCTTTAATTTAGTGTTTAGTTTTTTTCTCTCTTTTATTGGCAATAAACTAATTTGACCACAATGAGCCCCATTTATGGGAAAAACTAAAGCAAACGTTTTCCCATCACAACAATCAGTTCAGTGAACGTAATCATTGAACTTAGAATACAAAGGTAAACAATTAATAAAAACAATGAAATGTGGTAATGACTAGAGAGTGAATGCTCAGAAAACTTGCTTATTTCTTAATGAACATGATTTTAAAGCTATAAAAAGACTTCTCATGACAGTAGTGTTTTTCCTGCTGTTCTTAACTACGGAAAAGTGCTGGAAACCTCTCACGTTAACTACCCTATGATCATAAACTTTACAGTACTTCAATCAGAATCTTAAGATATAGAATTTGTTATGAGCTTAACGTATGGTACTTGTGAAGATCAAGAGTCTAATCACGACCACAGTAGGCTAATGGTAATGCAAATGAAGACCAAGATTACTAACAGTTTTATCATAGAAGCTTAACTTATATTTTTCTATGACTGCGGTGATTAATATTAATATATAACCTACTTCAATGGAACTGTGAATGAAATGAAATGAAAAACTCAGATCTGTAGAGCGTTTGTGTAAACGGTGAAATTAAGTAGGACAACAACGTTCTGTCTAAAATAGAGGCGGGAATAATTTGTGAAGGTCTCCGCCGGGGTAAGCCGATGGTCCGATTGTATGCGTTTTGTAATAAACCACTCCGACGCTTTGTAATATAGCGGGGCAAGAGGGGTAGCGGGCGTTCAAGTTGATGAGCACCGAACGTTGGTTAGTTAGAAATTATATATATATATATATATATATATATATATTAAATTTAAAATCGTCGGTTAGATGAAACGCTCATCAGTTAGTAGACAACTCATATTATGCGTCAACGCAGCCTATGTTTTATTATTATTATTACTACAACATGGTTGGTTTATGTTGTATGTAATTTATTTAATTAAAGTAGGTTCCATGAAAATAATCTGATGGCATTTTTACAGCTGTGTTCCCCCTCACCCACTTTTGATATGCAATGTTGTTACTTACGGACACGGTTATGTTTATCATGTGAAATACAGTATACAAATATGTTTTTGGATAGATTTGGCAACAATGCATCTACTCTCATCATCGGACTATTTTCGTGAACTTAAACTATCCTATTCTCTAATACGAGTAAGGTCCAATTTGTATGTGTGCACACGAATCTCGAAAACGGCTCGAACGTTTTATTTTCGAACTATGCAAATAACTTAGTTCTGACATACAAATTATATGTACATGGTTCTATATGCTAGGAAAAATTTTATTTCTGTGCAATCTTGAATTGAAAATTCAAATTTTTTAAATAATGGAGTTAACAAAAGAGTTGCTGAAAATAGCTGACATTATTTTGTGGTTTGTTGTATAAATATAACAATTCAAATAAAATAACACCACCCGCATCTCCAAGAAAACTTCCGTTAAAAATTACAAAATTTAAAGTGTTCAAACAATATATTCTTTTTAGATAAAAAAAAACCGGTGAAATCAAAATAAATTTGACTTATTATCATGAAATCAAGTTCAAAAAATGAAAAGAATATAGTATTTCAAATTGTAGCTCTTCGTCAAGTGGTTGTGGAGATAACTCAATTTTTTAGTTTGGCGGTAGACGCAGTACGTTGCCGAGGCGCGTGGAGTGAAACTCGTGCTGTTCGCCTGGTAGACATCCAACTGAGCCAAGACAGTGTTCTGTAGATTATTTTAACACTTTTTATTTTGTTGGTTGGGAGAAAGAATGTGTCAGTTATCTGGCAACGTTTATTTTATAATGAATGATTGTAGACAAAATGTCTGCACCTTTGGGATTCATGTTTCATTAAAAGAGACTAGAGAGAAGGGAGTTAGTTTACAAGCAATTACGAGCACTCTTGTAATCTTGTAGTATTTGTAGGATGAACACAGATACCGTAACTGTCCCGTTAATTTGAGCTATCGATAAAAATATCTTGACGAAGGAATTTAAACAAAGCTTCAAAAGAAATTGCGATTTATAAAACGGATTCCTTAGGTCTAATTTGTATTTTTCAAGTTGATTTTCACTATCAGATTATTATAAAAGGTTTAGTTTCCAATAACCTATTCGTTAAATTTTGACGAAGAAGGTTGTAAACTATTTTGTTTTGAAGTAAAAAACTTAAAAATATATGATTTAGAGATAATCTTTTTTATACATATATACATACGTTTATAACAAACTACATTTATAAGCAATTAATTGTTCAGATAGAATTTGAAATTACGGTATGTAAATGTCCTGTTTATTTGTGATTTAATCCTTCATGTTCATTCTTGTTCATTTTCAAGGTTAGATTTTGTCGCTTTTCTTTCCTATAAAATAAGAAAGAAGAACATTTCAAAATGTCTGTATAACCAGAGTATACTCATGCAGAGTTATTATTCCGTATTGTACAATTGTTATGTAAAAAATAATGTCTTGGAGTATCCATAATGATATTTTCAATTTGCCTGTGTACATGTTTGTTAATGCGCTGCGAGCCGTGTTGTCGTTACCGACGGTGGTGCTACCTGGCGCATTTTTCTGCAACTACTACGTCCTACAAGCAGGAAGGCTGGCAGTCTCGTTCTCAAAAATTTGGTTTAAAATATATGTGTTCAGTCTTTTTTTGTAGGATTTGAGTTGAATTACCTGTACATAACTTGAAAATCCAATCGATGGTTCATTTGCATAGTATGCTTTTACTTTCGCTTAATATACAACATTTCTTTCTCACGTTCTCGTCAAATTTTCACGCTAATCACTCATACTTACTTACAGTGCTTCATTACAGAGACTGCCACGTCAAAGGTACTAGACCTTCTGTGGTTCTACAGTTCTTTGAAGTGGATATATAAATAAATATATACTTACATAGAACTTGTAGTAATTAATAGGCGTTACTTTAGTGCAGCGCTTCTTAATTCGCAAACAAGTGGATGATGCAGTTACACCAGCCTAACTTCGTCAATCCTTAAGTATTGGTAATGGAAATGGTATTTAATTATGTATTGGTGTGTGTACTTGAATTATTTTACTTATTATATTATTCTCATTGAAAATTATTAATTTAATTATAGTGGATATTGTAGTATATTATGAATTTATTAATAATGACCCACCCCCAAAATTCAGTCAAAGTTTTTTACGTTTGCAACTTTGAATTTATTATGTAAATTTTGTTGCTTTACTAAAACCAAAACTTTCTTATTAGCGGCGTCAAATCAGAAATGAAACAATACATCTGTTCTAGGGTCTAAAAACAGAAATTTTATTTACTTTAAATGTCTTTTCTTAGTAACCATTGATCATGCGATTATAATTTCACATTTTACATAGCATGGTTTTGCTGCTATGCTGGCAGCATTAAGTTACAAAATTTTACTAAAGAATAGTTCGGCCTACAACGACCCCACTTCTAATGTGATTCTACAATAGTTTCTACACTATTAATGGATGAAGTTTATAAATATTCTACTTCTTCACTTAAATATGTTCACTTAATTTTTTTTTTTTTTTTTTTTTTTTTTTGAGATATGTATTTTGTATGTCTATTGAAAGTGTTTTGGTTCAATAAAGACCATTACATATTCTCATAATCATCCATTAATTTTATTTACCTTGCATTGTTACCTTTTTAATTTAAAGCCGGAAACCTTCTCGGACCATCTCCCTTGAAGATGCCACACATCAATGGGCGAAATATGCATTGGGAACATAAACATATCTCTACAAAACAAATAAATACAATTCATGTTTTGTAACTGGGTAAAATAAATAATAATTAATTAACATAACCATTGGGTATTGACATTACCAATAATGTCTAAAAAATATAGTTTTGATTATCATTTCATTTTTATAATTGTATTTTTATGGGATTAAACACAGTCAAAGTATTTTTAACTAGGCCTATAATCCAGTAGCAAATAAATAAAAGTATTTAAGTTTAACATCATTGCGATGCTAGTAAAACACTGTAGTCCTAAAACCTAATTAATTGTTTTAAATGTTTTGAAAAAGGTTGATAAAAAACTACCAATATTTCTCTTGTAAATGTGCCTTTTAAAAAAACTAAAATAAGTATTACTTTAATATTTTTATACCAAGATCAAAGCAATTACTTCTTCAAACACCCATTATTTCTATCCGTAATGTTGGCAACACCAGTCTGTCACCACATTTTCCTGGTGTTGTGTTGGCAACACCTGTCTGTCTCAAACTCGGACGCTGGTGATGGAAGAATCGTTTCAAAATTATCGATGCATCGATTCATTAGCTAGAATCGATCAATCGATTGTTTTACTTATTAATCGATTATTTTCAAATCACCCACCTATCTGCATCTGCATTTAATTTCCAATTATAAAAAAATAGTGGAATTAATATTAATAGGCCAACCATTACTTTTTACACAGGAAAATATTCACTTACAAATAAGCAATCCTTTCTTTTAAGATACGTAATTAATTAAACAAAATAGGACATTTTCCTATTTGAGGCGTTTTTAATTCATAATGGTTACCAAACGTACAAACTAAATTGGTTTCATTCGAATCTTTAAAAAAATTATAAACATTTTGTTTTGTGAGACAATATTTTCCTTTTTGCGGTGAAAACCACGATAACAAATAACATATTACAAAGCACACGAGCTCAAAAAAGTAGCCTATTACGTCACTCTATTGTAATTTTAAGGGACTATGCACAATTTAAGTGCTTGTTTAAAATCACAAAGAAGAACTGAAATCTGTGCTTAACCGGATATGAATATCAAAGCTAGACAAGCATCAAGTTGCGTAGGAATGGAATTTATCCTAGGAAACCAACAGTTAAGAATCGATTAATGCAATCCATAATTTAATCGATTCTTATAATAATCGAATCGAACTAATCGATTCTTTTCATTCGATTATATTATTACTACTGGACTGGTGGGCTACACAGTCGACCTCCAGAGCTGACCTACGCTATCGAAGATGGCGTCCGTCTACGACTCCGCCGCCTCCTACGAGAGCATGGGGGAGGAAGCGAACGACTCAGCTGTTTGGGAGGACTTCTTTGACAACACCACTGAAATGTTCAACCAGGTAGTAGCATCTTGTCTAAGAGACGATTTTTTACATATCAATCCCCTACCCTCCACACCTATTTTTGGGCTCGGCAATGACTTTTTGAGAGAAGATTTCTTGAGTGATTTTTTACAAGTAGAAGCGTTTGAAATTAAGAATGTGGGTTAAAGAAATGTAGTTAAGAAATTCTGCATGATTATCAAAATTTTCTATATTTCTAATTTTAGGGAGCACGGAATATATTAACGGGTAGCCTTCTGGTCAAATTTTTACTCGCGGCGACTTAGGCGGTGCATACACTGCCAACGGGTAGGGGATGTAACTGGGTATACGGGATGAGATTGCCCCCCTAATTTTTCGCATTTATTAAAATATCGACTCCCAAACGTTTATTATGAACTTACACTTCTTTTTGATGTGGTTCACATTTTTGTCCGCCATCTTGGATTCGCCCTATTGAAATGAACTTTTATTTTTTAAATGTAAAGGTTGGGTTGTGTGTGACCCATCATTTCAAAGTAATTTTGTGTGTTGAACACGATGGTGCAATTCCTTTTTAATTATCTGTTATCTTTTTTGAGATATTTACAGTTTTATAAAAAAATCCTTCGTTCAGTTCCATTTTTTTTTATCTACTTTTCATTATTAGATATAAGATTTTAGTAATTGCTAATGGGGTTTTAGTTAGAAATTTCAACCATCTGGGGTACGCCATAATGAAATGTAATGATTGTTTAAGTTAAATGTGGTGATGTGACACATGATGATGTAAGCAAGCATAAAGGTATTGGATTGTTGGATCCAATATGGTGTACCCAAGATGATAGTTAAAATTTTTAACGTGGAAAAAATCTATTAGCAACTACTTAATTGTGATATCTGAGATAATAAGTTGATATTTTAAAACATCGAAAGTAAAAGAAGAATTTTTTATATAACTGTAAATATCTCGAGAACGGAAACAGACAATTAAAAACGGATTGCACAATCCTGTTCAACGCAAAAAATACTTTGAAATGATGGGTCACAACCCTACCTTTACTTTAATAAATACAAGTTCATTCCAATATATCGAATCCAGGATGGCAGCCAAAAATGTGAATCAAATTAAAAAGAATTATACGTTAATTAATTGGCAATGTTCGGGGGTGGTTGGGAGTAGATATCTTAATAAATGCGAAAAAAATTACAAGGGGAGCCTAAAAAATCACCCTTCCTAAATACCGGAAACTCATTTCTCCAATGACAAATCCATGTCCTTCCCAAAAATGCTAGTAATTAAATAATCAAATGTGATTTTAAGACTTAATAATATAATAATAATTTAAATAAATTTTTTAAAGAAAATAACTAATAACATCAGTAGTTAAAAAAAGTATTAGTAAACGTAGCCTATTAGGCCCTAGTAATTCATCATTAGGCCTACTGATGGTCAGTTTAAAACCAACTCGTTTTTTTTCATATATTTCGTATATTACTGTACACATCTATTAGGCCTACTGTATCCCAGTTTATTTAAAATTGAAAATTTTAATTCCAATTATAGATAGGTTATGCCAAAATATCTTTGCATATGAAGTACATAAGATATATTACAGTTAAATAATAAAAACACCTCCTTTATACAGATTTTTAACATAAAAAAATAATTTCCCATAATATTAAAAAGGAGTGGATCTGGACTCGAATAAAATTTCGAACTCTTGATTGTTGAAGTTGTTTGTTAGCGACGAGTGTAATCACGGCCTTAAGTCTATTTTGGTATACTAGGGGTAGCCAAAGAGCACATTTTGTAATTTTTTCATGTCCTGTATGATATTGTTGTGTGATGTATCCCACACTCAAATACGAGTAAGATACATTTGTATGTATGTATGCACACAGAGCACCAAAACTGCTCGAACGATTTTCTTCAAACTTTTCAAATCACTTAGTTCTGTGATAAAAATAATCTTTACATAAGTCTCTATGTTAGGGTGAATCAAGTTTCTTTTTAATCTTCAATTTAAATTTAAATTAAAAAAATTATTGGAGTTTAAAATAAAAGCAAAATAGTTCCTGAAAACAGCTGACTGAACTGTCAAAGCACGGAACACGTGATGCAGTATAACATGTGGTTTTTTCATTGTAGCTAGCAACTGAATTACTGAATACGATAGTAAAATTTTTTAACAGTTCTCTTAATAGTTCTTCTTTATACTAGTGATTATGACTATTTAGTTAGATAAAAATAAAACGATAAAACCCCTAACTATAAGTAATTTTTAGAGCTGCCATTAAATTTTAAAACAAAAGAATTAACAACAATGATGAAATTAGCTCTTTACCGTAGAGGTAAAACGCACGTGTTACTGTTTCAAAAAACTCATACAAGATCACGGCACACTGAGAAAAATCACTTTCATCCTAATATGTAAACCAGTTAAAAGTAAATCTAATGAGAAAGATTTTGTGTGTTGTCACAATTTAATGAGCGATTCAGATGTGATTATCAGAAAGTAAAACTAACATTATCTTTCGCAGACACTGACACTTCTTGTATCAGACATAAGACTTTTAGCTATTGGCTTGTGTCTAGAAGTCATATTAGTTGTGTTCTCCAAACGTATAACTTTGACTGCAGCAAAAATACGGCTTATATCTGAATGTATGACGTCACAGCCTTGGGTGCACTAAGTTGGTTCTAGATATAAGCTTTGTCTATAGTCCCCATTAAACGTGTACTTCCGATACTAAATATCTGTGTAAACGTATAACTGATCAAATCATACTTTAGATCTATTTCAGTAATATTATAACCTTCATTATCAAAATAATTATCTGCCACATTTAAACAAGTATCTGAAATTTACAAATTAAATGGTTTTTGTAAAAAATACTTTTTAACTGAGGAAGACATAACACTGGATACGCATTACACATAAGACATATCACACATTAGACATAACACTATCTTGGCGTTTAGCAATACTTCTTTAGCATTATAAAAACATATTATATTATTGAAAGCTAATAAAGAACAAAAGGTTACCTAATTTTAAATAAATTGACTAAACCACAAGAAAACAAACTTTAAACATCATTACTGATAGTGTTTTTACAACAGGTTTTTCGAGCATATTCAAATAAATTATACACGTCACACATCAAGTTATTGATGTGGCTGTTTTATTGCACCAACCATTTTTTACATTAAGCCAAATATTAACCAAATATTATAAGTTTAATTTAATTTACTACGCAAATATAAAACTACTATTTACTATTTAATATAAAATACGCAATATCTCTTTGGGACAACTTAAAGCTACTAAAGAATTGCATAATATAGTTAATTGTTCATGATTTATTTATTATTATCATCATACTCATCTTACTAATTTTTAATATTTGTGGTATTATTGAACTTGTGGGAGTGACAATTAAATACAATTAAGGTACAAGACGACGCATAAGATTTTCAAGTTTAAAAAATTATATAGCAAATTAATATAGGCTAATACATTTGTAACAACACGTGTGCCGTTTTCGTTTTCCTGGAATAAATATTAAATTCATAGGGATAATAGGAACTGTTATAGTTATAGTGCCTTTTCTTCCCATCCTTTTAATTTGTTGTTAAATATTAATAATTAGCTGGATCTATTTTATTATGTATCAACAAAGGAAACACGAAATATCTCATACCACAACTCACTTTGTTACTAATTTGCATACGGTTGTATTTATTTTTTATATATACATCTTCAAAATGTAACTGGTATTTCTGTAACAGTTATGTGGTGAAAGTAACTAACAAACATACGTTATGTATGCAACAAACACTGTGAACTCTACAAGTTAGTTATAGTTATATCTTAATTGATTTTAATGATTTGTAATGGATATCGTTTGTCGGATACTGACAGAGCTATATCTGAACTAAAGAGTCCTTCTGGCGGGAAGCAATACAGTCAAACTAATTCCACCTGGACGTGTATTCATTTCGGAATTCTTCTCCGGGGTGGACCTCAGCAGTTTCACTAGTGGTGCCGTGATGTGTACTGGTCGTTTCTCGTTCCCCCGTTCCCTAGTCGGTAGCGTTCGTTTCAGTTTAATTTAACCACAAGTATTCCTCGAGTTAATAATTTTGTACAGTGCCTAGTTTGTCGTAATGTTCTGTTAGCTATTCTGTTTTGTTGTGATTCAAAGTTATACAGTGAATGTGATTGTTGTTGATACCACTTCATCATGGATCGGAACAAGTGTGACCGGTTGACATGATGGAATCTTTGTATGTGTACATAGATGTATGATGTATGTATATTATATGTAGACTACATATATCATGTAAGACATTTTTCCATATTTTTATATTACAGTAAGATGGTCGATGGATTACAATTTCTAGGACCACACTTGGATTAGGCCTATCTAAATTTTTATAAGACTTTTACTTATAGTTAGTTGCAATAAGTCTATACTCATTATTATTAATACTTAATCCATTGGCGTCTTAAACCAACCATTTAAGTTTTTTTTATCCATATTAATCATATAAATGTAATGGCTAAATATAATAGGAATTATATGAAAATGTCATTAATTATGGAATTAATTTTGTTCTATCAAGAACAAAATGGTTCATGCGTATATAATTTTTATACTTTTTTTTTATTTAAGCTCAATTTTTTAGATATTAAACTTTTTTTAACATATACCTAATTTTATTACTACACAATCATTTTATTGTTCAAACTATCTAATTAATAATTAGACGGGCCTTAGATTTTTCACTCGTTCAAATTATGATAGTGCCTTTAACAACTCATCACAGTATTTAATTGAGAAAAATTGTCGTATGCACGATTTTGCTGGTGAAGATGAGAACTACCTTAACCTTAATTTATTATTATTTTATTTATTTATTTTTGGATGAACTTGAAAAGGAGTGTTTTTATATGAGTCTTTTTTAGATTGTTTTGTAAAAGTCTTAGATGTTACTGTTTAATCGATGTAACCTAATGTGTTACTGTGAAAATTATAAAATTGTGTAATTAACAATTTTTACTTATGTTTTATTAATGCATAGGTAATTTGTTTTGTTTTGTGGTTCGTAGCTATTATTTCTGTGTGTAAGTATGTTTAACAAAGCAATAAACCTTGTTCTCCAAATCATAGTGTTCATCTTTTAAATCCTACTTCTATTTTATACAATTATATCTATTTAAATTATTATATTTTTTATCAAACTTAAGTAAAAATAAATTTATTTACATACACTCATCATTAATAATGTTATATCAACAAAGCTAGACAATTGTGGTTATAGATTCTGATCGATGATATAATTAAGATTGAAGAATCAACATGAAAGCTGGCTAATGCAAATTTCTGTCATTAAAAATGTCTTAAAATTTTATGACATTTAGAAAGTTTATTGGCCTTTGTTTATTTATATTAGTTTCCCTGTTTTAGGATATTAAAGTATTTATCAAAACAATTAAATATAAAAAAATTTATGTAATTTTTTAAATATAATAACATATTCTTATTATTTTTAAATGTATTAGCCCTAAACGTAAATATTTGATAACCAATGGATCTAACATAAATGATAGAATAAAAAATGGTTTGCCGAGTCTTTTAGGTAATTGCAAATAATACAGGCAATAGGCATTTTTTTAAATTATTTTCTTAGTCCACAACAATATTAAGCTTTCTAACTTATAATCTTTTTCAATAGTATAACATTGAGCTTATTATTCATCATGTACAATATTGTAATGGAGCATATTTCTTTGGTTTCCATAAAAGTTCTGATTAAAAAATCATATATTTTGTCAGTCACTGCAGACATAAGACAGGTAGTTAGATTCATCAATCAATTATTGAGCCACTTTAGTTTTATAGAGCTAGTGCTACTTCTTTGCCATTTAAGACAATTGCACCAACCAACAAAAGAGCTATATTTATTCACGAGCGTAAGTTTTCTTGCCAGCAATTTTCTTCAAAACAATTCTCATAAGAATTACATCCTGTTAATTCAGAGTTTTCTTGTTCAATGGTAAAATTAACATTTGTTTAGGAAAGTAATATAGATTTTGAGAGTAAATTAAAAACATTTGAATTGTTAGCCTAGTGTATTACATGGCATATATATATATATATAAATGGGTTCTTTAATTTGTGTCTAAACTCAATCAATTATTTCAAAACATTTTATGAAAATGAATTGTCTAATTTATTGTACCACATATATTTTTCAGTTTTTAAATAGTCAGAATTTTTATGTAATATTAGTCCATTATTTTCATGGATTAACTGAATCAAAAAGCGAACTCTTCAGCACATTTTTTGTGATGAAACTATTGATGGGTATGACACTTTCCGCCCCGATAATTTTGTTACCATTTAGATTGTTTTATCGTCAATGGTCAATGTTTATTATAATTTGTGACCGTTGTTAGAGATTTGACTGAAAAAAACCAATTCATTTTTTAAATCAATTAAATTTACTAATTACTAAAAACTTTGACCATTAGTGAATCAATAACAAAATTATGCTTAACAGTAACAAAATTGCACTGACAGAAGGTACCAAACTTAACCTTTTTTTGTTCATATCAAAATTATAAACACAGTGTGTATGTTCGTATTACCTTTTATACATACTAACTGAAAAACATTAATATATTACTGCTACTCAAAACTTAAGATGGTTTATTCTATTGACCAATGTCATGAGTGATTTTTATAAACCACTAGGGCAGCTAAAGAGCAATTGAAATGGTTATATCTGAAGTGTGATGTAAAGGGCTTTTATTTCTACACCTTAAATAAAATGGCAATATCCAAAATTATAATATATACACTAGATAAATACTATTTTTTAAAGTACCTTCTCTAACACCAAGATAGTTATTTAACATCTAAAGCATCAGTAAAATATTGTGTAAACTTACTGAGGTTGATTTTGCTTACAACTGTTTCTGAGATCAATATAAACCATTCGGTTTCCAGTATGGCGAGAATCAACAAACACTACATCGGCAGAAGGTAGAAGTAGCTATCTGTACAGGATTATCTTTGTCTGGAGTGGCATATTTTATACCTATTCAAAAAATAACGTATGATAGATATAGGCAAGACATTACCAGCAGCTGATATACCCTACTTCTGCATTGGATACAAGAAGTTATGTGAAGAGACTTTCTTTGTCTGGAGTTAGCATATCTTATATCTGTATGACAAATAACGTATGATAGAGGTAGACAGGACATTACCAGTAGCTGATATACTCTATATCTGCATTAGATATAAGAAGATACGTGTAGAGCTTTTCTTTGTCTAGAGTTAGCATGTCTTATATCAGTATAAAAAATAACGTATAATAGGGACAGACAGGACAATACCAGTATATGATATACTCTATATCTGCATTAGATATAAGAAGGATACGTTTAGAGCTTTTCTCTGTCTAGAGGTAGTATAGCTTATACAGTATCTGTTTCCTCGATAACATATGATAGAGAAAGACAAGACATTGCGAGAATCTGTTGTAGTATATATCAGAATTGGATACAACAAACACAATGACCGATAAAAAATATTTCATGATCCTGATATAAGCTTATATTTGTTTCGGATATGTTCCCCATTCATTCGTTCAAGACATATAATAAGTGAGTTTTTTTGGAGTCAGCTGCAGACGTTGTATGACTGTATCCGACATACCAGTTTTCTCAGTGCACCCTTAGGCATACGTTGAGACATTCTTTAAGGCGAGTGAGCGGAGCGAAAGAGCTCGTAAAAATAGTACCACGTAAATGAGCAATGATGTTATTCTACATCCTACACACAAAAAAATATTGCTATTGTATGTTAACCAGAATCTGGCAAATCCAGCAATAAATTAGGTATTGCTAATATGAATATGGTCGCAGCAATGTGTCATGGTTAGGGCTAAAATCAGGTTATTGTCAATAATTTTTGTTAGAAATAATATAATCTATTAAAAATAGACCGTCGGAAATAGTATAATGTATTGATGGACAGTAGTGTCAAATTGTTGGTGCTGGCTCAGTTCAAGGTCACCTGAGGGATGACGTCATCGAGGTCAATGACCTCACCGATGACGTCATCGATGACGTCATCGATTGCGTCATCGATGACGTCATCACCAATGACGTCATTTCTATGACGTCACACCCATGACGTCACAGAAATGACGTGCTGATGACGTCATCACCCCTTACGTCATCAAAATGACGTCACCGACGCCACTGAGGTCAAGGTCACGCCGAAACTTAAAATTTTTTGGCACTTTTGCCGTTTCTCGCACTACGCTCCGAGTTTCAGTCAGAGTCCCCGTGACCTTGACCACTTGGAGCGAATTTTCGATGAGAAACGGCAAAAGTGCCAAGTTAAACTCGAGTTTCTGACATGACCCTGCCTAAATGGGCAATCGGTTATCCCTCAGGTGACCTTGAACCAGCACAACACCAACAATTTGATATTACTGTGACCTTGAAAACCTAACAACGGAGCGCCGACACCGATGCGCACCCCACGACAGCCACCGAGTGACTGACTGTCAGGCTCTGTGTACTCTAGGTATATGGGGAAGTGGAGGGGGAAATCTCAAGGTCATCCAAATGGAGTTTTAAAAAAGTTGAAGAGTAGAAAGACTACTCTTGTGCTTCCTGGGCGACCTCATCAATTTCCAACGGATCTGTAAACCAATCCGATCTGTAGCGGCAGGAGTCTAGAAAACAGGTGCACCACCCATCAGGTTGTCCGTAGCACTTCCGACAATTGGTAAGATTGGAGAAGTGAAATTTAATACACCGCTGCGGACAACAAGTATAAAAGTATTTGGATTTGTAGATTTTGAAAGTTTGTAGTACCGGTGGTGGCAGCTGTTGGTTCTTGCATCTACACCTGCAACATCCGAAGCATTCACATTGCCGGCAGGCCAGCCCATCCACTTGCCACTTTGGTAAGAGGAAACACTTATCCTCACAGCAATAGGTTGTCCCCGTCTCTTCCTCCCAACGCTTCTTTGCACAATATGTGACGCCTTGTATCTCCAAACACCTATGCTCGCAACATGAGATGCGCTTACTTTCCATAGTTGATGTTGCTTTGACGAGGGAGCACGATGAAGTGATGCTGTGGTCAGTGGAAATGGGGTTTATATAAACTAAGGTGAGTGGAGGGGGAAAGGTCAAGGTCATCCAAATGGAGTTTAAAAAAAAAGAAAAGAGTAGAAAGACTACTCTTGTGTATCTATAGCGATTTCATTGATAGTGAGTGCTTCTGTATGCCAAGTTGATCTGTACTGACAGGCTCCTAAATAATGTTTGCAAAAACCTGCAAAATGATTGTTGCACAATTTGCAGCCAGTTAGCTGTTTTAGTGTGAATTCAATGCAACGTTTAGGGCAACAAGTGTACTTATGCCCTCTCATCTGGTACACATGGAATGTCTTCAACTCTGGTTTCGGCTTCTTCCAAGACTTGCACTTACACATGCATTGACCAAAAGCTTCACATTTTCTACACGCCAGGCCATCCGCAACATCAATGTCATTTGGCCATGAAAAACATTTCTGTTCGCAACAGTAGTTGAGTTGACTCTCCATGTTGCTGTGGTGAAGGTGCGCGATGAAATGATGCTGCAGTCATTGAGAGTGCACCTTAAATAAACTCAGTGGAGGGGGAAAGGTCAAGGCCATCCAAACGGAGTTTTAAAAAAGATAACTAGTCGTCCTCCTCCTCCTCCTCATCCGTTGTACTTAGAGAGCTGTCAGACGAAGAGCCCCGTGCAGGTGCTCCCCAGATGAAAAACAAATCAATTTTAAAACGAAGACCAGGATCTTGCATCATCAATTCCTTTAATTTGTCACATACTAAGTCGACCTTGTGTAAGGTGTCAACAACAAGCTTCCAATTCGTTGGTTCAATATAACTTGTAGTAGAGTCTGCCTCGCTGATAACCACATCCTCCGGCCGTATTGGAGTGTAAAGATGTGTAAAGTTCTTTGGCTGTAGCTGAGGTTCAGGCTGGCTGGAAGTGGAAGGTTGAGTGTGGACCCCTGTCGCATCGAAATCCATAGTCATTCTACATTCAATGTTGGGGTTTTCGTTTAATACATACACCAATTTCTCATGCAACATATCCACTTCTGCCGAGTCTTGCAGATGAACATTCCAGGAAAATGGCCATTCTTCATCCGTAGTGGAGTCAACTCGAGAAAGAGTGCTGTCCGCCATGATAGCTAAGCAAGGAATGATGTGAGCTACAGACTGTGGTAACAGTATTGAAAAGTAGAGGGGGTAAACCAAAAGTACGTGGAGGGGGTATTTTCAAGGTCATTTAATTTGGGTTTTAAAAAAAGGAAATAGTGGAGGGGGAATTCTCAAGGTCATCCAATTTAGGTTTTAAAAAAAAGGAATGAAGCTTACTCCTCTTCAGCCTCGTTGTCCCTTGCATCTTCATCAGCCTCATCTTCATCGACGTCAGACTCGCCGTAAGGATAGATCGGGGACATGGGTGAATATTGTGGAGATTGTTGACCGTTGTTGTCGTCCCCTTGCATTCTAACTTGGGACCAATCATAATTTAAATTCATTTGTATTATGATCCCAGGGTTGTCCCGCAGTATTTCTTTCATACGTTCGCAAATTGACTCCAAATAGTGTACACTATCGATCGACAGTGTCCAACCCGTACTTGTACCGACATCAGTAGTGGAGTCAGCTTGGCTGATGGTGTTGTTGTCTGCCATGGTTGCTTGTCGGACAAGGAATGACGGTTGATGTGATGCTCATGCAGGAACATGGTGAAGTGGTGGGGGGTGTGGTGGAGTAGTGGGGGAATTTTCAAGGTCATCCAAACGGAGTTTTAAAAAAAAGGAAAACTTACAAAGTAACATTGAAACTTTCCAATTGATGGTGGCGAGCGTTTTCTTCTGCAACCTTGCCGACACATGTGACTATGCCGTACAGTATGAAAAGTACAACCATAATAAGGCCGAACAATAAAAGATAGCCGTTGACTATCATGATATTTTCTGAGTGGATCTGTTTTCTTCTTATCGCCCTCTCCTGCATCCTCTTCTCCAACTCGTGGACGAAGTCACAACATGCGTGAGGACATCTTTCATCTGTTGGTAGGTTTGCCATTGTTGATGTTGTCGGTGTGGCTGTTGAAGATGGAATGAGGTTTCCAATTGCGATGTGCCATGTACACCAATAGTCAAGTGGTGGGGGTAACAAAGCAGTGGAGGGGGAAGTTTCAAGGTCATCCAAATTGTGTTTTAAAAAAACCTATCTTGTTACTGAGCTTATATGTCAGTAACAAGATAGGTGTTTTTGCTCTTTTACTTCTTTAATATAATGAAAAAATATACATATTCTACAATGGTTAGGACAAGAAATACAACTGCTAGTCAGCTGAAGTAGTCCAAGTTGTCTGGCTCGGTCTTCATGGACGCTGGTGAGGAAGCCGTCGAGGAGTGTCCAGGCTCTTCCTTTGACTGCCGGGTGTTCCGTATATTGCAAGCGTAAACTTGCACATTTATACGGTAGCCTCGTGCCACCATCAGCTGCAACTCCTTGTATAAGTCGTTTAGCTCCTGCTGAGTCTTGATGCTCACCTCCTCGTAACTTGCGCAACTAACGTTCAGAGACATCTTGATGTTGCTAGGTTGGCTGCTGGAGTAGAAATGAAGCCGAGGCACAGCGCTTGGAGGTACATGAAAAAGTGGTGGGGGTAATAGTGGTGGGGGTATAGAAAATCCAATTAAACAGTTCTAAACTTTTTCCATCGATACAATGGAATGGAACAAATAGCGCAGGTGTCCTTGTAATTTTCAAATCGAAACAGTGGCGCTAGAAATCCGAATTGTTTTATACCACCATCCTGTACGAATCGCCGAAGGTCTCTGACGGCGGCCTCGCCACAAGGCCTACAAAACTTTTCCCCGTCGTGGAACTTATACCAGGAGTATTCCGAATACCCTGTATTTTCCCTCCTGTAGCGTTTGACATCTTCTTTTATTGTTAGTGGGATATTGTCTTGTAAACATGTTGGGAACAAGTCCTTGTGAGTTATAACTCGTTGTATGCAAAGCTCGTACAAGGTGCTCATCGTTTGCTAGTTGGCAACAGACTGACCGTTTTTCGCATCCAAGCAGGTTTGAATCCTAGTGCGGTAGTGGGGGTAATTACAGTAGTGGGGGTAATTGTGAAATGCAAAGGTCAAAGGTCAAGGCCACCCGCGAAGTTTAAAAAAAAAAAAATGCAACATATCAATACGTGAAGTCTGTCACATATTGATATGTTGCATATTTTTTTGTTTTTTTTTTTATTTTTTTTTTTGTCTTTTATGATTCGTTTATTTATAAAACATTACAACAACATATGTACAACATTAAAACCTTAATCTAACACTGCTGCTTGTCAGCGATGTGGATGGTCAACTCTGTAGAATTGCTACCCGTGCAGCCGTGGGACACCAGGTATAGACACCCGGGTTGAATAGAGCGAAGATCCTCGTTTTGTAGAAGATGGACGAATCTCTTGGGCAGGTACACCTGGAACTTTGGTTCATCCCCCGGAGTAAACGGTGCCTCGCTGAGACTGCAGCAGATGGCCTCCCCAACTGTAGTCTCCATCTTCTTCATAGCATGGATTATGTAGTGCTTCTCGTCTTTTAGTTCCGAGCACTTCTTTACAGGTAATATTGTTGACTTGGAGTGAGCATTGAACTGCTCGACCAAAGTCTGAAGGAACTGGTGAGATGCCATGGTCAGGTTACAGATCGTCTTCTTGCTCGGAGATGTTGTCGTCTCGGAATCTCGAGTAATACTCATGCCAGGTCCCTGTCTGCTCCCCACTTATATACTCTCCGTTACCCCCACCACTCCCCAATTCCCCACTTTGAAGGTAAGAGGCGAGTTTATAGGCATTTTTCAAAGCGCAATGTCTATCTTTATCATGTTCTGGGCTTTTTGTACAAATACATATGGTTTCCAGCATGTATTGATAATTCTTATCCAATTCCACATCATTAACCGGAACATGAGTAAATCCTTCGATCCATCTTTTCTTTTCCAGCCCCTTTGTGTAAATATTGGTAAACTTGTCTGAAAAGTGATGCATAATGTGATACAAGTCCGTGTAACTTGTAAAACCATCATACCAATCGATATGATGGAAGTGTTTTGAAATCCATCTGTTGGTAGTAGCGGCTTTACTAGTTAAAGACGAATAAGAACATGGTGGTTTAAATAAAAACGAATAAGGAACACTTGTATTCATGTCCAAAAACACAAGTTCTTTTATAATGAATCTATCATCATTACCACGAAACGCTTGAAACTCAATAATACCAGGCTTGGACTTTACTTGTTGTTCTTCTCCCTTGTCCATTTTGAAGGTCACACGTCTGCTCATTACGAAGTCAGGAGGTCAACTGATTTCCACACCACGGTAGGTACTACTTTTATACCAGGCCGTACAGTTGTTGGCGCGTTGGTGTATATTTAACGTGGGCACCGTCCCCAATAGGCCTAACCCCACAAAATGTTGGTTATTGTTTTAAAAACTAACCATTGTCATTTAAGTTTCCATCTTTATATTTTCCTTATTTTCATTTTCATCACTAACACTTGATTCTTCTCCTCCATCTTCCTCTTCTTCCTGTTTTACTGATTTCTTATGTAGTTGAGCGTACTTTTCCAATTGTCTCCACATCTGTACTTCATGAGGAACTCTATTAAATATAGAAGTATCCACAGGTCCGTATAATATAGGTGCGTCCGGTTGTTTGTCCAATGTGTCTTCCAGATAATCTTTAATAATCGAACTTGAAAACACCAGTTGTCTCAAGTATCTTGTTATAGGTTCAGTAGCACAAGTTAAAATGAAAAACTCCTCTCGATTAAGTTGAATTTTGTTATCATGTCTTGTTGTGTCTCTAAACCGTAGCTGATGATCACCACGTTGTTTAATGATATCAATTTCCACATTTGAATCCAAAAGTCCTACTCTTGTCTTTCTTCCAAACATGTTACTACTTAAATAGCATTCTAGTAGATGCAAATGTTTCATAAACGATTCCCAAGCACTGTCCGTAAACAAAATCATTTTGGGTCCATGAGTTAAAATTACAGTAGGGGAATAATCTGTAGATTTCATAACACCGATTAAAACACTTTTATCCAAACTGGAAGAGATTGGGTAAAATATTCGCAAAAATACCTCACTCAATATGTTTGGAGAAATATTATCTTCAATATCCCTTTTTCTCTTTTGTATAGTCTTTCTTCTTTTACCTTTTTCTTCAACATTATTACTGGCGTGAAGTTGTCCGCAAACGTTTTGTTCACCTCCTTCCTGGTGACCTTGAGGATCTAAAAACTCAGATATCTCCTTCTCAATATCTACCACATTTTCAGGTGTACCACTAGGAGAAGCCATATTGAATACGATGCTACCCATACAACAGTAGGCAACAAACTGATGAGGAGCGGTCTGTACGCTCTGCTTTTATACTCGCGGAATGAAACAAAACCGGTTCTTACAATACATTTTTAACAATTCCAGTTAAAGGTGTGTATGTTACGATTTTATCATGTAGAATTAAACAGTATGCAGTTGTATTAGCCGGTATAGCATCGTTGAATTCCATTTCTATTTTTATATCTACACTTGAAGACTTTACTGATTCATTTTGTTTAGAACAATCGATTACAACTATTGGGTAGGCATCGAAATATTTGTCAGGTGGTAATAAAGGTGTATTTGTTTTACCGTAATATGAACTTTGGAATCTCGCGTACATATCGTACAATATACTGTATTTCTTCTTAGTGAATGACACATTTAAATTGTCGTATGGAAAGAATTGTGAATTTAAATAAACTTTAATATTTTTCAAGTCACAATGATCAAATTGTCCTGCATGTTTAGTAATGGCGTCTCTTCTACCTGTTTGTAAACCAAATATAATATACCTGGCTCGTTCTACATAATTCGATGTTTTAACAGTCCAAGTGTGTCGATCCGTAGTAGGTAAACTGGGATGCTCATGAAATTCCCAACTTCTAAATGGAATAACAATATCACGATCGGCTTTTAATTTTCTTAAAAGTAGCATTCTATGCTCGTCAGCCAATTTAACATGTGGAACTCTCCATACAATTTTGTCTAATTTTAATTTCCATTCTAAAGTCGCATCTGTAGTAGCATCTGCAGCTTTAATAATGTCTTTATCGTTAGAAGATCTCAACAAAACTAATTCTTGTTTAACGTTTAATATTATTTTCCTATAATCTTCAGCAAAACCAAGCAGCAAACGTAATGGAATATGAAAATCAAAATATCCATTTGGATTTGGAGTGATCGTGTCAATCGTAGGTAATACCCATCCGGCAGGTTTAAGTAAATTGGTTTCATTGGGTGTTATAGATGTTAATCCTTTTAAAGTTGTCGTAATACCTACTTTTTTAGTGGAATCAACTGTTACACCTGATATTTCATATCTAATTTCATCAAATAGGAAAGCCATAGGATTATTTATAAATGGAACTGTTGTACCAACAGTAGTACCGTCCTTTTTAGTAACTTGTCCTTCAATATACAAGTAACTTTCACATGGTAGTGTGTAAATGTCTTGATTTTGTATGGGAATACGAATTTCATCGTTATTGTTTAATTTCGATGAAGTGTAAGGGTTGTGGGTGTGATATTCTTTTTCCCATAGGGTTTCGTCGAATGTTGGACCCTGCGCTATATCCAGTATATCCATACTCGGTTAATTTTAATCCAATTCTCTCTAAGAAACGAATGTTCTCGCGTGTTAACTCCTCCACAGCTGAAGAGCTACTAATGCGGTTTCCCGTAGGTTGTTCGCTTTTAAATGTTAAACCCATGGTTTTGTATTAAAGTGTCGATTTTAAATGTAATCTAATCGTAATAGGCTCTTCTCTGAAGTCTACCAAGTTACCGTCTTGATCCAATACGCTCAACACGATGTCTGAAATGAAAGTGGTGTTCAACGGTAGATATACCAGGTTTTGTGGCTTTTCAACAATTTTAAATCCAGGTGGTACACTTGGGTAAAAAGTATGTATGATGTGGGTGTTAGCCCCATCCCTGTAAGCACCTTGTATAATGTTACAAGTTATGTCTATACTATTGACTTTTAATATTGTTACTGTTTTCTTACCGGAATGTGTTACATCTGGTTCTAAAACAGGCTCATCGTTGGAAAATCCTAATAAATCACCAATTGAGTTTGGTTGAGTGAAATCTATATAATATTTGGAAGTAATTTCAGCTTTCATCGTATTATTATTACCTTTTAATGTTATATTGTCTTTTCCCATTTTAGTTTGCAAAAATTCATTTATATGATCAATTTCATAAGAACCTGTGGGTAACCTGCACTCTTGTAAGTCTGTAAATTTTCCACTGGCATCCTTTCCCTTATAATAATGCAATACGTTATTTTTACCTTCCGTAACATTGGGGATAGAGTTGTAAGTTGTAAAATCCAATAGTGCCGCCTCCCAAAACCTTCCTTTTTGCAAGCGTAACGCTGGAAAAAGGATACTTCGTAAAGTGGAAGATTTTCCTGTTAATGATACCGTATAGGAAGACATCTCAATAGTGACTGATACTTTTAGCTAGAAATTCCAAACATAAATGGCCGCATATTGAAGTATTATCAGGTTGTTCTCTTTTATAGTTATAATATATGTTTTTAGCAGATTTAAAGTAATTTTGAAGTTCTTTTGGTGGTGGCAAATTACCGAAACTATCAAAATAATATACATTGTTATTTAGTTTCTTATAACAAACCCAATGGGTGCCAGGCCCTTCAGTATTATCCAAATTTACAATTCCAGTCTCATTTTGCCACATTTTCTTTGGTAAACTGTCTTTCATAAACACACCGCGGAAAAATGGTATTTTTAAACAGGAAATATATTTAAATAATTCAATATTGGTTAATGCTTTATGTGGTATGACCAATTGATTTCTTTCATTTAATATGCACGATAAGGTCTTAGGTAAAGACCTGCCCCGTTTTTTACCATTGACCACACGGTGGGCTTCTTCCTGCCTTTTCTTGTAGATCGTCGTCTTCTTTTTATATTTCCTCCATGTTTTCTTGTGGTTGACCTCCTTTTTACTCTCCTTCTCCTCCTTCTTCCACCTCCTACTGCTGTTTTAGCCTTCATACCTGCTGTTACTGCTAAAGCTGCTGCTTTTTCTGCTATGCTAGCGTCACTTGATTTTACTCGTTGCCAAGCTATGTCCGCAAGCTTTTTGTCAGCTATTGATCTATTTTTTGAATCGGCAAACGTGGAATATGCGATATCGTGTTCTTTACAAGCCTGATCTAACTTATTTATGCCAGGATCGCCTCTTTCCAGTCGTTTTTTCAATTTAGTTCCTGGTCCGCAATACTGATAACCTCCCGGTATATGAAATTCGTATGGTAATGCGTCTATTGCTCTATTTACTATGGATCCTACTGGAATTCGTTTTAAAGCTTTACTTAACAGAGAAACCGCTGTGGATGTGATCCCACCTCCTCTCCTTACAGTGTCTCTATATGGACTGATGTACTGGAACGTCATTATTGTCCTTTTATAATCGCAATGTACAACTTATGTGTTACCTCTTTGACAAGTTGGACATAAATGAAGTCGTTTATTGTGTTCTTTTATTAAATATCAAAATCACCCCAATCCGATGATCTAAACTTTTTTGTATGAGGGTTGATAAAATAGTTTTGAACAATTTCCCGTTTAATCCAAGTACCTCTCTCAGATTCCAACAAAGGAGTACGACCTGAACGAATACCAATAAGATTGTATACATCAAATAATGCATTTCCTAAAACTTTTACAAGAAAATTAACAGTGACAGCATTATCCACATGTTCAGGGTCTTTAAGGTCTGTTATACGTTTATTATTACAAGTATACACTTTGCTATCCATTTGTGATAATGTGATAGCCTGTCCTACAGTTGCAGCATCATTTGCTTCTCTTCCTTGCGCCATGTTTGTTAATTTTTTATTACTACATATAAAAAACGCATGGTAATTATTTGGATCTAGATGTACTGTTTGTCCTAAGGCAGCCGCGTCTCTATCTGCATGACCCCATGACACATTTGATAACCTTCCATGCCTGCAATCCCAATAAGCGTTTTTGTATGTCAATAAATGAAATTTTTCATTACCTTGAATAAAGTCATCCCCTTGCTTTGATAATACTTCATCTCGTTTTGCAAATCCAGTTGTTTCTTGTTTTAAAGTCTCTTTCATTTGACCCACTGTTGCACCATCAGATGGTGCTGAACCATCTTTTACATTCGCCAAACAATTGCCAAGACAATCGATAACTCCCACATCATGTATGACACAATGATCTTTTATATATTTGAGATTTACAGCATCATTTTCATTTTTTGGATAACCTATATCGTTAATAACAAATTTATAAAAAGAAAATCCATCTTTTGTCTTTTCAGGTATCAAAGAATGTAAATAGCGTCTATTTACGCTGTCTTTTGCATCTTTAGGGTCATCTACGTTGGATATACGTTTATTGTTGGCACTATACGTTTTCCCATTGAATTTTAACGTATTTTTTAATTCAGATGACAAATAACCTTTGTTTATTGCATCACCGTTTTGATTTGGTTTACCAACGTTGATGATTCTATGATCTTCTGCGTCATATGTGTTATTTTGTAGTCTTAATGTTGGCGATATCTTTTCCTTTAATATTTTTAGATTTATTGCATCGTTTTCATCCGTAGGATCTTTTATGTTTTTTAACCTTTTATTACTCATATCATAATCTCCATCAGGTGTTTGTGGTAAACCAGCACTTCTTTTTAAACTATTGGCATAATATAACCCATCCGAGGAGTAACGTACGAACTTGTCGACACTCATGGTGCAACTGAATAGTATTCTAGGGAGTAACGCATTTTTATGAGATTACCCCACGGTTTCGGAGTTCATCCACTAAAGCCACCCATTCGTTTTCCAATCCAGTATGACCCGCTTCTTTAGCTTCATGTATTAGTTTCATTCTATCCACCAATTTATTGATATTATTGTAATAAATCACATTTGTGTTATATAGTTTCTTCATTAAACCTGTACCCGTAACGGACTTACTTCTTTTTCTTCGTTCCTGAGCACTTACATCCAAAGTGGATGCCATAAATCTTCGTTTTACAGGTTTTCTTTGTGTTAACGGCATTGTTTGTCTTCTAGTTGGTATTAACTTGGATACAAATTCTTTATATTTTAAAGACTTAGATCTAAAAGGAGGCTGGTCAGGTAAATACTTTCTCCTATATGCATTTGTCTGTTCCAAAATATTTTTATATGCTTCCATGTCTTTTTCTTTCACTACCGATACTGAAGGCTTATTTTCAAATAATAATTCAAATAATCCTTTTGTGCCCTTATACCTTTGATCACAATGACAATATTATCATGTTCGTCAACGTTTAACGGGCTATTACCTATCATTAAACCGTCTTCTGTTAATCTCGCTCCATAACTATGGTAATTCTTATTAGGAATTGTTCCGAGTAACATTTTTACCATGTATTTCCTTCCTAAAGGTCCTTTGTTATGAATGTTTTCACCCAATAAGCTTATGTTTGACGGACCTTCCCTTGTCTCTTCTTCTTTTTCCTCTTCACTAGCAGTTGATACAACTTCATGTCCTCTTTTGGCTTTTACTTCATATAATTCTTTTATTCCACTATAGTCCGGTGATTCTAGCTCTCTTTCGGGTTCTCCACCGGTAAAACCACTATATCGTAGAGGATTCCACGTCTTCATCACTAAAATCTTCTGATTTTACATTTTCTCTTTCAAACTTCGTAATAGGTGCAATCGCATCTCCTTCCAATACAGGTTTAGCAAATTTTTTGTTTAATTGTTTCAAGGGTTCAGTAATAGGTTTAAAAGTAGATTCAAGGAATTTCTCCCTCTCGCTAATACCTAGTTTCAATGCTCTGTTTTTAGCCCGAATAGAATCACTAAGTGATTTTATTTCTTTTACTAATTTTTCTTGGTTAACCATGTTTGTAGCAAGACGTGTTGTACAACAATGAATGTGTTATACCACGTTTAATGTATTAATATAAATTTATCAAATCCTATCCTGTATCGACCATTGTTTAGCGGTTGTTCCTTCATAATTGTTAGGAACCCATACTTTTCAGCCCAAGCCTTTCCACACAACTCTTTAAATCGTTCAAATGTCATATCCGCATTTACATGATCAAAATATATATGTTTTAGGTTGGTTTCGTCCTGTTTAAATACAATTAACATGTTTGCATTGTCTCTAATGAGTTGTTTAGGTATTTTGCTGTAAGTTTGGCCAATATAAATGCTATCTATGTTGTTATGTCGACCCATAGCGAAGTAATTCCTTATTGTGTTTTGGTTTTCACAAGATACATCGTCGAATATAAACACGGAGAATGGTTTAGCTTCTTGTGGCTGCATGACACTCTCGCTTGCATTAAACTTTAAATATTTAACTTCAGGCACATTAGTCAGTATTTTTTCCAATAATTGATACTTTGGTTGTTGTAGTGATTTTGAAAATACATATAGATTGTTAAATCGTAATCCTTTAGGGTTTGTAATCAAATTGAATACTACATTAGTTTTTCCACAGTTGGAAGGTCCGGTAACCAGACAACGAACGGTGTTTGGTAACAAATTGCCATGCTTCCCACTATTGAATTCTGAATTATCCACTGTGAGTTCATCTATATTATTAATAGTAAAACTCTCTTTTTGTGGTACTATCTCCATCCTTTGTAATGGTTCAACCTAAAATGATTCTCTATCGTTATATCAAATCCTTTTTAGGTATCCAAGAATCTTCCGTCTTATTAAATCCTAACCATCGTACTTTGACCTTATCTTTTTTCCGTTGCAACACCTTTTCAACTAAATATACATCGCCTACTGTTGATTTTAACATTTCATGTCCATAAAACCCTCCTTCAAGCAATTGTCCTTTATTATCTTTTAAAATATATGTCTCAGGTACTGTAGGTTGTACTTTGAATACAGTAAAAACCTCATTGGTCCAATTTGGCAGGTATCTTTTACTGAATACACCTTTATATTTACTTATTCGCACTTTATCACCCACATTAAATTTTTTAGGCTTTAGTTTTTCAACTTTTGGTTTAGTATTCGTTTTTATACGTTTTAATACAAGGTTTTCATTTTTACTAGTTACTTGGTTTGGTTTCATCCCGATAGTCCTATGAAATTTGTTATTGTAATCGTTTATAAGTTTTGGTAACATATCAATCCATATGTGCGATCCTCTGTTGGAAAACATTTTATACATTGCACTTTTTAAAGTTCTGTTGAATCTTTCGATTATTGAGGCTTTTACTTCTGAATTGGTTGAATAATGGTTTATATTGTGTTTTTTCATTAAATTTGCAAATTCCTTATTAAAATATTCTTTTCCATCATCTGTTTGTAAATGTTTAATAGTATGTTTGTCTCTTTGTATAGCTGTTTCCATTGCTTTTGTAACACTTTTGCCACTTTTATCTTTTAGTGGTAAAGCATCTGCCATTTTTGAAAAACAGTTAATAACAGTCAATATGTATTTATATCCTTTATTTTGTTTGCTATAAGGAATCATTTCGATTAAATCCGCTTGATATAAATCATTAATTCCTTTTATCACCGTATTTCTTCGTGGAAACTTTCTTCTTGCAGGTTTATGAAGTTCGTTGACAATTTGTTGCTTTAAGTCCTTCATATTGCAGGTTTCAATGTTTGTTGTATCACATGTATAATCACAATGAATGTTGTTTTAAATATTCACATCATTTATATGGGTCAAGGTCATCCAAACTTGTGTAAAAAAATGGGGAACACGGCGTTGGACTTGCCGTGTTCCCCATTTTTTTTACGGAAGGAGAAAGGAATAAGGTCGTAGTTGTAGAAGGACGAAGAATAGGTTACTAGTTGATAGGGTTTAGAGAGTAGTGGCCAAAAGGAAGAGTGTGGATTTTGTCGGGCATAATGTATCTTTTATCATCCCGAGCTGACAACGCTTTTTTAATTTCGGTGACACTGTAGACTTGATGCTTGAAGCTTCGGATATTGTTGAATGTTGCTGATATCGTAGTATCTTCAAACAAACAAGTCTTGTAGTGGTCAAATGTCACGTGTTTTTTCAAATAAGATGTCTTCACTCCTTTTGCTTTCTTCACTGTCGGTGTGTTGTTCTCGTGGTACATCTTAAATGAATACAATTTCGCCATCAGCGCCACTATTTCTTCTAAAGGCATTCCATTTGCTTCATCTTTGAATTTTCCAATTACTTTTTTATATTTTTCATTAAAATTTGGATGGTTTTTCGGATAGTCAGAAAAATCGAAATCTTCTTTGTATGGAAAAGTCCTTAGGTCTTCATACATGTCCAAAGTCTTTATCCAGTAGATAAACGCGTCCGTATCCATGTATGCGACTCCAATGTTTTCCCTTCCGTAATGTTTAACCATTTTGTTATAATGGAAATCATACATCAGGGTTTTACTTATATCCAAAATCGACATACCTATGTATAACGGACGGTCCATGACTATTGTTGTTTTCTTCATACTGACAGCGACTAGATTTTCGTTTATAATCATGGATGTTCCGAAATTTGGTTTTTGCACTAATTTTTCCAATTTCCTAGGATCACTCACTAATTTTACATTTTTGTGTTTTCTTTTGTTCTCCAAGGTCTTCCCAAAGATGGCATTGTTCATTAATTTATAGAAGTCCTTTTCAAATGCTGTTGTCGCTGCAGCTCTTCTTGCAGTGTTGGAATCAATATATGGTTTCAACCAACAAGACTGGGTGAATTCAATTGCTCTATGAATTCTCACTATACGTAGACCCAATTCAAGAGCCTGTTGAACTACCCAGTAGTGAGCCACATAGCGATCCTTATTCTCCAAGGTCATCATCAATTTTGGCCATCTTCCTGTCGGTGAAACTTCAGTCTTGGCTAGGAGAGGCAAGTCGTAGTGATGGTCATGAAGGTGCTCCGGGTATTCAAAATCACAGTCCAAAATATAGCCTTTTGGACCATCCTTTGGAATCTGTGAGATGTCTCCGATGGTGGCCGGGTCGATCCACTTGAAGTCAGCGTAGGGAAGCGGATTTGACATTGCCCAACCATAAAGGTTGTTTGCATCAAAATATCCAAGGTAGACCGATGGTTGTTGCTCGTCGAAGCCGGGGATGTACTTGTTGTTGGCTTTGACATGACGTGTTACAGCTTGTGTCAAACCGCCCCGTACACCAGATTCCATCATGAGCACCATATCAATATCCGTTAGAAGTTCCAGTCGACAGTTGGTTGACTTTAGCATAGCTTGCCATGCTAATCCTGGAGATGTGTACGAGTGTAGAGGGTCCAGTCCATAGGCGGAGAAGCAGGTGTTTCTGAATTCTTCCATCACATCGCACAGCAGAGTTACGTCCAATTTTATATAAAAGTCAGAATATTCCCCTAAGGTTTGAATGTTTAGTTGGTTCCAAACATTACATGCATGATTGTAGTCTTCAACGGAGATTTCACTTTCGTTTAATTTGCTGTTGAAGGCTTCAATCGGCGGTAGACTGGTTTCTTCAAATTTTTCTGTAGAAGTTATGTAATCGTAGGGGAACACTCCTTTCCGTAATACTAGGTCTAATTTATCTTCAGGTACAATTTTTCTGGTTTCTTTTAGGTCTTCTCTTCTTAGGTTCTCTGACAATTTGGCTAAACTAGATGCCATAAATCTGTAAGAGTCTACGAAGCGAAGTTTAATTTTACCTACTGTTTTTGAAAAGCTGATGTACTTTTCCAATGTTGTAGCAAGAACATCAATTTTACCGTCATCTCTTCCTAACTCCGGGATAATAAAGTGGGAGTCGTAGCCGCTAAGATTGTGTAAAACGACAGGAATAAAGTTTGGCAGTTTGTAATTTATATTGCATGAATTACAAGCAGCTCCTCTGTATAACCCTGTCAGGTGATCGTGATCTCTTACTTTTGGATTTTCTTCACTGAACATCTTCTTGCATAAATAGCATCTTGTCGCTAAGTTGTATTCTTCTTGTTGATTTTGGTTTAAAGGTTCCATAGGTACAATATTACCGAACAAGCGTTGAACCTTTCCAGCAATATCGTACAGTTGGTCTACAAAATACTTAGCGGCTTCTTCACCACGGTAGAGTATTGGAGTGGATGTTAAACCATAGTCTTGCAATTGGTTTTCAGACAAGGTTGATTTAACTAGTAAACAAAAACTGTTGGGCTGATGCAACTGATATTTTGTTCTTCTAGTCACTTCGCCGTCCGGCAGCTCCTGTGGTACTAACGTTGATTCAAAATCTGCATAGACCACTATTGGAATTCGGTATTGGTGAACTGTCTTGTTAAATTGTATTGAAGCTCGGGTAGGCGGTGGAAGACTTATCTTTACTTCATAGTTCTCGTTGCAAAGTCTTTTATGTTCCAATAACCAGTCCAATCCTCCACGTCTTGAATCTTTCCAAGAAAAGCAGAAACATCTCTTGCAAACTGTAATCCTATTTACTCTTTTGGTCAATTGTTTTACAACTAACGCTTCAAAGTCTTTTATCCATACATAATGGGAAATTTCAACCCTTGGTTATCAATAGCAAATCCGTATGGTTTCTTTGCTCAACCTTTACTACCCGCAAAGGATAAACGTTGTTGGAATCATCCAGACCAAAAACATTGACTGAAACGCCAGGATTTTTCTTTTCAAATTTGTCAATATCTTTTAAAGTAACTGGGTAAGTAAGACCTTGAAAGTTGTAGCGGTGTTCATTTTCGTAGTATTCTCTACTAACTCTACAAGGATTGTTTTTAACATACTTGGTTAACATTGCATACTTGAAACATTCATTACCCTCATTTTGAACATTTCTACACGAGTTAGTGTTTTGGATTTTCTTTGGTAGAGGGATAAAACTACTACCTCTTAAACCATATCCATGTTTATGAACCCTAACATCCATACCTTCGATTGATGACAAAGTCCATCCAGATCCTCTTCCTTCATGTTCTTGGAGTTTGGTTATAAGTTCCTCCAAGCATTCTTCAATAATATCATCAATGTCGGAGGTGAAGGTAAGGGTTCGGTTTTTGGTAATGAATGCTCTCAATGCTGTTTCACCATCAGTATTGTTAAACATAGCCTCTAACACCATTCCAAATTTAATAAAATTTAGCCTTTGTAATTCTTCCCTCAACGTTTGACCAACAAGTTCCTTAGCCTGGGTTATGAATGTTTCCAATTCCAATTGAACGTTATTAATTTTGAAATGTGTTACAACTCGTCCTGGCAAGGCTGTGGTGCGCAGTTGTCTTACATCTTCCAGTTCTTCTTCTTCCATATCCTCTTCTTCGGTGTCCTCTTCTTCGGTGTCCTCTTCTTCAATAGGTCTTGTAGCAGTAGATGGTCCAGCACCAGCAAATTGGATCACACTAGGTCTTCTTCTTTGCATTTGCTGTAGATAGCTGTCCCGGTAGTCCGTCTGCTTCTGGTGCTCTTCCAAAAACCGGTCAATTGAGTCTAAGTCTATTTCATCCATGGTAATATCTTCTTTTCTATCTTCGTCTTCATGTAATTCTCTGTGTATGGTGAAAAGATCTTCGTCTTGAAAGATTTCCCCACAAATGTCGCAAAGAGCCATTTCAAACAGTTTGGCTTTGAATGCACACTCTGTGAATGTCCACGCAATAATGAGCAGCGCACTCCACCGGGACCCTTTATATCCGAGGCAGATAGGTGGGGAAAGTGACGTCATATGGAAACAGGTTATCACTCATGTGCTAAATTTAGCCTTTACACAACCGTTTGTAATACATTTATCAGTAGGCTTGATAAATTGATGATATTTGGTCTAGATTCAATAATTTGTACAAGTTTTTTCAAAGATGTCTGTTTGAGCAAGTTTATGTAGGTCAAGGTCATTTGGAATTATTATTTTGAGCGGGGGATAGAGCACTAAGCAGCATCATTTACTACAAAGTGCTCTATCCCCCGCTCACATTCTTTTTTAACTTTTTGTTTAAACTTTTTACAAGGGTGAAACATCACCATCAGAGTCGGAATCATCCTCATCACGGAATAGGCAGCGATGACAATACATAATTCTTCTGGCAACTAACATCCTATCCATTGGACGATGGGGAGTGTCTTGTTCTTGTTCTTCTTCTTCTTCGATTTCCAATTGGAATTCCATTTCCGACTCAGATGACGACTCTAATGTTTCGTAGGCGTGCAAGTCCACCTCATTGTCCGTTGAACCAGCTTCGTCAGAGTCCGTTTCAATATCCATTATCTCTTCCTCCTCCTCTTCTTGATCAACCGCAGGTAGTTGGTCCTCTACTTCTATAATTTCTAGAGGTATTACCTCCAGAATAGAGACAATTCTGTTGCGATGGAACACGGTGTTGTCAAGTGGAGCCATGGTATGGAAGTGTTGTATCCATCCAATTTGCTTACCCTTTTTATACCCCCACCAACTATACAATTTATGTGGGTCAAGGTCACGTAAAGATACCCTTTGAGCGGGGGATAGACCACTAAGCAGCATGCTAGTCCATTGCCGCAAAGTGATCTATCCCCCGCTCTATTCCGCAGACCACACTCAAGTCCAAGTCCACATCCAAGTCCACATCCATATGTTACACTTTATTATTACTGCCACCAAGTAATTGTCACTCGCACATTTACTTGGTTTTGATAAAGGTACTGCACAAACTCCATATTGGTTGTTTGTTCGTTATACAAATGCATCATGAAATATGCAATCTTATCGATTGCGGCATTGTCCAACGGTTCGCAATTCACAAGTTCCAATGTGCCCTGGCTGGTCTTATCCTCTATAAGTTCCACCACTTCGTTGATGTCTTCTTCCAAGAGGATGAACTCAACACTGAAGCTCTCCATTGTTGTTGTTGATAGTGTCTAGACAAATGCTTGACTAAATACTTTATTCATCAGTCCTACATATATACCAATTTCCCCCTCCTATTACCTATTCCCCCTCTACCTTTATATAGGTCAAGGCCATCCAATAATACCCTTTGAGCGGGGGATAGACCACTAAGCAGCATGCTAGTCCATTGCCGCAAAGTGATCTATCCCCCGCTCTGTATTCCACACAAGTCCTAGTCTTTACACACACATAAGCCCCCCAGTCTTTTACACTTACTCATATACTCTGTCCTCCCTGCCAATTAAGAGTTCCCCATGTTTGCCACTATTTTCAATTAACCTTTCCAAGTCCCAAAACACAATGTCCAAATTAACCAAGTTCGCTCGTCCAATTTGAAACACACTATTCCCCCCAAAGTCACTTGCTCTCACTTGTTGTCCTGTATACTGCTTCTTCTTCCACGCTACAATCACTACCCTACCTTCTTCAACAACCATTCTTTTAACATTATCATACACCTTCTTCAACATCCCTCTACAGTTTAAATAGTTTATGGTTACATACTCCCACTCCTTACCAATGATCAGTGATCCACTCATTTTCTTAGCGTTCCACTGGAAGGTTCAAAGCAGAATGAAGTCGGGATGTACAGACCCCCTCTTTTATACCAGTTAACCGGTTGTCCTTGCTGTAAAGTGGGTCAAGGTCATCCAATGCTACCCTTTGAGCGGGGGATAGACCACTAAGCAGCATGCTAGTCCATTGCCGCAAAGTAGTCTATCCCCCGCTCTGTATTCTACACACACACACATGTCCTGTCCAAGTCTTTCATTACATACCCAATATATATTCAGTTCCTTCATCATCACTATCACTCATCACTGCTTCCACAAACTCCACAGGATTAAGTTAAATTGTTTCAATTGTTCTTTTAAGTTTTCAATTTGTTGGTCCTTTACTTCTAAAACACTGTGAAGGTGTGATATGTAGTCCGCTGCCTCGTTGATGCTTGCTACTCTCGGATCGCCTAACTTCAAGCTGGGAACTACACCCTGCAGCCTGTAGTACGCCATACGCCTTTCTTGCTCCTGCCGTTGACCAGGACTGAGCAAGCCTTGCCCGTCTTGGCTCACCTCAGCAAGGTCCGTAGCATTGAGCTTTGCAGGCGTTTGCCCGAGCAACAGTTATGCTGTGGAATGGTCGAGCAGGTCCACGAGTAGCAGGCAGGACGTTGGCAGCACGCCTTCTTGAAGAAGAAGAGGAAGCCTGAGAAGTTTTGCAGTTGGAAAGCCATGTTGAAGTGAGGTATTCAGCTAAGCGATACAAAGCAGAATAACCAAACTGCACATCAATACCCGTATATATTACACTTATCAGTGGTGGGGGTACTAGCTAGCCTTGGTAAAGTGGGTCAAGGCCATCCAAAAACATTACCAGAACGGGGGATAGATCACTAAGTGGCATGTTAGTCCATTGCCACAGAGTGATCTATCCCCCGCTCTGTATTTCACATTCACGCACACATTCATACATACACACAAGTCCCAGTCCAAGTCTTTACCCACACACCTATCCACTCTCATCCTCACTATCATCACTGTCCAACAGGCTTTCACACTTCTTAATCAGTTTTTCCCATTTACTCCTGACATAAAGTAGCTCCCTGCGAGTATTCTCTAGCATTCTGTCCCTTTGCTCTATCACTTCGTCGTACCACTCGATGATGTTTGGTGGAGTCTGAGTTGATGCATCCGTCGTGGTTGGTTGAGACGCTCCGCTGCTCCGCAACTCCTTCCTCACAGGACCAAAGCCGGAGAATCGGACACGACTTCTTGACGAAGGCGCCGATCGGATTGGTCCAATGCTCGGGCTGGAGTTGGAGGCGACCGGGCCAGAGGTAGAGGCTGGGACGTTCATAGCAGACATGGTGGTGTTCAGCTTAACGGTGTAAAGCAGAATGAGAGGACGGTTGATCACCACTCCTATATATACCCATTTTTAGTGGTGGGGATAACACTGGGGGGGGGGGGGGGGTTAAAAGAAATTTTGCTTAGTCTTCCCGGTCATCAGTTTTAACATACCTTTAGCACACCCCATTATTTTGGTTTCTTCAATAACTTTACACACCTCAAACACCCAAGCAAACAGCTCATCTATGTTGTTATAATTAATTTTTGTCCAGTGTTCATACTTATGAGTTTGGTTGTTTATAATACATAGATAAAATGTAGACCCATCTTGTCTTATACAATACTCAACTTCCATTCTATGCTGGTTTAGCACTTCCCAAGCATTGTGTTGATCTATCAAGAAGTCACCACCTTTGTAATTGTACCGTGACATGTTTACACGGAGCACAGAAACAGACTGAAGCAAATGAACGGCTCATACAAGCTTAGTAAGAGCGTTAGAGTGGGGGTATCACGTGATACACAACATTAGTTGTAAGTAATTTATATGGGTCAAGGTCATTCAAACTTTGAAAAATTTTTACCTCCAAACACTTGTAGCAAGCTACAAGTGTTTGGAGGTAAGTTTTTATTTGTTAATGATTTATTTGTAACTTAGTCTTCACCCTCAAGGACACGGTTTGAGGATTGTCCCCAGTGACTTTACATCATCGCCAGGTTAAAGTATTATACAAGTCAAGTATTTTTTTTTATTAGTTGACTTGTATAATACCCCTCTCCCTTACTTTAAGAGGGTTAAGACTAAATTTGGAAAAATAATTTGGAAAAAGACTTTTTAAATATTGTCCCAACACAGCCTAACAATTTTGTTTTTTTTTGGTGGGCCCCATGTCCTAGTCCATTTCCCACACGGTTTCACATCCTTTCCTTCGTATTAGATAGGCTTTAGGTATGAAAAATTCTCTTTGTACCATACGAGGTGGTACTTGCATTGTACAAAGGCGGCCTTCACCTTTTACAACGATTTCTACTTTCTTATTACCTGCTCCATATGTCTGACCAATGAAATAGTATTTTTCATCAACCTTTAGCCTTCTAATATCCCGCGGTTGCGGACCGTGGGGATGTCTGAACTTGAACGTTTTAGGCTTAATGTACAGAGTATAGGGTTTGAATTGCCGAAATTTGACTGTACTTTTGAGGTGTCGTTGGCAGCGATCCCCTTCTGCACAAGCAAGTTTCTGCAACACAAAAAAACTTACTAGACATCCAAGCGTAATCGCATTTCTTACCCTTGCCAGCAGGGGCTTTAACGCGTTTACGTTTCTGTGTTGGACTCTTTAGCGGAGTGTCTTGGAGCTTCTCTGAATTAGGCTGGCTAGAAGGGATGGGGTTGGAAGGAGGTAGAAGGGGCAAAGATTGTTCAAGCGGGATGGAGCAAACAATTTTGGGGCGGGGGTAGGAGAGCGTGTTAGGTCTATGGTGGGAAGATCAGGGGAGAAGATGGATTTACGGGGTGGTTTGGTTGGTGTAGGTGGCATGGGGGATATAGGTGAAGGACATTGGGATGTAGTGTATGAGAGTGTTCGCACTTTTTGCGGGGGGGGGGGGTTCGCACTTTTTGCGGGGGGGGGGGGGGGGTTCGCACTTTTTGCGGGGGGGGGGGGGGTGGGTTCGCACTTTTTGTCGGGGGGGGGGGGGTTCGCACTTTTTGTCGGGGGGGGGGGGGTTCGCACTTTTTGTCGGGGGGGGGGGGGTTCGCACTTTTTGTCGGGGGGGGGGGGGTTCGCACTTTTTGTCGGGGGGGGGGGGGGTTCGCACTCTTTGTCGGGGGGGGGGGGTTCGCACTTTTTGTCGGGGGGGGGGGGGTTCGCACTTTTTGTCGGGGGGGGGGGGGGGTTCGCACTTTTTGTCGGGGGGGGGGGGTCAGGTAAGTTAAGTGGGTCAAGGTCACCCACAACACTTGTACTCTAAGTGTTGGCTATACCCCCACCACAACTGGGTCCCTAGGCTGCACAACACCGCTTCGCCAGTATGTCTCCGGCTTCCATGCGGTGCGTCTCGCTGTTCTCTAGCTCTCTATATGTAAGTAATTTTACAAGTTCTGAATGTAGGTCACTACACTTTAACTCTGGGACGATATCGACTTGTAGTATTTCAGTGTTTTGACTCAAGGTCATCACACTTTAACTCTAGCACATCGGTTATCGTACCAGAGGTGCTCAATAACCTAACTTGTAATGTTTAGGGTGGCGTTTGCACGCCACGTGGTATCGCCATGAGTGTCCAGTCCAAGTTTTAAGTTAAATTAATTTTACTGTAATCTTTTCCATTTCCGCTTCGTTTTGCCAAAGTATAAGGTGTCGCTTAATAAAGTGGTATTTCTCTAAAGTTATAGGAGATTGCAGGGATACAATTAGTTTATTTAGGAGACTCTTCATCTTGGAGTTTAACACAATTTCCACTTTGACTTTGCTTCCTCGGCTCTCACAGCCTAAGCTGTACAGAAATGTTTCTTCTAGTGCCAACTCGGGCCAAGAGAACAGTGTGTTGACTGTAGGACAGCTCATGGTGAAGTGATGCGATACTCCAGCGTACCACCTCACCTTCCCCCACCACTGTGACCTTCCCCACTCCTGCTGTTTCCCCCACCTCTTTTCCCTTCACTCATGCGCTACAAGCAGTCTCTCAGTATTGTGCGGACTTTTGTGAGGTGAAGCCATGTCGCAGGACACTTTAGGTAAGAAACTTAGCCGTGTTAAGACTTTATTAGTTGCTCACTGTCCACCACTCAAAGTTAAGAGAGTTTCAACTTTAGCTAAGTGGCGCAAACTGTTGCGCGGACACCCTAAGTTTTATACCAAACAGACTAATGTCAGTTTTACTGATGAAGATTTGTTTAATATATTGGATGAAATGACTTTTCCTTGCAAAATTCAGTTAGTTACTCCCATTCCTGACAGTTTAGAGTCTTAGTCTCTCAAGCCAATATACCTAGCGTACACAGAGCCTGACAGTCAGTCACTCGGTGGCTGTCGTGGGGTGCGCATCGGTGTCGGCGCTCCGTTGTTAGGTTTTCAAGGTCACAGTAATATCAAATTGTTGGTGTTGTGCTGGTTCAAGGTCACCTGAGGGATAACCGATTGCCCATTTAGGCAGGGTCATGTCAGAAACTCGAGTTTAACTTGGCACTTTTGCCGTTTCTCATCGAAAATTCGCTCCAAGTGGTCAAGGTCACGGGGACTCTGACTGAAACTCGGAGCGTAGTGCGAGAAACGGCAAAAGTGCCAAAAAATTTTAAGTTTCGGCGTGACCTTGACCTCAGTGGCGTCGGTGACGTCATTTTGATGACGTAAGGGGTGATGACGTCATCAGCACGTCATTTCTGTGACGTCATGGGTGTGACGTCATAGAAATGACGTCATTGGTGATGACGTCATCGATGACGCAATCGATGACGTCATCGATGACGTCATCGGTGAGGTCATTGACCTCGATGACGTCATCCCTCAGGTGACCTTGAACTGAGCCAGCACCAACAATTTGACACTACTATGGACATAATGTATTGTTAAAAATAGATAACAACAGTAAAAGTTTTAAGTTGTTTTCGTGTCATCAATGTGACGCACGATTTGATGCACAATGTGATGAAAGATTTTTTGGCATTTTTTCACATAAGTTTTAAGAATTCAACCATTTGAACTCTTAAAAAATTAAAAACGGACCTCTTGTACATTTCCCTCTTAGTACATTTTTGAGGGGAAATGGACCATTTAGTATTTTGAGCTTTAAAGTTTGTCTAACCGATTACGGAGAAAATCCTAATGGAATAAACATTTCTTATGGGAATCAACACAACATTGTATCTTGCTTATTTATTGATAAAATTTAAAAGGTATTATTTGATTTTTATTTGTTCCAAAACCCATACAGTGTTTGTATACTCATTACTCACCCCCCATAGTTTTTATTGAGGAAACCAATACTAGAACTTGATAGACTTTTGTAGGCCTATCCACTTTCACAGAAGTGGTTATTATATATTTCCTTACAATACTCCCATAGAAGCAAACCTAAATCATGTCAATGGGGTAAAAATACCGAATCCGTTATGGAAATTCGCTGAATACGCAGGTCTGCTGCGACGGGGGTGTTTTTAGAGTTTTTGTTTTCCGTGTGACTGAGTGACGGTATTATCCTCAGGACACATCTTCGGAGTGGCTCCCATGGCAGCATGGCTCCCCTGCTGCCTTCTGGCTGGGGGTCCTCATGGTCCTCATGGTCCCTCTCATGGTGATCAACATCTACTTCTTCGCGAAATGTGTCAGATGTAAGCAAATTTTAACCTTTTAATCCCCACTTAGAAATTGGGTTGTTCATTTTGGAACTTCACAAATAATAATTTATGATGAACATTGTTTTGGAATTACCCGTATAAAGCAAGTAGTGTGTAATGTAGCAAGAGCATCGTAGTTGTTTGACTTTGAAGTAAATTACAATTTTTATGATTGTAAAAATCTTCCTCCTTCCTGGTCTTGATCTATAATTTTTTATTTTCAGAAGATTAAAAAACCCCGAGTTCCAACCAAAGAGCTTAAACAATTTAAGACGGATGAAATTGAAAACCATCACAATTGATAAATTGAGCTTTATCAATTATTGCCTACAAGTAATGGAGATTGAGATTTTTATTATCAAACATGATTTTGAAAGCAACTTCTATTGCGTTTTATCTGTTTGTGGTGAACGTCTTCTTTACCCAGAAAATTACTTGGTTAAAGACATATCCCATAACATTAGTTGGTTAAATATAAAAGAAGTTGAAATTAAAAAATTAAATGATTCATTTAGAGACAAATTTAGCAATATAGATTGTTTAATACATTTTCCACGTCATATCTTTACTTGTTAGTTTTACTTTTTCTCCATATTATTACATAAGGATAGGTTAAGGGTTTTTTATAAGATGCTTTGTTTGATATCTTAGCCACCATAAATGATTTCAGCCTGCATTATGATTTGTTTTCTACCACCAAACTTATTTTCTTAATAGCACATTCTTCTACAGCTCTGAACAGATCCCTGTGCCATATCTTCCACACCTTTCTCTTCTACTCCTTCGGACTCTACGTAGCCTCCAGAAACTGGCGAGCTAAGTCGTCCTCGGATATTCTGTCGTCTTCCGACAAAAGATCAGTAGAAAACGGTTCGTCCTCACTCAACGCGTCGTCAGAGAACGTTGTGGACTCCTTCAACGCTAGCACTTCTTCTTTGGAGCTCATCGATAACTTTCGGCCCACTCCCTTCTGCTGCTTTAGAGACCGAGCCCACAACGAGGACGAATTGGAGTCTGACAAGAAGCTCAAGTTCAGACCTGAGGGGCAGAAGAAAGAAAAAACTGATGCTGTAAAAATTGATGTGCACCGAGAGGAAAATCCAGAGAAGAAGAAAGGAGCTGGCAAAAAGAAGGTGAAGGTGATTGAAAACGTAAAAGTCAATATGGATGAGGAAGGAAAGCATTGCAATGAAGAGCCAGACTTGAACACCTTGAACTTGAAGATGACTACGGAGAATATCTCCGTCAAGGAAGAGATTCTTCTTGTAAAACAAGATTTGCTCGTGGCCAGACAAGAGAACAAGCAGCAGGTGCCAGGAGTTTACTGTCCCAAGTCTGTTGGTGAGTCACCTGTACTTTTTATTAAAACCACTAGTTAATTTTTGAAGCTAAAATATATGAATCACTGGAGTTTTGTACCAAATAAATGTACTTATTTATTTTTTAAAAAATAAAATTTTAACCTATTTCCTTTGTAAAAAGAATCGTAACCTATTTCATTTGTAAAAATTGTACATATGATACGGAATATCTTGGCCTGTGATGACAGTATACAGTTAAAAAAAATGGAGTAGAAGCGACAAAGTTACAGAATGTCGCAGACTGTTTTTAGTACAGTACCATATGTTTACCAATTTGAATCCAGAAGTGGAGTATGTAAGAGGCCAAGATATTCTGCGTTATATGTACCACATATTTTCCCCTAAGTTCGTTTAATTCCGGAAGTTTGTGAGTTCGTGTATGTATAGGCCTAATTCTGTGACTTCATTATGTAAAAAATTGGATAAATAATAAAAATTCTTTCTTTTTTTGTTTCGTTTTTATTAATATCTAAAATAATAATGTAATTGTGGGGAAGTTAAGCATAAACCTCTTAATAAGTTCTATATGCGTTTTTTTTTAAATTTTCTCATGTTCATCACAGATTGAAGCACTTACATTCTCTAATACAGACTCATTCATGTATAAACCTCCATTGCCTCCATCTTATACACGAGTATAGTGCACTGACTCCTTGGTTCTAAGTAAGAATATTAACATTACTGATGCTTAGTATGTCATGTAGCCTGAAAGACAATAAACATATTCTTATTATTATTACTAACGATTTTCCCCTTAAACTCTTAACTTATTCCTCAGTTAATTGTAAATTAATTTTAGGTTACAATTTAGTTTTAACTACATGTTGTGACAAAAGAGTTATCGTGTTTCATAACAGCACAAAAAGTTTAAGACTTTCAACAAATCCGTTTAAATTTTAGGCAATATAAAACTTATTGTACCGACTATAATCAGTATGGTCAAGTGTGTTTTACATTGACATTAAATACTAATTTTTGATAACATAGTTTGTGAAATAGGCATATTTTAGGCTGAATGTTATTTTGACTTGTCTTTAAATTAAAAGTAAAGCTAATGGTAACAAATTAAATTATTGCAAACTCTATACCCTTTACCTCGTAGTACCTGAGGGCCGAGCATTTGCTCGATAAACTTAAACAATTTGGATACTCGGACTAAGTATAACTGGACCGAGCCCTGCCATGCAAAACTGAACTAAAAAACGTGGAAGTCTGGAGCCCGACGGGTGGCAAAAGGCTTCGATGTCGCATGACCCGAGCGAAGAACATCCAAACAGCGCTTCACATAACCTGACATTTAAGCCATTCGGAATGAAAATAAGAAGTTTAAATTTATATTAAAATTTTCATCAAGAAATTGTGAATCTAATGGTATGTATTTCAACTTTAAATGGTCTGCTATTAATTTTTATTATTAGTTAAACTAAAACTCTTTTTAGTTCATCTTAATTAGTGACATGACAAAAGTAGTAAGCGAGAAAGTTTTTTGTTTTTGGGTCAGGTAAAAAGTGTCCGCGAAGAAGTTGTAGACGACATTCTAAATAATTTTTCTTATCTCAAGTAATCTTTTCTAACATTAGCCGTTTCCGCTACAGATAATATTTTATTTCAGTGGATTCGGCGCGAGCACTGATTCTTGGTTACCCGCGAGTTCGACGCAAGAGCTCGAACCACAACAGACACAATACCGTGCTATAAATAAATCCTATCGTCTGATAAAAAATATATAAAAATCAGTCGGTGTTTAAGACACCGTGAAGAGAGGATGTAGCTGTTTTTTGTGATCAATTTTTAGTTATGGCTATATATATTTTTTAGTTATAGATTTTAGCAATGGTAAAATCTTGTTAATTTGATTGCACTAAGCGAACTGACGGACAGAACAATGGCCTGTCACTTTTCAAGTGAGCTGTTACATAATTTTAGTTCTAAACAACGTAGTATTATTTTTAATATATTTTAAAGAACATGTTTTATATTACAATATGTAGATTTATTGCCAGGAAATTGCAATCGAGATTGTCATGTCAACATTGTTTAAATGTAATTTTGTTAAGAGATTATAGTAAAAATGAAAGGTACGTTGACTTTGTAAATGTGGTTACTCTTAAAAGTAAGTAAAGACGTATTGCTCATTGTCAAAACTTTAGACTCAATTGTTAACAATTGTAACCAAACGCAAGTTTTTATGAATTTTGTAAACAAGATAGCATTGCATGCTGGCAATTAACTGGGACAATGGTTTTTTAAAAATCCATCAGTCGAGGAATGTGGGGTTGGGGGCCGTCCATAAATTACGTCATCGCTTTTTGGCCAATTTTGGACCCCCCCTCCCTAAAATCATCCTACCATCATAATTTGTCTGACCCCCCCCCCCTCCCGGAAAAATGACGTCATTTTTAACAAACCTCCTTTTTAAGTCAGAATAATGCTTTCGCTACATGATAAACTAAAAAAATTGACCAATCAAATCTGAATTTACCTTCAGAAATAAAGCCAAAATGACTTTCTCAATGGAATAATAAACTATAAAACAACGCCTTAAAATGGTCTAATGTACTTTATGGATAATTATTTTATAATAGTTGAGTTGTGTTAGAATTTATCATTATTTTACCGTTAAAACGTTATATAAAACATCATATTTAAAATGACGTCATATCAAAGCCGACCCCCCCCCCCCTTGCACATCACCTTACCGTCATTTTCAATCTGGACCCTCCCCCCCTATTTTCAGATGACGTAATTTATGGACGACCCCTTGACCCTCATTGTATAAAATTAATTAAGATGATAATTTAATGTTGTTTTTTTTAATTAGTCTCCATAATTTAGCTAAGAAAGTAACGGCCGCAGAAAATGTATCTCCAGGAACTATAGACAAAAGCTTAACAAGTTAATTTTATTTAGACATGTTTAACAGGGATTGTAAATAAACAGTGTAAGAGTGTTTATAGTCTTTTATTCTACCACCCATTAATCTCTTCAAACACCAATTTGTAGCATTCTGAAATATGTTACTTCCTGTTGTATAAAAACTGCACCATATCATAACAAAGAGATGCGAGATACTCGCGCGCGCTTCCATGAAATCCTCAAACGCTCTTTAAATAATTTGTACAATGATATCTGCTGGTCTCACGAAGAAATGCTTGAGATAAAAAATAAAATTCAGAATATTAGCTACAATATTCCCGCTGACAGTTTTTATTTGGCCAAAAAATAAAAAACTTTCCTGCATCTTACTTTTTTCATGTCATTATTGAATTGAATTAAAAGTAAGTTTGATTAAAATGTATTATTATTATTTACAAAACCTTTTCTTAATCTATTAAATACTGTAAGAATCACCATTTCAAGCAGAAAATTTTAATATAAAGTTAACGTATTTATGTAATGGTTTAGTAGGTAAAAATACAGGTTTATTGAAGCGCTGTTTTGGTTTCCGTCGCTCAGTTCCGCTGCTTTTTGCCACCCAATGGTCCTGAGATGTCCACGATTTTCGCCCATTGAACGCGCGGTCCAGTTATACTTAGTCCGAGTTTGGATAGTAGTATCAGGTAGGCAGACGGTGTACCAGAATGTCAAGTTCAAAAGTGCTTGTTTCTTGTTCTAGACCAAGACGAGCTCGTTCGCTGCGCTCACTAGCCTTCATTATGAGCTCGTTTGATTCGCTAACTTGCCTTTCAGACTGTTTGTAGGCCTACGAGTGCTTCACTCTGGTGTATATTTGTTGAACCACATGTTGAATCTGTAACACGTGGATTCTATTTATTAGGTTTAATAGCTGATTTCACAATAGTTGTTAATTATTTTGTTTTTAAATTCAATTGCAATTCTACGAATTGATTAGTTGTTTTACTCTTTTGAACAGCTTTTAATATCCAAACAACATAATCTTTTAAACGTTCTGTGTATATTGATAATATTGACGGGTGTTGCGTTGCTTTATTTGGGATGTAATTATTGTAATTGTATTGTCATTTTGATTCAATATCTTTATATTGGATTAAATTTACATATTTACATATACTACACGCTAGAAAAATGACGATCATTTCAAACTTATTTGGATGATGAAACATGGTGCATCGTATTACTCTTTTGTAATAGGCACGGACCTAAAGAATATTATTTTTTTAGGACCTAAGCCAAAGACCATGTACAAACATATTTTGAAGACGGAGAAGTGCCAAAACCAAAACCAAAATATGACGGCCAAAGATGATGCAAGTAACGTAGCAGACCCAAAAATGATTGAAAAATATGCTGTCCACGCACCAGACCCTAAAACGGTGGAAACATTTGCCGTAGACATTGAAGAACCTGAAGTTATTATCTAATCCTTTTTAATTATTTTACCAGCAATTAACTTTGATATAACATGGTGTTTCAATTATAATTTTAAAATAAATTGTAAACTTTCAATACAATTCTTAATACAACTTTCGATACAATTCTCTTATCTACAATTTTTGTAGTATTTTTTTATTAATAAAATGTGTTTTAAAATATATTAAGTGTTTATGTTACCTTATCTCCATCTTTTAACTTTTATGATAACTGTAAGCCTATCCATCTTTCCAAATTCATGGGTCAAACTTTTCTGAAAGGGATGTTAAGCTATAGAAGATTTCTTTTTCCTTTTTGGTGTTCCATGTTAAAATTTCAAAATTGTTTCAAAAACTTACTTTAAACTAAATAACCTGTCAGGCTACTTATGTGTGCACACAAGCAAAAATATTTTAATTCTTACCACTAACATGATAGGTCTAGTTTTAGCTTTCTCATTATTGGTAAGTATTTGAGGCAGAGTCTGGGTATTTTTGAGTTTGACGAAGTTTAAGAATAAGAATAAGAAATCTTTATTTGCCATTGGCATGTACGTGTATCAGCAAGTGTCAAATACAAGTAATAAGCTATTAAAATAAAATTAATTAATTATTGGTCCTTAAAATAATAACTTATAATTGACAGGAAAACTTATTAGATTTAAAATAAAATGTTTCTTTCCTCCGTAAACTCTGATATTGAGTAAAAAGGGTTATTCAATAGCCAGTTATAGTTTTTATTTATTTTTTAATTTTTTTTAATAATGAGTGAGTAGGGTATAACTGGACAGTTTTATTAAGCTTATTATAAATTGTGTGTGACATTGCTTTATGACTCTTTGAACTTTTAGTTAATCGGCAAAAGTTACTTTTAATATTGGAGTTGTGTTTCGTATTGTAGCCACGGATTTCATTACAAAATGTTTGAAGAGGTAATTTTTTAAACTATAGACCATAATTTCATCAACGTACATATTTACAACTGTGTGAAAAGCAAGTCTAATAAATATAGGTTTACAGTATGAGAATCAGGAGACTCATTACAAATAATTCTCAAAATTTTTTTCTGAAATTATAAAATATCATGAATTTTTAGACTACTTCACCAGAAAATTAGACCATAGCGATAATTACTCTGGAAAAATGCAAAGTAAGACATTCTTATGTAGCTGCCATCCACAGGTGAAGTTAATCTTCTTATTAAATAAACAACAAGAGATAATCTTGTAGATAGATAATTTATGTGGGATCATAATTAAGCTATGAACATTCCTAAAAATTTTACTGTTGGTTGAGTTTCAGATAATATTTTGTCTGCAGGTCTTTAACTAAAAAAATATTTTATCACTAAAATATTTTATGTGTGTTTTATCACTGTTAAAAAAACGATTGGATTGAAACCATGCCGATGCGTCCTTCATTGCGATTTTTGTGTTAGCTGTTGTAGTTCAACTGTTTACTTTTTGTAAAAAAACGTAGTGTCGTCTGCGTATAAAATAGTTTTGGTGGACTCTGAAATGTTACTGGGGAGTTCATTTACAGCAATCAGAGGTCCAAGTACAGACCCCTGAGGTACCCATTCTCTACTGTAACCTCACCTGAGAGCTTTCCGTCAACAGACACAATCTGTCTTCAGTTGCTGAGGTAAGATTTAAAAAACTTAAAGGAGGTGTCCCCAAGGCCATAATGCTCCAGCTTCATAAAGAGATGCTTGTGGTCCACACAGTCGAAGACCTTGCTCAGGTCACTCAAAGTGGCCCAAGCAAAGGCCTTCGACTCGAAAGCCTCAATGACCTCATAGACCAAAGTGTCAATGGCATCCGAAGTAGATTTTCCACTACGGAAACCATACTGTGAGAGGGAAAAGAGGTTGTTACATTCAAAAGAACTATTAATCTGATCAGAAACCAATATTTCAATTACTTTAGATAATATTGGGACCATTGAAATTTTTTTATAACTTTCAAGGTTATCCCTTTCTCCTTTTTTTGTAAATAATTGAACAAATGCGAGATAGTTTTAGTTTGTCTGGAAAAAATCCTTCAGATAAAAGACTGTTAATAACTAATGTCAGAGGGAATATTATTGCAGGGATTATTTTTTATAATGTTATTTGACATATTGTAGTAGTCCAAGGAATCCTAGTTTTTTTTTTTTTTTTATTTGGTGACAGCGTCAAAGACAATCTGTGAGTTTACGGGTTTGAATTTAAATTTTAATAGTTCTACTTCATGATTTTTAATGAGGATTTTTGGAGAAGGATTGAAGATACTTGTTTTTTGTCTGATGGCTTTAACTGAATTGATAAAATATTCATTGAATTGAGATGTTGTAATTTTTTGAGGGGGGGGGGCTAGTTTGTGAGTTTTGACTATTGGATTTTATCATATTCCAGACAGCTTTACACTTATTGCTATTGCGTTCAATTTGTCTTTGGTTGTAATCTAGTTTAGCCTGAGTAATTTTTTGCCTGTATGATTGTTTTAAGCAACTGAGTTCCTGACGAGCCATTCAGCCATTAAATTAGGAGATGGGGATTCCTTGATAAATTTGCCAAGATTCAAAATCTTTCGCTTCAACTTGGCAAATTCAATTGTATACCAGTTTTGTTTAGGTAGCCCTTTAGCTTTATTTTTAACGGTGTCTAATGTTGTATTTTTTTTTCTTTTTTTACAGAAAAGATTAACTGAATTGCAGAGTTTACGAAAGAAACTGTCAAATAATGTAACTGAGTCAGTTGAGCCATGCATAATCATCTCCCAGTCAGTGCACCAAAGCAAATCTAATCAATTGTTTAATCTCTTTTTTGGTAAAGTTATTCTACAAGGCTTTGATTAGTATCAACAAATATTTATATATTAATAGGCAAGCATGTTTTATTTCCTCCTTTTTCTCACCTTGGGTGCATTGTGGGAGAAATCTTTGTGTACTGTTAGAAAGCTATTGTCCTGTGGATGATCAGAATTGCATTTAAATTCACATCGGCCCTCGGTGCTACGCCCTACAGACTCTTAAAGATTTAATGTTCATCTTTTGGAAGCTTGAATCATTAGACAGTTGTTGTAAAAAAATTTGCAATTCAGAAAGATCAGATGTTTTAGTTATAAATTATATTTTAAGCTAATTGGGTCCAGATCAACTGACATTTTGGTAGAATTCCTACCATGAGGCGATCGCTAGTATTAACAAATCTATAAGTTTCAAATTAAAGTTTAAATTAAATAGTATAGAAAAGAATGAAAGAAAGCACAATGAAGCACAATGAGACTTTCTTTTTCAATTCATTTTATGAAATGAAAATGTAAATTTTCTTAAGAAACCATCATCCAATTGCAATAATAAATTTTTTGTGTTTTGGTCGCTCAATAATTTGTTTTAACTTTGGACAAGATAATACCGTACTTAAAGGCTATAGAACACTAATGAATGTTTCCAATATATATATATATATATATATATATATATATATATATATATATATATATATATATATATAAAGGTAACAATGCAGTAGGCCTAATAATGTTGCTATTACGTTTAGATTTTTCTATCATGCTTATCAGGGTCACCCTAATGAAAAATTGCTTGCACACTATGAAGTCACTTTGTTATAATGATCTTTACTCATTTTTAGTTACGATGATAAAAGATGTTACTGTAATTTAAAATTATATGTTCGCAAAACATATAACTCGGTGGTGCAGGCGGTTAGACGGATAACAAATTGAGAAGATAAGACACGCTTTGTAATCTTTGTTTGATCGTTTTTTAAACCTCCCCCTCCATTCCCCCGAATTAAATGATCAAATTTAATAAAATATTTGCGGGACACTCTATGTAGGGCCATGCATTTAAACGAGTGGTACCACTGATGGGAGTAGATTAGTTGCCGGCGTGGCCGCCAGAGTGCAGGACAGTGTTGCTGTCACTGTAACTCCATTACCAACAAACATCACGCCAGTGATTTCTTTTTGAACAGTTTTATCAAGAATGTTTTGAATTCCTGACACTTCAATTAATTTTTATTTTAATTTAAAAGGGGGGGGGGGTTCCTCGGCAAGTTAAATAACTATGAGTGGGGAATCTTAAAAAATATGTTTTAGATACAGTTTTACGTGCAATAATTATATCGGATTTATTAGGGTGAAAATTTATTTTCGAAATTGTGAACTCAATAAATAACAATGAAATATTGTAATAATGACGTTTACTGTACGCTGAAATTGTTTTGACATGGCTTCAACCCAATACACTCAAATCCATGTCTAGTATGGTTATGCCGAATGCCATATCTCGACGTTTCTTTAACTCACACTTTTTAAAAACTAAACAAACTACTTGGGTCGTGGTTGAATTTTAATGGTTGAGCAAACATATTTTAAATAGGACATTACAAACTAACCATTTACAACTACATCTCCACAGGAGAGTAACATAAATAAAAGCTTGTGGTAGTAATAAGCGTTCAAAAGTTTTATTTGCGCACAAATAGCTTCAATAGTTTTAACAAACTACTTTTTACATTTATAAAAATTTTTAGCAATTTTAAATTAATATCTTTTGTCGCCGTAACTAGTTTTTTTACAAACTAGGTAGTTAAACTACTTTTAGACCACTGTTCCTTTGTTAGTTTCCTATTTTCAGTGTTTAAAATTAACGATAAGTCAAGTTTCTTTGCCTCTAAAAGTATGTTAGTTTTTTATTTTTTATTTATTTTATTATTATTTTTTTTAGAGAGAGAGGCAGTGAAAATGCATTACGCACACAGGTGGCCAGCCTGTAGTGTGGGACTCCCCTAAAAAACGGGTTTACCCACTAAAAAACCTCCTCTACTCTTTAGGATTCTAACCTGGAATTGTTTATCACATTACGACAGGCTAGGCCTAAATTTGACTTACGCCCATGGGGCTCGCTCCTTATCCAGCCGTTCGGTCAAGGGATCTGGGCCAAATCGTGGTCCAAATCGGTTTTCTTTTAGAGGAGGATGCCCCGGACGAACTGTGACAAACAATCCCAGTTGCCCTCATCCTCCATAATCTTTTGGCAGACCGTGTCCACCGAAAAAAACCCAGTTTTCTTGTGGCCTCCAGGCGGGGCCTTTCCCAACGCGAATAGCGGAAGAAGGTGTGTTCCGCGTCATCGGGAACGCCCGGGCAGTAGATGCAGTCCGGTGAACCGGTCTTGCCCATCCGGTTCAGGTTCAACTTTAAATAGCCGTGACCTGTCAAGAACTACGTGAGGTATTAGTCCACCTCGCCATGCCGCCTTTCCACCCATGGTTGGACCTGCTCGATGAGTCGCGCAGTCCATCGTCCTCGGGTATCGTGCTCCCAGCTGTGTTGCCACTGCTGGAAGGTTCGGGAGCGCTTTTCTGTTCTTGCCGTGTCCTTGCCTATCTCGCCTTGTCTCTGATAAATCGCTTTCCTCTCCCCTGCCAAGAGCTTGACAGGGATGACTCCGGCGACCACCAGGACGGCAGGCTCGGACACTGTCCGGTAGGCGGAACACACCCGGAGCGCAGTTTGACGCTGAACCCGGGCGAGTCGCAACCTGTAGCACTCCTTATCTAGAGCGCCTGCCCACACCTCTGCCCCGTAAAGGAGCACGGACTGGACCGCGGACATCAACAGACGACTTCTGCTGGATCGGGGACCCCCGACATTGGCCATCAGCCTACTAAGGTAAGTGACTACCTTAGCGGCCTTGTCCGCCGTACGGAATATCTGATCCCTCCAACTTAACTTGTGTCCACCATAATCCCGAGGTACTTAGCAGCACGAGCTGATTGGACCTCCCTTCCCACTCGGAACGGAACGACGGTGTCTATCCTCTTCTTCGTAAGGATCACAATCTCCGTCTTACAGAGAGTAAGCGAGAGACCGTGATCGGACATCCATGTGTTGACCACACGCATGACTCGGTTCAACTTTAATTGGGCCAGCTCAACGTTGCGTGCGACAATGAGAGCTGCGACGTCATCAGCGTACCCAACCAAATTGGTTTCCTTAGGCATCTCAGACCTCAGGAGGCTGTCATAGGCAACGTTCTAGAGATCCGGGCCGAGTATTGTACCTTGTGCGGCACCAGAAGTGACTTCCATCGTCCGCGTTCCGTCCCTCGTGTCATAAATCAGGCTTCGAGAGCGTAGATAATCCTCGATGAGCCGCAACAGATATGCAGGAATACGAAAGGTGTTGCGAAGCGCATCCAACATATCGACCCACATCGCCAAGTTGAAGGCATTCTTGACATCAAGCGTAACAAGGAGCACTACTCAGCGAAAGAAATGCTGGTTGTGGCTCTCGGCTCTCTTCACAGCTCTCTGGACTTCGGTGATATTGTCAATCGTTGACCGTCCCTTTCTGAAGCCGTACTGACGGGTGGCGGGGCATAAGTCCCCGGCAGCTTTCACGCCAGAAGTCAGGCAGGAACGGATCAGCTTCTCGAACAGCTTCCTAGCCGTGTCCAACATGCAGAGAGGCCTGTGGGACGACGGCAGCTCGGGATCACATTTGCCCTTGCTGATCTGTACAAGCCTGGCTGTTTTCAAGGGAGCCGGAAACACCCCTTCAACCAAACATGCATTGTACATTCTCAACAACAAGTCAGCGTTGATTGAAAATACTTTCTTTAAAGCCTCACTGGGAATCCCGTCCGGGATAGGAGCCTTGTTGCTCTTCAGGGAGAGAACGGAGGTTTCCAGCTCCTCGAAAGTGAAGAGTGGAACGTCCTCTACCCGTCCGAAGTCAACCGGCGGTCGCTGTGGATGTTCAGGAAACAACGCAGCGACGATCCTCCCCATGGTGGCGCCCTCCATGATGGAAGGTGGAAAGCGGGCGCCGAGTTTCTGTGTTACAAGTTTGTAACCCAGGCCCCACGGGTCGGAGTCAACGTCGTCACGAAGTCTCCTCCAGCTATTCGCCTTGCTCCTGTTGATCGCCTGGCGGAGAGATTTTCTCGCAGCTTTATAGGCCTCCGACTTACGAACTCTGTCTGCGGGAATTCTCGCTCTTGTGGCGGCTCGTCTAGTTCTTAAACATAATCTTCTGAGTTCCGCAATCTCTTCAGTCCACCAGTAAACGGGTTGTTTGCCGCGTCGGGGTTTCCTTCGAGGCATAGACTGGTCGCAGGCCGAGACGATCAGTTCCATCGTGGATGTTACTAGTGCCTCGGCCCCAGCCTCACCAGGATTCCCCTGCGCTCCCCGAGAGATGGCTTCGGTGAACTTGACCACGTCCAGTTTGTTGGTGTTTCACCGGCGTGGCCCTTCCCGAGATGCGGAATCTCGACGATTTGCCTGATCATGCAGGTCAAAAACGATGTATTGGTGGTCGCTACCCGTGTAGTCCTCCACAACCCTCCAGCCAGAGATCCTCGGGAGCAGCGACTCAGACGCAAAGGTGACGTCGGGGATCGTTTTCTCTGCCCGGGGAGCGGAAAAGTAGGTGTGTCGCCCTAGTTGTAAATGTATGTTAGTTAAGGGTAACAGTCAAGGTAACGATAAAAATTTCCAGATTACGAATACACATTTCATTTAAAAAATGTGTTTTACAGTTCAAAGTGGTTTGGTAATAAATAGTTCTTAGTAAATATACTATGTCCATATTAACACGTAGAACATTAACTGTTCATGCTATTTTATTTATTTATTTTTAAAATCATGTATAACAGATAAAAAAGTTAAAATGGAAGTTTTTTTATATGTCATTAATTTTTATTCCGTCGGTAAATAACACAAATGTGTAAGGACATGCTTCAATAATTTCAATAGCTATAGAATGTCAACAATAGCTTGCATTCAGTTGGTGGCTCGGATGTCATTGGGTACAGTATCTAGGAATGTTATTTGACAATACTCCATAAATTCAACTTACTCCCATGGGTGATGTTTCTAACATTTATTTTTTCTTGCTTATTTATAAAATCCTTCCTTATACTTTTTTCATTTGAAGTAACTATCACTTTCAGTTCCCATTATTCGTTCGGTTTTAAACTATCTGTGTCACAGCATAGACAAAATATTCTCGGTTCACATTTTGGTTTTCTGCGGTCAACATCAATTACAATTGCTGCTAGAAACAATACGAATGTTAAATATTGTACCAAAGGTTTACTGTGGTGTCTGAAACGACAGTCTGGGGAGTTAAGTTTAACAGACGTTTTTAATTTGTGATTTTAAATTCTTAAACAAATCAAGAAATTGTCTACACAATGTGAGATGTGTTACAGAAAATGATTTACTTAAAATCAGTTAATTGTACAAACAAATCAATATTTGTTTGCTAAATTAATAGATTATTTGTAATTACTAATAAAAGTTTGTAAAAGAAAATATCACAGTGACGATTAAGAATGTAGTTTATATACTTGATATACTATTTACATATTATTACAGTAACAAATGTACAAAAATTGAAAGAAATCAACGAAAAACTTTCATTTGTTTGTGTTTTGACCTTATTGAGGGTGAATAGTAGGCCTACTGCATTATTATAACTTAATTTACTATTATAATTTGCCCTAACTAATATGATACATGTAAAAAGTTATATATTAAGTTGTCACGCTTCTTAAAAAAAACCAAAATAAACCAAAAAGTTGCATGCTGACTTTTTTTAAGGTCAAACAAGTTTGATTGCATAATTTATTTATTGTAAGTTAGATCTATAATTTGATTATTTTGATATCTATCACGCTCGGTTTTCATTACCTGTTTAGTATAAGAACATCAATGAAGCACTCCCGTGTTTTGTTGATGTCGCGTTAAGTCGGTCCATAAAGCTTGCTGATATCGATATTGCTGATATCGGTTTGAGAACATAATGAGCTATATATTCAGCGTATTCATAACTCGCAAATGACATTTTGTTGATTTTACTTTTTATAGAACTCAAAGTTAGGGATGGTAATTTGATAATTTGAGGTCTAAAGTCAAACACTTTAACCTACATGCATTGAATATTATCCACTCGTTTTTATTTTCCCGAAATACGCCCCCATTACACTTTTCTTTTACAAACACTCCCGCAGCCAGACAGCAATCCAGTTTATCACCCACAAGTATCAAAATTAGCCGCCCCTCCATGTCTGCCATAAACCGCCGACTCCACGCCTGGGAAAATTACCCTTCAGTTGGGGAATCTGCTAAAATTACCTGACTTATGGCTTAGCCGATTAAATGAGGAATTAAAATAATTATTATTTAAGAGGTGAGATTTAATTTTTAATGACCTTATTTATTGTTTTGTGCATTTTTATATTAGAACCATTCATATCCAACACATTTTATTGGTTTCAAGAAGTAAATGTTGGTATTGGTAATCATTTTAACGGCATATATATTGAACCCTATGCATCAATTTCTCTTTCTAAAATTCTGATTAGTAAAATTCTGGGTATGTTATTTGAATTATAAAACTGAGTGCGTTGTTTTCCTGAAATCTGTAGAAAAATATTTTATTCGCCGCCAAAATCATTTATGTTTGATTTTATTTCTCGCGAGTATCCACATAAATAATTTTGTGCAGAAATATATATGTGTATATATATTTTGCTGCATTTATTTTCATTAATAAAACCTATCTATCTATTTACTCCATCAGCTTTAATAGTTGATAATTTACCAAAAAAATTATTCATAAGGTATATAGTAGAATATGTAGGCATTAAATACAATTTTATATTTAATATTTACAGGCATTAAATTTCATAAGCCTTTTAAGGAGTATCTACATTATTTTACAGTCCTTAAACCAACACAGGGCTTCAACGCAGATTCACCAACACTGTAGGGACCATAACGTTGTGAGTTGTTCAGCATCGTCTAGTAACCGTACAATATTACTTTACAGCCTGCAGCGTTTAACACAATTAACGCTGATATACTACCACAGTTACTTCCGGTTAACTAACTTACCGTGTTTGGCTTTCTGTTACAATATGGATTTAAAAAGAAAAAGTAATTAATATTAAGCCCACTAAATGTTGGACTATTAAAAATATAACTGCTCCATAATAAGCAGGAATTAAAATATGGAATTAATCACAAAGTACAAACCTCATAAATTTTATAGGTTATTTCTTTATCATTAAGTTTACAAAACATGCCTTTCTTGTTGTAAGGAAAAAAATTAAAAATAATCTACAATTTTAAAAAGTAAAATTAAAAAAAATGATAAAAAAACATATTCATGCGTATCACATGAGACGAAATGTATAAAAATGCGATTACTGCAAACTTTGGGAGAATAAATTTACTAAAATAGTAAAAAACATTTATCCTGTTCACCATAATTTTATAAATACTTACTTTTAAAGAAATAAAAAAAAATATAAACTTGTATTACATGGCATTTAACTGATAAGTGTTAAAGGGATACGCTAACAAATTGGAATCTTCTATTCTACAAAAGTAGAATGACTTTTTCGATAAAATATACGAGAAGATTGTATTTCGATATTTTCAATAGATAGCATGTTAACAATACAAGCCTTTATTGCAGTGGCCATCATTGTATGTCTGATCGAATAAAGTTATCTATTAACATTTCATTCCACTTTTACTATTTTCAGCAATTTATAATTTTTGGTTTTCCATTCGGAAAATCATTCCAACACTATTTCTATGTAACATTTCTTGGGTACAGATATCCAATCCTCACATGCCTTTTTTTATTAAGGGAGTGTTAATTCATTAAAGTCTTGTAACTACAGTCTATACTGTATAACCCCACTAAAGTCACAGTTGCAAGTTGTAACCAGTTACAGCAGGAACTTGTTATATTGCTCCCAAGACACTTGTTACCTGAAGTGGTTGCAAAGACAGTCTGGGGAGTTTAGTGTCACAGGCGTTTGTTTAATTGGATATTTTCATCCACAGATGAATCAAGAAATGCCTAGAATCAATTTTACTCTTACTTTAACCAGTATGGATTTTTTAAAATAACATTTAATGTTTTTTTCTTTTGCATATTCTCTATTAAAGTTACGTTCCTACCTTGTCCATTAGGATCCAAAATTTATCACCTGTTATGTTTTTTTTTATAGTTAGATCACTAGAAAGCGAGTGTTCTAAATATCTCAAGGGTAGTAGTAGTTGTTGTTATTGGTGGATAAGGAGACCCAGGCCGAACCGTTAAGCACGTCTGCCTCTTATGGGCATTTTGCACAAGCCCCCGGAAGGATGGGATATTGAAGGAAAAGAAAGGGCGAGAGACGGGACATCAGATGGCCGTTTGACCATTCAGATTGCCGACCCCCATAGGCCTACTGTGACAACAGTCCGATATGCCAACCAACAGACTGTCCACTCATGTGCCAGCTTGGGCAGTGTTTCCCAACATTTTCGTGCCTGCGTACCACCTTAGGCTTTTAAATTTTTTAGCGTACCACCCAAACGCATACATAAACTCCCCCCCCCCCCCGCCATACAAATACAGCCGATAGATTCAGTAATGAGCCAATCGGTTGCGCTTGTTGTTAATATTAAGCCCACTAAATGTTGGACTATTAAACTTATAACTGCTCCATAATAAGCATATCATAAATAAGCATAATAAGCTACCATAATAAGCATAAGTTGTTCAAATATATTGAAAAAGGAAGTCATAGTATTGACTGAATTGTCGTTATCACGAACTTGCATACCTGTATCACGAACTTCTTCAGCATTATGGTAGTTGCTTGAGCATATGCCATCTTTTCCCTTCTATGTGATATCACTGATGGTTGAGACGCAGAACTACTAGCAGAGGTGTTTCGTTCCCGATTCCAGGAGAGGCTACGTGAGATGAAGAGCTGGGTTTGTTTTTCACTCGCAATAGAGGAAAAGATTTTTTTTTTAATCTTTGTAGCTGGCTGGATGTTCACCATCACACAGTGCACGTGGATCAGTTTGGGGCTTGGTGCATTAATTGTATAATTGTTTAGACTGCACTTAACACAACGATAAGCATGCCAGCATTGATGAAACCTAGTATGAAATGGCTTCATATGGTCCAAAGAAATTTTTTATGCTTAAAATCTACTTTTATTCCTCCCCATTGCAGCATACCTCTATCATATATCATATATCAGCAGCTTTCCCTATATCATAAGAAGATGAGAAATATTTCCCTATTTATGAGCACGTAATGCAATTTTGTTTAAAGGTTGAAATTAATATTACTAATTTGGAAATTCGCTGAGTACACAGGTCTGCTGCGACGGGGGGTATTTTAATAGTTATCCAACAGTTTCTATTTTTTTCTTTTTTACTTTTTCATTGCGTAAAGTGACTGGTGTGTGATCCTACAAAATTTTAACACATACCCCACTCAAAATCCCAGGGTCATTTTTGAAGCTTATTTTAATATTTTTTAATGGCAGAGTTCCTCTTGTGACCAAACAATTTATCTTGGAAAAAATGGGACTTTAAAAAATCAGAGTATATTTTTTGCCTTAGTTACACCAGTTAGAAATCAAGTGCTCATATACGGTTTTACTATAAACAACACTGGTCAATTCTAATGAAAAAATAATTTTAATTTACAACTCAGCCAACATGTACATTTTGTTTTATTTTTACTGTACAACACATGATTTAAAACAGATGTAAATATTATTGAATAAACATAACAGTCCATTATCTCTCATCAAACGCATCAATTCATTTTTCTATCTATTTATTTTATTAATTTCACATAGTTTTATTTTAATCAAACAAATCATAGAATTACATAGAAATGGAGCCCTTTTACAACATTTTTGGTCCTTCGAGCCGGATTATGATTGAATCATCGCTATGGAACGTCAATTCATTTAGAAGTCCATAATCATTATCACCATCATTACCTCATCTACTGAAACCAATAAAACCGCATATAACTAAGAATGGCTCCAAGAACCGATTTCAAACCAGAAACTTATACCAGACTATCGAAGATAATTAAATCAAGATTTACGACCATCCAGACCGCTGTTAACGAAATAAACTCACAGGCAGAAAACATCAGCGCCATACAGAGGAAACGCCTCAAGTCATACAAGACCGAAGTCGAAAAGATGTGGACTGACTACGACCAAGTCTTCCAGAGGGCCATTTCACACGGAGAAGATGACGCGCTCACTGACGAAATTCTCGCGGCGGACAAGATTGAACTAGGCGATCTATACATCGACATCGCATCTACCATCGATCTGCTTGAACCTACCGTTGATCCTCCATCTCACTCTACCGACAACGGTACAGGTACAACACACGAAACCGCAGGTATGTCACCTAATGATCATTCCACTGTCCGTCTGCCAAAATTTGAACTTAAAAAATTCAATGGGGACTTGTCAAATTGGACAACTTTCATCAACTTGTTTGACACCACAATTCACATGAATAAATCACTATTCAATGTCATCAAGTTTCAGTATTTACTAAGCGTTCTGTCAGATGAACCCCTGAGTTTGATTCGCAACTTAAATATATCGGACGAAAACTACCTAATTGCGTATGGGTTATTGCGTGACCGATACCAAAATGATAGGCGGTTACAGCTTTTACATCTTAACGCCATTCTCGATCTCCCAGATATCTCACATGCTCATATGCCTGGGATTCGACAGTTTGTAAACACCTATAATGAAAACACGCAGGCGTTACAAGCTATTCAATGCAACATGCTAGAGCCTAATCCCTTGCTAGTCGCCGTCCTACTCCGGAAAATGGACGTGAAGTTGCGTAAGCGTCTTGAAATGTCACGTAATTCGTCCACAGCAGTAAATCATACTTTACCAACAGTTAAAGAAATTTTGAATTTTCTTAGCAACGAATGCACTCAGCATGAAGATGCCACTTTTTCTCATCATACTCATCTGACAGAAGCGCATTACAGTACTGGCAACACTAGTTCTAAGTCCACACCTAATGCAAAACCAGTACCTAAAAGAAACTCACCAATGCCGTTGCCCCAACCTATGAAAACTCCTGTAAAGTTAAATTATTACTGCGCAGCATGTAATCAGCCAAACCACAAAACTTTTACTTGTACTGTCTTTTTATCAAAAACTCCCCAAGAACGCTTTCAATTGATAAAAGCAAAACGTCATTGCATCTCATGTCTTGGTATGCACGATTTAAAAGCGTGTAAGTCTAACTCTACTTGCAAAAAGTGTCACAAATGGCACAATACTTTGTTACATTTCGATTCAATCAAATCGAATGATACTTTACATCCGTCATCTACTAATTTAAGTTCTAACCCTACTGCAACTAATGTTGCAACCAACGATCAGGACAATGACAATCCCTCAATCAGTTCTTACAATCAGTCTACACACTCCGAAAAGAATCAGACGGTGTTACTAGGAACTACAATGATTAAGATACGTACATCAGAGGGCGTAACTCACTCGTTTCGAGCATTACTTGATTCCGGCAGTATGTGCACATTAATATCAAAACATGCTGTCAATGTTTTAAATGCACGACGTCATCATTGTGACATTCAAATTTCGGGCATTAACCAACGAATGACTCGTAGTAAAGGCCAAATATTCGCATCATTGGAAACATTGGCAGGTCAACAGATCATTAAAGATCATGCTATGGTCATTTTAAACAAACTCACTATGGATCTTCCTCGCATGCCTGTCCCATCAGATATTGTTCAACAAACGCAACAGTTTGATCTCGCAGATCCTACTTATTATATACCAAGTCAAGTTGATGTTATTTTGGGAGCTGCGTTATTTCCGTACATTTTCACTGGAAAGCAGACATCCTTAGGCCCCAACATGCCACATATCATTTATACCCCTCTTGGTTGCATTGTCATGGGATCCATTCCATGCTCTCAGCAATCGAAATCAACATCACCACAAATCAGTACATTCAATGTGTGCCTCCATTCCACCGATGTCACTGATATCTGCAAGTCCTCCTATTGTTATAGGACCAAAGAACGTCCACTTATACGTTCAGTTAAAAAAAAGAAACATCCTACGTGTCCATCATCAACTTCGACTATCAACAGACATGAGACCAGTTGGTTTTACAGCAAGTCGGGAATGATCGACGAAAATCAAGCAAAATATTCAATGGATCATGGACCGTTCACAACCAAATTTACAACGATGAAGAACATTTTTTGAAGCCCATTAGGACTTCAAGGCGGCCGGTATGGTCAATTCTAATGAAAAAATAATTTTAATTTACAACTCAGCCAACATGTACATTTTGTTTTATTTTTACTGTACAACACATGATTTAAAACAGATGTAAATATTATTGAATAAACATAACAGTCCATTATCTCTCATCAAACGCATCAATTCATTTTTCTATCTATTTATTTAATTAATTTCACATAGTTTTATTTTAATCAAACAAATCATAGAATTACATAGAAATGGAGCCCTTTTACAACAAACACCACTAATCAATTTTTGTCATATCATGTAAAAACAAAATTTTGACTATTGTAACTTAGAAATAAACAGAACATTTAATTGAGTACAATTTTATTTCACAATTTATAACATCCATGTTTAATATTAGTAGTAACTTACATTATATGTTTAATCTATGAAAATATCATTCAAAGATGCATCATTTTGAATACTTGTTTGCCCTTTACAATGTTTCTGTACCGTATCTAAACTCGTTGACGTTCCAGATCATGTGGTTGCTAATGTCAAAGAGTCAGTATCATACATTATTCTAGGGTTACATGTAATTAAAAACTGACAAATTGGCTTTTCAAAAATTCGATAAAACTACCCTGTCCAGTACTTAGGTGGAACTAGCCTTTCTAGTACTTCGGTGTAACTAGCTTGTTCAGTACTTGTTCAGCTGTGAGACGTTACTGAAATTTCTCATTCTCAGGATGAGTGGGCAAGGCCAAATCTTCATTTTATCAAAGTACAAGTAATGTCTAACTATTTTGTACACATACATTTTATTATTAAAAATATAACTGCTAATGCGATTTTCAAGTTTTATTTTATGTTCAATAAACAAAAACAAGAATAAATATATTATGAAAAATCAAAGTATGAAACAGAAAATACTATTTAGAAAAGAAGCCACTGTGAGGAGGAATAGTGCAATAGCGAGACTGTGCCGGGAACTTCAAAATTAATTTCAGTTCACTTTAAGCCCCATAAAAGTCATTGCCTTTTTCATATTAATATAGCAAATCTGGGGAATCGGTTACTTTACCAGTCTTTGGAAATAAGAGAAGTTTAGAGTCGAAAATAAGAGATTCAAACATTAATCATCTCATTGTGTGTATTGTAATGAAAGTGTACTCTATAACTATATAGGCATAACTAATATAAATCCAAATGAAAAGATTTTTATAAAAATATGTTATGAAATAAAATATTTTCTGAGTATAAAGAAATGGTTTCATAATAACGCGTTTGAATTATTATACCACAGAGTAACTCTGATTATACCTACTGTGTGATTTCTTATTTCATATTTCTCGTTTTAGAACGACGATGACTTCGTGGTCTGTATTTCTATTAAGACAGTCTGAGCATTATCGAGGTAAGGAATAGAAAGAGAACTTTCAAGGTTAGTTCAAAATTTTATTGTATGTTTACTTACTGCTTATCATCCTAGCTAAATATCAAAGAATTTCTCAAAAATACAAAGAGTAAACTATTATAAAACACAATATGCATGATTATAAAACATTAACACAATTAACAGATAACATTAACATTAACATTAACAATTAACATTTAACTATTATAAAACATGATGTGCAGCAGTCGGTAAGGCAGATCAGAAATAGATTCCTTGTTCTCCGCAGGTGTGCGGAGAACAAGGGATCTATTTCTAATCTTCCTTACCGACCGCGCAGCTGGTCAAGCAACAGCGGGCGAGGTCGCGCTTTGGATAGGTGACCGAGCATCATCTCTTAGCAATAGGCAGTTTGAAACTGTAATTTTATTAATATAGATTAAGATGCCTTTGTCTCTTTAGGTTTTACAATTACTAAAATAAATACGGCATTTTAGAAAATGGTCGGTTTAAATGGTTTTAATTTATAATGGCGTGAGGATTTGAACACGGTGTCGAATGGATTGGAATGTTCGTCACATTTCTGCATCTTTTATTTTTGCCTTGTTCATAGATTTAAAGGAACAGCTAGTTCTTAAACTACATGCTCAAGTCTATACATGAATAGGAACTTGTGTTTTGCGATTTTAGTCAGTTTCCTTATCACGCTACAATACTGTTTCTACAATCATACATACTACAGTAGGTTTTTTCCAATTTATTTACACTAAGCCAGGTTTGTACTGGTAGTTAAAATATTTAAGATACACAATAATAAAAGAAGAAAAACTTTAGGTATGCTGATTATGTCGATGGAATTTAACACGTGTTACAGTTTCAACATGCGGTTTAACAAATTTAATCCGCATTGCAACACCCTTATATTAAAAAAAATCAGAGTGGAGAATGAATGGAGCAAATGAGTTCGTCGTGGAGGCAAAAAGGGAAGCGAATGAGCTCACCTTGAAAGAGAACTAGTATAGCTTTTGTGGGCTTGGTATTTCAGCGTATGACCATAGAGAAGTAAAGATAAGACGTTTTATAATTGTTTACTTCGCAAATTCTCTGTCCCTCATTTGCCCAATTCTGGGGTGTGGAGGTTCACTGACAGTGTGGATGGGAGAGTAGGGCCAGAGCGTGGTCACGCATCAGCACCAAATATGTTTATTGTTCTATGATTGCTGCACTGGTGCTGATACCATCTCTTCACAAATAGTTTTGTTTGTTATCACTAAATTTAGCCCCGAACTTAATTATATGTGTACTGATTAAAAAGATTTGTGGTTCCTGATGTAGATATTAATCATCATTGATTGTGAATAATTGCTAATTGCTAATTAACTTTTTATTTTTAACTTCTTTAAAAGTGTTTTTCAGCTTTTGAAAAAGGCCAATGATACATTCTTGGCGAAGAAAGTAATTATATTCAAGCAGACTGTTTGACTATAACTCGTTCACTACACAGTAATTATTATCTAGTTGGAGGTTGGACAAATAATGTTACAGCAGTACATTATGTTGGCGATATAATGCCAGAAGTGCTTGAAAACAAAATAATTCAAATTGTAATAATTTTAATATAAAATCAGGGCATATAGTTTAGTCATCCTACTTGGTTAATTTGTAATCATATCAATGAATAAGTGCACATAATTAATTCCTCTAGTTTATAAGCAGAGATATTTTGCATCCTAAGATTTCCTTGAATTATATTAGCAGTGACTATATAGTTGACGAGAAGCGTTTTAGATCAAATGTTGCAAGTGAACATTCGAAATCAAAGTTGTTAGTTTGTGCTGGTTTCCAATTCCAGGAGTTCTGGCCGGCAATGGCAGCTATGCTGACTGTGAGCTGATAACGTATATTGCTGTTGTCACGTCAGGTGACCATATTCTGATAACCATTGCCTGAGTCATCGTCTGCGCATGGGCGGAGTTTAACTCTAATTGCTGGGAGGGGGGGGGGGGGCACCTGGGGTCAGTGATTAAGGTCATACTAGGGATCGCAAACTGGTCGAAATTCTACCAAAAACTCAGTTCATCTTGAGCCAATTAGATTTAATTTAAAATGTTTAAAACTAAATCATATGTTCTTCCTGATTTGTTAGGATTTGTTATTAACAGCTGTCTAAGGATTCAATCAATTATAATTCTCCCATAAGATTAACATTGAAACTTTGGAAGCATGAAGGGCGGAGCCCTAGGGACCAATGTGAATAATAATGTGATTCTGCTCATCTACAGGACACCTTTCTAACAGAATGCGTAGATTTGTCCTACTTCGCGCAAAGGTGAGAAAAAAGGAGGCTACCAATATCCTCTACTAGGGGTTTACATGCCCGCTGCATTCCTCATCCCCGCTGTCTAGAACATATGTTCCAGCTAGGGGTTTCCATGCATTCCTCATCCCCCACTGTCTTGGACCCTAATGGATTATGAAGCAAGGGAAATTCTTATAGTGGACAGCCAAAGACTTAGGCTACCACAGTGTTATGACAACTTCGTTTGCTGTACCCAATGTCAACTTAGCAACTAGTATAAACCAGCTATAAAGTTGTCCTGGGACATCTCAAGAGTAGCTTAAAGGCGGAATACAATAGGTGCATACACTACTTTATCTAAAACCAACTAAATTTGGTAGAGCACTGTAAAATTGAATGAACGAACATGTCCAAAACTTGTAGGTTATAGGCGGTCACCCATCCAAAACATAGCCACTCCTAAGTTAGGAACAATTAGGAAGTTAGGACAATTAGATTAAGCAACAATACCTAATGTTAGGTTAGGAGTCCAAACCTAACATTAGGTATTGTTGCTTAATCTAATTGTCGTTCTCGCTACATTTGAACACACTCACACTCTTTTGAGGGTAGGCACATGATAAATAAACTAAACGATTAATCGTAATGGAACACTCAGATGATGTTTGGATGCGTAGGCTACATTTAATTTTGACAGTTCTTTCGTCAAATGCCGAGCTCCCATTTATTTGTCTAAGAAAATGTATTATAATGTGACTCGTGTATCTTTAAGACCTTTTGTAATGTCATTATTGGTGCTTATTTCAATGGCCGTTTCATGAAGTAAGCAAAGTAAGAAAATAATTTACGAAAAAGAGAAACAGATTATATAGTGGTTAAGGTGACCCATCTAAAAGGAACAATTCTTTTATATAGAGCTAATAAGGGTATTCATAATATACATACTGTATTCCTGTATTTCTCTTATTGACATGCATTGGTTGCAACAATTACTGATAATTCAACTTATAAAAAGTTTTTTTATATTTTGCCTGCAGTTTCTTTTGAACAAGTAAAATTGACGTTTTCATGCCAACATAATTTTTAAGTAACTAGCTGTAAAATTCAAACTAACTTTTTCTGCTTACCGTTACCATTTGATCAAACTCTTTGTATATTGATTGAACATGATTAAGACCAATCTTCAATCTTCATATCAAAACTATTTTACTCCGTCCACAATTTCTGATATGAAACATTCCTTTGCCCTGTGTAGTGGCAAAATATCACATATCTTTGTTATTTACTGGTATATGAAGGGGACGGAAAGTCAATATGCCAGCTATAAAACTATATTGGTGTCGGGGATCTGTTTTTTGCTAGAGAAAGGCTTTTGATGCCCTGTAGATGATTTAGGTCTTTTCTCTCAGACCTATAAAGGTGATATATTCGAAACTATTAGTTCTTGTTGGAATAATGTAAATTTTCCAGTCTAAACAGACATACGCCCTCAACGAAATGCCAATAGAAAGTTTTAGTTAAAAATAAACATTTTATAAATGGCGATGTACAATAAAATGGATTTGTAAATCACATTGAGTTCACATTAAGTTTGCATTAATTACATTATATGCATGTTTAGGCTTCCAGAACAAAAAGGGTAAAATTACCTCTGCACTGTTGAGTGATCAAAAATTGTAGCATAAGTGTTAAATAAATAAATAAGTGTTTTATAAATATAAAGATAAAAATATTGCAGATTTCCTAAGTCTCCTGATCAGCTGAAGGTATACAGATTACGTCACATACATTTTTACACTTTATTACTATGGGATTTGTTAGATTGCTGTCATGGGAATTATTACGTATAATAGTTACTACCCAGCTTGCACCTTTATCATTAAATAAAAAAAGCTACTTTTATCTGTAGGAATATGCCGTTCATTGTTTCATAGTATTTATGCACTTTATGAAATATAAATAAACTTACCAAAGTAAGTAGAAAATAATATATTCATTTAAGAGTCAGAATTCAAATTTTAATTGTCAAACATTATTTAAGTTTGGTGCCAATTTTATAAAAAAATCATCGCAGGACTATTTGTACAAATTATTATTTAATTTTTACGCATGGCACAAATGGTAATTCGATAAAATATTTTGTCGATCAAATGGTGGACCTTTGTTAAGATTTACAAACAAACACATGATATTTGTTGCAAAGATAAGGGTTGAATAATAAAACAATCAAATCAATGCAAATGTTTATTAAGAATCATGCTTGAGAGTGCGATACAAATAATTAAAAACCCAATAAACTTTAAAATTGTTATCATTATAGTTCTCACGGTGTTAGAACAGAAAGAAGAAAAGGAAAATAATTAATAAAGATTTTTACTAGAGTAAAATGTGTTAAAATCTTTTAATATTTTTGTTTTTAAATAACGAGAAGGAAATAACGAGAACTTAGATTCATACACCCTAACACTAACAATCATGAAAATTTCGGTATTATTGATGAAAAATTCTCTTACGACTAAATATTGAAAAGTAAAATGTTAACAAGTTTTTTCATGAACCAAAAAATTTAATTTTGTTTTCATACATAAACTTTAAATAAATCACAATATATACCGTACAGTTCCTAAACTTCCAACAGAATTAAAAGTACATAACATTTACATAATAAACATAACTTATAAACTACCGGTACATAAGTGCTTTCCCTCTACCATAATATATAGTGTATTGCTAAATAACATATATCTTATAGATCAATATCGAATTAACATTCAATTAAATCCCACCACCACAAAAATCTTTGTAAGCCACATTCTCAACAGGACATAATAAACATATGAAGTAGGGAAACTAAAACTTAATTAGAACAATAAACTCATCCTTTGCAAGTGTTTTATTACATGTTTATTGTACCTCCGTGGTTTTTTAATAGCTAAATAAATCATCTAGATGCATTCCTTTAGGCAAGGATTAATCCTACAGATTAATCATATTGTAAGATTCTATTATAAAATGTATGAAATATCGGGGTTTCTTGGCATATCTCCCATGCATGAAATAATTACTTGTGAGGCTACACTGAACAGAATGAAGTATGACCATTACTTCAGTTAAACAACTTTATTTTTGAAAGGCATGTTATAGCGAGATTTCCCTAATTTATGGTACTTTTCATTAGTATAAACCACTTTGTTTTGTTGAGTCTGAGCTTTACAAACACACCAAGCAAAGTTCACGTCACTAAAACTAACGGCACCTAAAAACACAACCCTTTCCAAATTTATTTGGGTCAAACCGCACAAATTAGAATTATTTTATTAATTTCTTTACTAAGGGTGAAAATTAGAAGGATTTACAGTATTTACAATTAATTAAGTACTTAATTAAGTAATTAAATTATTTACTAATTAAGTCTTAAATTATTATCTGAACACATCTTATTGTTACATAGTAACAAGGCTACGATTTGGTTAGGTCTCAATCAACGATGAATCTGTCTATGTTACCTACGTTAGGTTAGGTAAGGGTTGTTCCCGATCAAAACAATAAAAAAAAATTGCTAAAGGAAAAAGTGAACTTTGCTTGAAGTGTTTTTTAACCTTACAAATTTAATTAACTCCATCTCAAATGAATTTACGCCTAAAAAACTTTCATAAATTAAAAATTTTATTCTGTGTTTCATCACAGAGATGGTAGGGTTTTCCGTACTATCCGATCCTAAGCCAACCGTACCACAGGTACCACTCCAACCGTCGGCATCACAATATACTGCACTGTTATGGGGTGCGGGAACGTTTCATAGAAGAACCCCATGGACGGCTCCATAGACTCTCCGCAGCCCAGCAGTATGTGGTCAAACAGTTCCATACGACTGTTTCTGAGATTCGTCAACTTCTGCCAGCCGGGGTGGCAGTGGGCCCTAAGTCCGAAGTTCCGAGGGAAAAAGTCTGGACAGACAAAAGAAGATAGTAGTGGCAATTACCGTTTCTGGCGCAAATGAGGTGCTGTGACATACAGTAGTCATATACGTCACATGACCTCATTATTGAAACAACCACCAAACTAGGACTATTTAAGATGAAGCAAATATCTCTTAAGGTATAGATCAGTATTCTACTTTAAATTTGAATCTTAACTGAATTATTAAAATGTATCGGCGGTTCATTAAAAAAATCGCCTCTCCATATCCACGATGTATATAAAAATATATATACTTCAGAATGCTAACAAAAACTGCATTTATTAATATTACAAATGAATCATCAATTATTTGCTAAAAATATACCTAAATATGTATAGAAGTTTTCCTGATTGAATTGTGGAAAATAAAAAAAAAATAAAAAATACAGAAACACCTGTCTATGAGTAAGAAAATTAAGGCCTAAAGTTAAAGTTACTAACATAATAATCTCTGAACATAAAAACATTTAAAATTTCTTTGGATTACAGTACCTCGTAAAATAATTTAAATACACTATTTCACATGTAATGCTTGTTGTTGTACTGATTAAGTACATTTCAAAATTATAGAAAATTCAATAAACTAATACCCATTTGATTTGCAGTATTAGTTTAATTACTTAGAAACCTTTCACTCAAGGATATAATTTTTATTGTATAACTCTATCAAGAATCCATAACACATAAATTAACTTTATATGTGTTTTTAATTAGATATTCTTAATGTGAATGAAATACTACCACATGGATACTTACTATTGATTTTTCGAACTAACATCTGCTCGACTGTAGGAGTATCGTACATGGGAAATCCGTATGTCCTGAAGTGTCGTTCAATGTAGTAAAAGTAGTCATTGTAAGCCTCCAACAAAATCTGGTCCAATTCTGTTCAGGCGAGGAGATATTAGTGAAAATATAAAAATGGTCATGTTTACTATTCGTAACGAAAAATGGGATTTTTTTGTATTGCAATCAACCACATGTTGGCAGGTACAAGTTTAAATTACATTTAGAAAAGGTATTATATAAATAATGACACTAGTGGTAAAACCACAAACTATAAATTCAAACTAAAGCAAATCTTGTTTTTAATGAGTAGAAACAGCTCTTTGAAGTTAAGGCCTAATTGAAGAAAAATAATAAATGTTTTACAGTTAATATTTTAAAAATGGTGACTGTTTAAAATTGCTATCCTTAAATTGAATAAAAACTACATAAGGTAGCAAACTTTATGTAAGCATGTGTGTTTTAGCTAGTTTGATTTAAATTCCAACGGTGTAACAATTATGATAATTGGTTTATGTCAGAAGATTAGATCTATTTAAATATATATAGTCCCACATCTGAACAAGTTGCCTCGTGAAAAGTGTGGTCGTGGGGCCAGCTCAACTACCCCGTACTCTTAAACGAGTAAGGCATATTTGGTATGTATGAATGTATGCACACGGATCTCAAAAACGGCAAGAACAATTTTCTTCAAGCTCAAATAACTTAGTTCTGGTGTACAACTAATACATACTTTGGTCTCTATCCTACGAAAATTCATATTTCTTTTACTCAACTATCAAAGCACAAACCACGTGGTCTATTATAAACTTGTGTTTTTCCTTTGTAGTCAGTAACTAAATTACTGAATGATACTATTTTTATTTGAAATTAAATTCACTAACAAATACATTAGAACATAAACTTATACCAACATTATGTAGTTTTTTTAATGAAATGTAAGGTCAATGATTTTTTAAACAGCTGCTATTTTAAGAATATGAATTGGAAAACAATTAGTATTTTTCTTCAACTAGGCCTTTACCTAAAAAATCTGTATACCAAGTTACAACTTATTACACCAAACCCTTCCTAAATTAAAATTTATTCTTAAAAATGGTGGCTGTGTGGTTAACAATGGAGTTTTGTAAATTTTAAATACGATACTTAGGCTTGTATTTAGGTCAGGAATGATACCTTAAGAGACAGTTATAGAGAGTTCAGGGATACGTTGTTTATAGATAATAATAAATACTATGAAAATCTGTTATTATCGATTACACTATATATGTTTGGGCGCACCGAAACTGCGATCCAAAACCCAGGTAGACGCCGAAACTGCGATCCTTACCCCAAGGGTGACCCCAGGCAGACGCCGAAACTGCGATCCTGGCACGAAGGCCGCCCCCGGGATGATACTGACGATAGGCCCTACTGACGATACTGATGCTCTTGCTCTCAAAATGAGAATGACTGATATATTTGTGGGGGGAAATAAAGAAGAAATGTACATTCTGAAAGTCTTCGTTTATTGGTCAGGGTCATCTTAACCCCTGGGCCGGTAGGTAGCCCATTGTTGCTCAGTCGGCAATTTGAACTATACGGCTTTTAATGCAAAACATGGTATGGTATTTGATTTCCCTGTTTCGGACGCCGTTTTTCAACCGATTTTCTAAGTGTTTTCTAAGTATGTGTTTAGTTGAATAGTTATATTAGGTCCCTCCATACCTCGAAATTTTGAAAATTTAACAAATTTTACTCTCTGTGACGTCGCAAAGTAACTCGATTTTCCTTAGTAATATTTGTTAAATTTTCAAAATTTCGAGGTATGTGGGACCTAATATAACTATTCAACTAAACACTTACCAAGTTTAAAGAAATCGTTGAAAAACGGCGTCCGAAACATAAGGGAATCAAATAGGCTACCATGTTTTGCATTAAAAGCCGTGTAGTTAACATTGCCGACTGCGCAACAATGGGCTACTAGCCCAGGGGTGAAAATGACTCTTAAGGGGGTGGTATGTGCAAGTTTAGTACAACTTGGAAGTCCCGCTTCGTTGGCATTAGTTGAAAAGTGTCTTGAGCGACACGTCGGACGGCGAAACATTCTAGAGCCATTAGTTTACACCGGACGCGGGACGCTGGAATACCCGCTGATGGATCCTTTGCTACCTGCTGATGGGCCGCTGTGCCAGGATCGCAGTTTCGGTTGTGGGATTAGCGAACCCTTTTGAGGATTAAAACTAGGATCGCAGTTTCGGTGCGCCGATATATTTATTTCTAAAATATTCATACACTAGTATTACAAACTATACAATTTTAATTGTCTACTTTATTGATTATAATATTATATTGATTTTCTTTGAATATTCAAATGGACCTCATGGTATTCGACGATAGTAAATAAGATTGCTTAAGATTAACCCAAATTTTCCTTAATATAATTTGAACTAATCACAAGGTTGAAACCCACATCACAAATTAATGAAGGGGGAAATTATGAATCCGTCAAATTGGTTCTGTTAAAAGAGTATTACCATTAACCCTCCAGAGGTCGCTTAAAATTTAAAACGCCGTCTCTCGCTCAAGGAGGTTTCCTCCGGGTTTTAAATAAATGCACAAAATTTATTCTAAATACTTTTATTGTTTGAAATAAAAACAGAAAATGATTGTAAAATAGATTTCACGTAATATCCTTGCAAGACAGAGCAAGAATGGTAAAGTTAATTCAACAAAAAAAAAAAAAAAAAATTATAACTATTATGGATTATACAAAACATATTTCACTTTTTTACTTAAAACTTAATATTTTTCAATAACAGTTTTGTAAAATAGTATGAAAATAGTAAAAATAAAGTTTTAGGGTACAAATAAAAAAGATTTTGTATAAAACTGAACTATCAGATTATATAAAAAATACTATGACGTGTTCCTGCATAAACCATAAATTAAATGGTATAACAAAGATACTACAATCAATTAAAATAGTTATACATGGAAAAATAAAAAGTTACTTCAAAAAAACAATTCTCAAATGGCAACTGTAGCCTAAACAATAACAAATAACCAAATAAAAAACGATCGCACACGGACTCTTCCTCCGGGTTCACAAAACACACAAGGTCGCTCACTCACCAAACTGACCCTGGACGCTGAAAGCGGGATAAGGGTACTTCAAATACATGGTGAGGAAAGGGGCTACAGCTACACAAAAGGACAGTGCTGTAAACCAAAAGATAAACATTTCCCACAACAAAAAATATTGACCCGGAAGATTCCTCCACTTAGCGTCCTCTCGAGGGTTAAAAATAATAATTATTTGTTGTCATAATTTTCTTTCAGGAAAAAATAGTTCATCATAAACTTTACATTTATAAAAACACTACTGTATTTGAGCATTTTCAAATTTTTGAGGTTATACGTTAAATAGTTTATACTGATTGCATGGTTTTGATAAAATTAATCATCCGCACTTAAGAGTGTGTTTTACCCGCGATCTTAGATTTATATTCCCATAACACTAATGTTAAATTTGAATATTGATAAAAAATCATATTTATGTCGCTTTCAGGGAAACTTTAATGCCTATCATTGTATTCCAATTCAATAGAGAGTGCTATGAAATAAAAATTTTATATTATTAATTTTTTGATCAATGAAAAACAAAGTATTCTTCACATTTTAGTTCGAAGGTAAACGCGTTTTTTCAGTAGTTTAATCTCTAAATCGTTCTATAATCGTGATTTGTATTTTACAGTGTCCAAGATATTAAAATCTACTTTAAAATTACATAAAGATTAATCTTTTATCAACCAATATTAAAGAGGTAGTGGATGTTAGAAATTTAACATTAGTCTTATGGGAATAAAAACCCATGGCGGCCGGTACTGCAGACTCTTAACGCAGTTGAAGATCGATCTACACGATGTGCCCTTCCTCGAGCAAAGCTCTGCCCCCACCCACCTTCCCTGGAGAATCTGGAGCAGTTGCACACGCATACGTGATGGTCCAGCTGGAACCCGCCAAGATGCTCCATGCAGAACACGCCGGTCATCACTGTCAAAACAAGGGGTTTACTTAAACCGCTCTACTGTGTCACGTGGGGCACATATTATTGGGTCCTACATTATTTATTTATTTGTAAATATACATGTACTAGTCAATTTCACACTAAACATTCTGTGATAGCTCTGGGAATAGGCCTAACCCAAAAAGCTATCTTGAGTAAATTAAAATAATAAAATGTAAAATAGTAAAACTAAATTCACAATATCATACATGACTGCAAAAATCCATATAACTGTCGTAGAATTGCAAACAATAAGAGGACTGACAAATTAACTAAAATGTACACAAAACAACTTCTTACAGCGCTTTGTGTATGAATTAAAAGTGTCGCTAGAACGTATAATTTACTGCTATTATTTTTATAATTTCTCAAAATTCTAAAAAATAAACAATTGAAGTGGTTTACTTATGAAAAAAGTATATAAAAATGTCAGCAGCTCTCAAACTACGGCTAGGAGTTCCATCAAATTTGCAGAATCGATTAACTTTTCATGACTTTGTAAAAAACTGTAATACTTTATTGTGAAAAAAACACACTTTTTGTAAACAAAAAAACAGTAATACTTACTGTAGTACTTGTTTACATTAATTATACATTTTTTATAACTGTAAATTTAGGAGTATTTAACAAAAAAGTGTCTCGTTAGACTATAGCAAAGCTTTTAAAATAATAATGTCTCAAAAATTCATTTTGAGCCAAATCAATTGTACTAGACTGTGCGAAGTTGATAAATAATGGGGTGGATCCCAAACAAAACAACAACACTCATATCTGCTTCTTACTTATGTAATGTAAACAAATGAACTGTGACCAAATTCTAAAAATATTAAATGTTTCTTATTGTTAAACTAAGAAGTATAAGCTTCATAAGTGGCAAAATCAATGTAATAAACCTTAATTGAAGATCGAAGATTAACCTTAAATCTCTAATCTTTAAAGTGACTGCAAACGGGTTCCATTTATTTTAGCCTACTATTGTAAACAAACTACTTTTTGCGAGTATATGAAATGTAAGAAAATTTCTTTGCATTCAATTTTGAGTCATTATTATGGCACCCTATGGCAAGTTGATTAACAGATGACTGCCATATTCCCATATCAGTTATATGACATATAGCCATATAAATTTTTGGATCATCTGCAGAAAGTAAGCATTTAGAATTATATTTATGACTTGGAAGAAGGTAATTTATGAAGATAATGAATAGTATAAAACCCATATTCGATTCAAAAGATATTCAGCCAAATCTTAAATTACAGCCGCCATTTTGAAAAATTTGCTATAGCAGGGAGCGCAGCGTCGGAGAGTGGTAGACTTTTCACCATCGTTTTTCTCAGGTAATTTTACATAAGAATCGGTCAAAATATAGGAATTAGTTTTCAATTACTTCCGGGTTGAACCATAATTTGACTAGACTAGTACCGGTATGCAATAAACCATTTATGGATAACTATATTTTGGGTACTATGTTACTTTAAATTATCCTACAAGTTATGGAGCTTCCATGGCCCTGACGTAAATGTGAGCGGTAGGAAGAAATTTGAGGGTATTTTTGTATTGATTGAAATTTAAGCCTTCAGGTGTCCGGTCACCTAAATTCAAACATTAGACGTGGGCCAACTGAAGGCAACTACGTAAAAACTTACTTTTAAACTTGTATGGTACATTCCCATACTTTTCCTTTGAGAATCAACTTTCTTTCTTGACTTTATATTTTCTTAGAATGAAAGATCAACCGCTGTGATAGAAAAATATATATACTGGTTTATTTACAGACTTGTTTAGTGAGTAATTATGATTTTATTTTCAAACCGTGATAAAAATAACCGTTAATGTTGTGAGGGCGTGAGTTTGCCGTGATAGCGACAGACCAAGTAGTTCCCGGGACGCCACCACACAGCGCTAGTGTCGCCTTTTTCATACACGTACTGTATTTTGTATCAGGTGAAGTGCAGGAAGTTGTCCTTGACGCGCAGGAGATTTACAATGTTTCGTGGTAAAATTTTTCTGGCAATATTTATTCAGTAAATCTGTATTTATTATTATTATTATTTTCCGTCTATTTGTCTTTGAATTGATATAATTTAAAAATTAATGAAATTGATTCCCAAGCAGATAAAAAATAATTTCCATATGAATATTTTTTATTTTTATAGGCATAGCGGTCGTTTAAAAATTGACATAAGTTTGAATGAAAATCCAAGATGGTACTGCAGACTCAGAATATTTTCAACAGCTTCGTTAATTCGTTAAGTGGATTTTGGACTTTAAGAGAGCCTTCGTTGTAAACCAAACTTTTCTGTGTGATGTTGTTGATAATTAGCTTTTATCCTGCATGCATAAATGGGCATGTTTTCCTGTAGGCATATTTTGGGGAAGTTCTTCCAGAACGCATGACATTCTCCTTGTAAAAAAAAATATTGTAGGGATTATGACAAAGTCACATAGGCTTGAGCACTGTAAGCCTTTGTTTGTTGAATTAAAGATACTTACTGTTGTAAACATGTACGTTTTTAATATTTTGCTTTTTACTTTTAAAAACACTGACATGTACTCTTTAATAAGTAATATTCATTCTGTCAATACCAGATTTAAATACAAGTTGGATGTTATTACATATGTTAGGCTACAAAAAAAACCAGACAAGGTTTTGACATAATGGGACTGAGGCTAATGAATATTTTACCAATGGCTGTTAGAAATCTTAGGTTTAATAAATTTAGAAATAAGCTTTCAGAATATCTTCTTAAATATCCTTGTTACAATCTTGAAGAGTTTTTAGCCCTCTCAAAAATTGAACCGGCTGAATGATTTCATTTAGGCCTACGGTATAAGATCTCACTTTTATGTCACCCTGGGACAAATTTTTGTAGTTTTTTTTATTGTTTTTGATTTTTCTCATGCTATTTTTATTGTGTAAATTTGACTTGCGAAAAAAAGTGACTAAATTGTTACCATATATTCTTTTACCTGTGATATACCTGTTAGTTTTTAGTTGTATTTTGTAATTTATCTTTATATATTTAAGTTTGAAACGATATTCTTGTCTAGGCCTATAAAATTTAATTTCATAGCAACACACATTGTGGTAATGTAAAACAATTTGACTTGTCTATGTGCTTTGTAACACTCTCAGACCAGGCCCGTGCTGGCTCTCTTCTTAGGGCGGTGGACCGCCATGGCCAGAGGGCGCCAGTGTAACCCCCATCCACCACCCCTCCCCTCACCACCCTTTGTTGTCACAAGGAGAATTACCTAGGGTCTTAAGTATTGAATATAGTGAATATATTTTGAAATGTTAACATCTTAATACAAATCTCAAACGATTTGATAGATTTAAATCAATTTTATATAGTACAAATAATATTTACTCTTTTTACTCATTTATGCTCCAGGGAAAAAATTATTTTCATAATTAGCCAGATAAATATTTTATATCCCTATAGGTACTTCATGGTGGCCAGTCTATATCACTAATTTCTTAGAGCAAAACAGAATAAGAGAGAAAAAAGTAGTTGAAACATGATTAAGAGTCACTATACACACAATATAACATTCTAACAATAAAGCAAATATCTCAAACTATTAATTGTTAATACATACATTCAATAACACGTTGCAAGAGTTTACTAGTTAATTTCTTAATTTCATGATACTAAAAGTACATAATAACAAAATACTAACAATAGAAAAAAAACCATTTCCTATGACGGGTTCGATCTTCGTCCATAGTAATCACAGTTTGATATTAGTTGCTTGGCAGCCTCCTTCATTGGAGTGATTTAGCCTTCAAAACAATGAAAAGTAAAAATGTTACCTGTCTTTCTAGATCCCTTAAACAAACATGCCAAAATGAAAATACACCGGGTGTCCGTAGTCTTGCACTGATTAGATAGCCTTGCTGTAAGGACACAATTATCTTCTTGATTAGCATTATACGTGCTGGTATAATGCTAAGATAATGCTTAATGGTATAATGCTAAGATTATAAGATCTTTGATATATAATTACCGTCTTGTAAAATATTACAGTATAAGTGTAAATATATCGAGTAGTGTTGGAAGACGTTTTATTATTTCAACCTGGACACAATTATAGCCACTCGCATCTAACATTTCTTGTTTTCAAGGTACGGTAATCTAGTATTTTCTCATTAATTTGCTAACACCTAATGATTGACGACAATGAAGTTTCCACTAAAAACATAAATCGTGATGGAATTTAAAAAATAATTCCTTTGTAAAATAATGTTATTTTATATTTTGAGTAGTTTAATTCAGTTGTTCATAACAAGTTTTAGTAGAGTAAGAGCAGTAGCCGCCATCATTACGGTAAACTTCAACAAGTATAATTTTAAGATTAACCTTAGGGCTAGAGAGATTCTCGCGAGATAGTGTCCTCTCGGGATAAACATGTCAATTTTTTTACCACTGTTGATTTGCGCCATTTTATCCCCGATTAACGCCGTTTTATTAGTAACCATTGAGCACTTCGCCTTCGTTTCCTTGGTAACCAGTTTTAGCTATTCTAGTTGGCCACAACAAGCCTAAAAAATACAGATTATACCAACAAGGTTAAATAGATATAGAGTGCTCACCAGATAGGGAAAAGTGTCCCTTTTTGACTGGCGTCATGTTACCCACGATTCCCGCTGTTTCCTTGCTAACCAGTCCTTTGTTTACACTTTTCCAACAGTAATTAACATTTTACCCACACGTTTCTATGGTAACCAACTTCAATATCCTGCTCACAGACCATCAAATCAAACTATTTTTTAAAACAAACAACAAATAAACATATGTTTTAAAAATCATCAGTAAATTTGAAGCTTGTAGCGACCAATCGGAATAGCTAAAACTAGTAACCAAGGAAACAAGAGTAAAGTGTGGGATGGTTGCCAAGGAAACGGCGGGAATCATGGGTAAAATGGCGCAAATCAAGAAAGGGACATAAAATTAACATGTGATGGGCACTCTATATCTATTTAACCTCGTTGGATTATACTTATAAAACATCTGATTATTTGTTGTTCTAAAGCCACTTTGAGTTTATGGTCATTGGGCAGGCTATTGAGTTTATTTGAGGTTAGTCACCATAGAAACCTCGAACATTTATGCGTAAAATGACAGATACCGGATGGGAAACTGTAAATAACGGACTGTTAACTAAGGAAACAGCGGAATAGGGGTAAAATGATGAAAATCGGAGGAGGCAAATATCTTTGTAGCACTCTATATCTAGGTTAACCTCGTTGTTCCAGCCTCCACATAAACAAATGAAAACCCACGACCAAGGGCGGTCCCAGAGGGGGGGTCAGGGGGGTCATGACCCCCCCCAAAATCTTGGATTATTTGTGGATTGTAATAAGCTCTTTTTGCAAATAAACATTTTTGCTTCTGATAATTTATTGTACGAAAAAAATAACAAGAGGAACCTTAAGTTTAATTTAAAATCTTTAAATCAATCTCATTTTATAAGCGTGGCGACTGGACTGACGTAAATATTTACGCTTCTCTCAGGTCGGGATCGTATAACAATCGGTTGACTATAACTTCAGGTTACATGTTAAGAAGAGTTCACGCGCTAGTTGACGAAACAATTGACACCGCCACATTTGACATTGACTATAACTCTAGGTTGTATGTTTAAAAAAGGGTTCACGCTAGTTGACGAAACAATTGATACCGCCACATTTGACGTTGACTATAACTCTAGGTTGTATGTTTAAAAAAGTTTTCACGCTAGTTGACGAAACGACGCCACATTAATTTTACATTGACTATGACTCCAGGTTGCATCCTAAAAAATGGTTCACGTTAGTTGACGAATTAATTGACGCCACCAAATTTCACATTGACTATAACTCCGGATTGCATATTAAACAAGGGTTCACGTTGGTTAACGAAACAATTGACGCCACAACATTTAACATTGACTATAACTCCAGATTGCATGTAAAAAAGAAGGGTTCACGCTAGTTAGTTAACGAAACAATTGATACCGCCACATTTGACGTTGACTATAACTCTAGGTTGTATGTTTAAAAAAGTTTTCACGCTAGTTGACGAAACGACGCCACATTAATTTGACATTGACTATGTCTCCAGGTTGCATCCTAAAAAATGGTTCACGCTAGTTGACGAAACAATTTACACCACCACATTTGACTTTTGGTCAACTTTCATAAAAAAAAGCGTATAATAACCTGTACCCTCATATTAAAACAAATACAAGAATCTAACTATAATAACTTCTTCACTCAATAATACGTACCCTATCAACAAGGTTAACTTTATAACGAGTGCTAAATACATATTATTTTTGGTCCATGACTGGTGCCATTTTACCAACGACTAGTATACGTGTTGCTCGAAATCGAGCAATTTATTTGAATACAATACAAATGTTACTTTGAGATTTAAATCGATGACATCCGACCAATCCAATATTGTGAATATCTTTAATCATCAAAACTAAACGTATTTACAGCTGATTATTAACAGATGTTTAAAATACGTTATTCAATCCCAATGTTATTTAAATGGGGAATTTCGAGATTTCAATTGTGGATAGCGCCTTTATTTTCAGTCCGATTCTCATCAGTTTTTGGCGGAAACAACTACAGACCAAGCCCTATCCAACGACACCAAAAACTTCAAAATCGGTTGAAAATGGTAGGAGGAGTTCTCAAGACAAAAAACCCCTTAGCGTATTAAATAAGTATAGATTCCCGCCGTTTCTTGACAAGCATCCCACACTTTACATGCGTTTCCTTGGTTACCAATTTTAGATATTCTGGTTTGTCGCAAGCAGCTTAAAAATTACAGATTATACTTTTAAATAATGATTATTTGTTGTATGTTTTTAAAACTAATTTGATTTGATGGTCTGTGAACAGGCTATTGAAATTGGATACCATATAAGCGTCAGAAAGGTGTGGGTAATATGGCAAATAACAGATGGGAATTTGTAAACAAAGGACTGGTTACCAAGGAAACGGCGGTAAATCGTGGGTAAAATGGCACCAATCAACAGTAGACAATTTTCGCTCTCCGTGTAGCACTCTATATATAGTTAACCTCATTGTACCCTATAAACGGCATTGCGGCATATAAAACACTCAGTGGCGTAACTGATTTTTACGGGCCCCCCTGCAAACTTACTTTCGGGCCCCCTCCGATAGGTCCGGTCACCGGTTATCTCTGTTTCCCACCAGTAAATCAGTGTCAACCAATGGTTAAGGTGGTGGTAAAGTTCTTTTGATTACTTATCTTTTACAAAAAAATATATATTTAGACAAAGTTAAAGTATTAATGCATGTACAGTTATTGTAACAATGCAGCCGCAAGGAATCTACTATACTTAAAAATTTGTATAGCCTGCTTTTATTATAGGCCTACAGTCTATCCTTTTAAAAAAATTAAGCCTATCTGATTGTTTGTTCTTAAATTTACCCTCTCTTGGATATATTATGAAATATTAAAGTAAGAAAACTCAATGTAGGCTATCTTATTTGTGTTTTATTTTAAGTAAGGGGTTAACCGAGACTTGCTTGTTGGTTTTAATTGACTTTTGTAACAATATCATGGCAATTAGCTTTGCGGTTAACGTCAACTATATACCTTTCACAGGGGACAGCTGTTCCAAAACCCATGCTTAAAAGTAGCAATATTTTATTTTTATTTAACTTTCATATTTCTTTGACTTGATGGTCAATAATGTTGTTTAATAAAATTACAATTATTAAACTTAGTTAAAAATATATTTTTTTTCTGGGGTTTAGGCTGTTTCTAAACTTAAAATTGCGCTTGGACCAAAAAACTTCCAAATAAAAAGTTTACAAAACCTACCGTACCTGCTACATTTAGATAGATGGAAAGTACATCCACCACAGATATTCCTCGTATTGTAGTATAGTAGGCCTAATGTTAAGCTAACACCAAGGATTCTTAACTCTAAGCACAACGAATAACACGTGTTCTAAGAAGGAAAAACAAATCCAATATTTAAAGTAATTAATGACATTATTGTTATCGGCATTTACAGTGTTTTTCCTATAAAAAATAAATTCCCCAAGCTTAAAATTAATTTCCATAGTTTTGTTCATTTTAGTGAAAAATGTTTTATCGCTATTCCTCAAAAGTATTGGTTTTGTCTTCATTGGAACTTCTCAGCACTTACGGAGTTTTGGGAAGCAAATTATTTGATTACCGTACCACTGAAACGTACTACGTGTCTCGTTCTCTATTACTTAGTTTACTTAAGCAACTAAGATTTTCTTGGTACATTGTGCTTCATAGATAATTTTTCATTAACTTTAATTTTGAAAAGGATTCGAAAATTAAATTGACGAATTAATTCACAGCGCGACGAATTGCACGGCGCGGCGGGCAGGTTGAGCCGACAAGAGCTAGCGGCAGACCAGCAGACTGCCGAAAATCTAACTGTAAAAATATTTTGATATTTTATAAAAGTTATATTCCAGGCATTTTGAAAACATAATGGCACAATATAAAATGTAAAATTGCTATAACATGAGTAAAAAAAAATATTTAACATAAACATATTTCCCAATACACGGGCCCCGTCCGCGGGCCCCCTTAGCTGCGGGCCCCCCCGCACCGCGGGGTCTGCGGGCCCCTCTGTTACGCCCCTGAAAACACTATTGTACCTAACATCTTCACCAGGTAGGGCCTAATATGAACACTATAATCGCCTTCACAGCTTCTATTTTTGTATTATAACATCTTCACCCGAATATACCTTCCCTATAAACTACACTGGCGGAGTGAATCATATTGAAATATTTTCCCGCCGGTAAAAACTGACCAATCATGAGGGGGGTTCACGCACGATATTAGATTAAACTGGGATCCCCTATAGAAACAACTAATGTACTATTTGTTTCTACTAATTTTACCCTGGAGTGTAAAACTCTGAAGATATTAGATATGGATCTATCTGAGTTTTTTTTATTTATAGGACTTGGCTTTGGTTCAATAAAAAAAAAAAAACGGATAACATTTTTTAACCGTGACCCCCCCTAAAATGTACGGCTAGGACCGCCCTTGCCCACGACACTTAAGCTAACTTTGTTTTAAAGAATTAAACACTTGCACGAGGACGATAAATCACAGAATAATTCACCACACATGTTACAAATAGGCATACTGCATGAGGTTATTGACACTGATTATAGGGACAAATATCAACAGGCAGACGAAATTAAGACGGCAATGGCAGACATCTCGTTCCAACCCCACCCCCTCTTTTGCCCTCATCACTGGCCAAGGCCAAGGGCGCCCCGCGCGCTACCGTATGGTCCATGAGTTCCATTTAGTAGTAAAATATTCAGTCCTCCGCTCGGTATTATTGTTGATTATCCTAGTCCAAGAATGATCTGGATTAATTTACATTAGTATAAATTATTGTTTTGTTTACTTAAGACGACGTTCAAAGCTGTTACATGAGTCGTCTTTGAAAAAACTTTACTTTTCGTTGTTGCTATTCTGAGTAAAATGAGTTTGTTTCGGAACTGGAGGGCGCCAAAAATTCTCTATGCGGAGGGCGCACCGGGATACGTCCCGGTGTCCCGGTGGGCCAGCACGGGCCTGTCTCAGACCAATAAATTCTGATTCAGATTCTGATAAAATAGTTGTAGATTATTTTTATAAAATACAGTTTATGTAAAAAAATGTTATGCCTAGTAAAAAAACCAATTTAGGGTTTTGATATGTTTAAATTAAACATATCAAAATATTAAACTTTAATGTTAACTTCGTGTTAAGAGGTACAACATTTTTATCGAAATTTTATTCAATTTCAAGTGCATTTTCCACGAAATCTGTCCCTAGTCTAGGCCTACATGTTTTTCGTACTACAAGTGTGTTATTATGTATTTTTATGATATATGCACATCTATGATTACAATCTATATAAAAAAAACCAAATACAATTTCATATCAACCTATGCTTACATTTAAGATTTATAGATACTCTTACTGGGCCAACCTCAGGATAAGCAGCCAGCCTTAGATGGGTTATCAGTATTGTGTGAACAGTGCTATACGAGCACATCTCTCTTGTGGTTAAATCTACCCAACCGGAAGCAATGGCGTTATGGAACAGGAACCCTCATGGCTATGGCGTGAAGGTAAGCGATCAGTATCATCAAAGACTGTGGGTACAGAAGATGTGGAGGGATGATGAATGTAGGTGTTGATTTATTTATAGGCCTTCAGATGACATCTATCGAATATTAAATTTGAGAAAGACCTCAGCTGAAGGCAATAAACAAAAAAATACTTGTATACTTGTATTTTCCATTTCAATACTTTTCCTCTGAGAACCAACTGACTTTCTTGACTTTAGATTTACTTAAAAAGAAATAGGAACTGCTGCTGTAAAAAATATTTAACACTGGTTTATTTTCAGACTAGTTTAGTGCGTGTTAAATTATGATTGTAATATAAAATTGTAATAACAAATCTTAATGTTGACCAGGCGCGAGTTTGCCGGCATAGCGACAGACCAAGTAATTCCCGGGACGCACGCGGACGCCTCTACACAGTGCTAGTGTTGCGTTTTTTATATGCAGTACTCTACTTTGTATTAGGTGAATAGCAGGCGGCCTGTCCATGTCGCGCAGGCGTTTCACAATTTTTCATGGTAAATTAATAAACCTAGGAATATAATATATTGAATGAATCTGAATGTTTAGTATAATTTTTTGCCGTCCGTTGGTCTTTGAAATTACATACGTCATAAATATGATGTAATAAGTAGTTTAGTTTAAGGAATTTTTAGTTTACTGTACAACCTTAAAAACAATGGCAAAGATCAGGGGCGCTATTATATAGCGTCTTTTAGTGGTTGAATGTGATAATAATACCTATAACAAAACACCAGTAACCGTGGTGAATGCAATTGGAATGATAATTAGGATGACAATGAAGTTAGTTGGTCTTATGGAGTTAAAAATCAAAACAAAGAAATATTGAAAATGCTGACTTAACTCTCAAAGTAGGCCTATTACACTACGTGTTCTTGGATAAACTTGTGGTTTTGCATGGTAGCCAATTGTGAAATTATAAATTGTACTACTGTATGATAAAAATAATTTATAAACGAGGTGGCCCTTGCGCAAATTGCGCATTTTATAATTCTGTATGAGTGAAACTAACCTAAAAGTACATGTATGTTGGTTATGGATATGAAGTGACATTCAGATATCTATTTTTGTTTACTATCTGGCTTTAAATTTAATCTGAAGGTAGGTTTAATCAGCTGTTCAATTACAATTCACATTAAAGATCGTGTATTAAAAGTTGGTCAACATTTTAAAGCGCCCTCAAGAAATAAATCAATTGCCAGGGGGGCGAAGCCCGAAAAGATATGACCTTTTTAATTACGATTCGCTCACGCGCTATATCCTAAGCTATCTAAAGCTAGAATGGCACCTCAATCTTAATAATCGGTTCATTAGGTCGAGAGAAAAACGAACGTAGGACTACCAGACGAAACCCTTATAGAAATAATAAGATAGATTTTTAAATCATACTAAATTCTGCTGATTATGAACGCTGATAAATCAAGTATAAACTAACTATAGTAAGATGCACGAAAATAGTCCGATGGAAATTTTAACAGCTGTGTCCCCTCACCCCCTGTCGCCCTGCATTGTTGTCATTTGTGGTTATGTTTACCATGTTTAATACAGTACAAAAATGTGTTTCAGAATAAATTTGGCAACAATGTATCGACTCTCATCGGACTATTTTCGTAAATCCTATTTGTAGAATTGCATTTGAATAATTTAAAAACAAAAGCATTACCAAGAATTGTGAAAACAGCTGTAAAGTAAATAATTAGAATCCACGTGTTACTGATTTAACCAGTGTTTTAACAAATACACCAGAGTGCAGCACTTGTAGGCCTATTGAAACAGTCTGAAAGGCGAGTGAGCGGATCGAACGAGCTCGTCTTGAACAAGAAATAAGCACTGGACATTATTTGACCGCACTGTCTGTAACTGATAATAGCCTACTATAAAGAATATTACTGGTTGAGTTTACCGAGCAATTAATTCGGCCCCCAGTTAATAACCTATTATTTAGCTATAAATAATAATTTAGTCCTTTAAATATAAACACAATCTTTCTTCTGTACTTTGGGGGGGGGGGGGGGGGGGGTACAACATTTGCACTCTGGTCGTCCCGGTTTGAGTCTATAAAATTATAGCTAGCATACAATTTGAATTTCGATTGTAGGAATGTAAAATTATTGTATAAAATTCATTCGTTTAAAACGTTACGTTGTGTGACATCTCATGATGGATAGGCCTACTGATAAAAAATATCTGTTATATAGAAATTTGAGTTCATATAGAAATATAGAATTGAAAAGGTGCCATCCATAAATTACGTTATCGCTTTTTGGGCATTCTTGGACTCCCCTCCCCTAAAATAATTTTTTTTTTCGTCAAAGCTACACAAGTGCTATTCTTTATTGATTTGTGAAGACTATCAATTAAATTTTGAACCCCAATTTTGCAGTAGTTTGATGAAAGAGTTATTCAAACCAAATATTTTATTTCGAAACCCACTGAAGTACCACATTATTTATAGAATCGGAAGTTGTTTAAAAATACGACGTATTGCAAAACCCCGTTGTCGGACATGCGTCATCACTGCTCTCTCGCTCTCCTCCTTGCAGGTGCACTGAAAAAACTGTTTTTCATCACACTACATCGATATCACCTGTTTTCGACCCTCGTTTCTACCGTCGAAACACCTGTTTTGCTGGCCTAGGCCGGCAAAATTTTCCGGCCTAGGCCTGCAAAATTAGTTGGCCTAGACCTTACATAAAAACATTCACAACACGTTGTATCACAAAAACATGTGACTGCACCAATGAAATGAATTGGTTGCCTAGCAACCGGAAACACATTGCATCCCGCTAGATTAGGTTAGTAGTTATGCTTGGCCTTAGTTGTTTAGCTCTGAATAAAATATTTTTTCATTAGTATAATATTTATTGCATTGTGTAGTGTGATGAAAAATATCGTTCGTAACTCGGGCCGAAAGCGTTTTGCTAACCCTCGATCGTTTCAAGTTCTCGACTTCGTCTCGAACTTGAAACACGATCTCGGGGCCGGCAAAACGCCACTTTCGGCCCTTGTGACGAAATATACTATTGTTGGGGTAAGAAAAAAATTGTTTGTCCCAACAAAAAAATTTGGTTGAAATAGGGACAACTATATTTTTTGTTGGACTAAAAAAATTATTTTGTTAAAATTTTTTGGTTAAAGCAACAAAAAATTTTTGTAATTGCAACAAAAACTTATATTGTTAATTCAACAAAATTCTGATACATTTTGTTGAATTAACAAAACCATTTTGTTGGCCTGAGTTATTGCAAAGTATTATTTTTACATAAAAATTCATGAATTAATGCATTTATGCCAACCAACAGATTAAAAAAATGTAAATAAAACGAATCAAAATGTACACTTCTGTGACGGGATTCGAAACTACATCCTCACTCTCAATGACTTGACGCTCTAACCACCTGAGCCACTGGGGCTGCGGGATTATCGGTTCTTATTTACTAGTTAGCCATTTTTTACTCGGCCTCCGTTCAGAACTTCGTTAAAACTCAAAAGGTTAGCCCAAATATGAAATAACTTACTAATTGACGTTGAACGTTTATTTGACGTGAAATAAATATTCTGTGCTATGTGCTAAATTTTATAACCAAACCCATTTTGTTGATCCAAACCATTGGTTTTGTTGGTTTGACCAAATTATTTGGTTACCTCAACAAAACGACGGCAACAAAATAAATTGTGTTGCTCCAACAAAACAGTTTTTTCAGTGATGCCAAGGTTATTCACCCCAGCACCCCGCTCCCACCATTCCTTATCACTTCCCATTGCCACAATAAAGGAAGAAAAAATTGATCAATTAAATCGAATTTACCTTCAGAAATAAATCCAAAATTACTTTATCAATGTAAAAATAAACTATAAACTAAAATAAACTATAAAACAACTTATAAAAATAGTCTAATGTATTATTTTAGATAATTATTTTATAATAGTTGAATTGTGGACGATTTAATGTTATTTTACTGTCAAAATTTGATATAAAACATCATTTTTTAAATGCTGTCATATCAAAGCCAAACAACCCTTGCACATCACCCACTACCGTAATTTTCAATCTGGACACCCCCCCCCCCCCCCCGATTTTCAGATGACGTAATTTATGGACGGCCCCAAACATAATCCAATTTATAGTTAAAAAATATTGTAGACCTATTTTTTCTCTTTTACTTAATTTGTTTATACAGTATATGTATATGATCATAGGATGAACAATATCAACGCCGCCAGGAAACTTGCTCTACAAAATATCAACAGTAAAATTTTCCGATTAATGTACACAAAGTTATTGTTACTAAATTTGCTTGTCTGGGAAAACTTTTTTAAACATTCCAATTGATTTTTATAAAAAAAATCTACTCACCATGGCTGCGAATCATCATTTTCTTCATGCGAGCCTTGTCCTCCAAGGAGCGAGGAGGAATGGAGTGGTGCCTGAAACATGAATCAAATGCTAAATGCTAAACTCTCTGCTGCTGCTTCCAACTACTGTACGCTAATATAAAGGGTCTGTGGAGAATAGAAATTTGATGAATTATACAAACTACTTAACTTCCTCATTATAATTTGGAAAAGCTGTAAGTATTTAGTACAAGGTAAATTCCTTCCTTTTGTAAAAATAATAATTTTTGGTAAAAATAGTTATACACGAATTTTAAAACACATAATGAAAGGTATGAAAGACTGAGTATTCTATTTGTGCCTATAAATTACCAAACAATTTAATAAAATTAATAGAGAAATCCGCGCATACCGTTTGAAAGGTATAGTCCATGTAGAGTAGATGAACAGAATCCCACTCTAATTCACATCGGACTCCAGGGCTACGCCCCACAGGCTTTCAAAGTTTCAAGTTAATATAATGGAGAAAGGAGAATTAAATGAATTTATTTTTATATTTTCTTATTTGTATACTGTTGTTAACGATTGTTCAAATAATTTATTCACTGTATAAGTATCGACTACAAAGTTTTAATTTGCTTTTGTTGCAATGCTGTTGATGTAATTTATTCGCAGTATGTTTTGTTCTTGCATATTTTTTCATCTTTGTATATTAATTATTTGCATCACTTTCATCTATTTATTGTACAGTTTCTTTGTCGTTCGCATCCACCATGTCCAATGTAACAAATTACTGTAAATTGTTTGTGCTTTTTTGCATAGGTTAAGCATCTTTATGTAAAATGGCGTTTGCCGTGGGAATAATAAATAAATAAATATAAATAAATAAATGGATCATTAGACAGCTGTTGTAAAAACAACTGCTAGAAAATTAGAAGAACAGATGTTTTAGTTCTAAAATGTTTTTAAGCTTCTTGGGTCCAGATCAACCGAAATTTTGATCGAATTTCGATCAGGAGGCGATCTCTAGTATATTAATATTATACTTATTTAGTCACTAAAATACTTACTTATTCATACATATTCACAAACAATATGAATATTACTAGGAGATAGACCCATATAAGGCTGTTTTGAGTTTTTTGTGCAATTTTTTTCCTTATACGAAAAAGGAAGTACACTAGTTGGTATTGTTTATTATTTTACTTATCAAAACGTATTCTTCAACATAAATTCTCTGATTTAATTGAAAATTAAAAAAAAATAATAATAAAAATGAATAAGTAAACAAAAATAATCCTAAATTTTCTTTGTTTCATAGCGATAGCAAATAATGTTATGGCATAGACTATAAATGTTAAGTTACATACACTCCGATTATGTACACCAACATGACGTCCACGAGAGCTCTGAAAAGTGCGAAAATCTTTGAAAGTTTTATATTTTAATATATGCCTGGCTTTTCTTACCTAGGTGTTCCAGCAACGGGATTATAAACGCTCATCTTGATATCAATCCTGATGACTGGGCAGTAGACAGCGGGCCGAAGAACGTCGTTCGACATCGTTGATCTTCAGAAGATCTTCAGAAGTAGAATGGTAACGGTAGGTTTGGGTGGAACGGAACAACGGAACTGTAATGGTACTGTAATGGAACTGTAACTGGTTGTGGTAGAACCAATAGTGCTACCTCAACCACACCCATCACTATCGTAACGTAAGGTTAAAATATCGTATCGAAACTTCGTACAAAAAACTTTTATTAAGTTACTTGAGAGTGACTGAAATCAAACTTATTAATGAATTTGGAGGATTTTATTAAATTTCAAAGCCTAAAAAGTATTTGTAACATTTTTACCTTAGCAAAAGTCGAAATTGAAAAATAAAAATTTAAATTCACATTTTTATCAAGTTAAGAAAGAAATATTCAAGAAGAAGTCATTTTAACATACCTAAAATATATATCAACTTAAAATTTGATTATTCACTATTTTGGTTAAAATAATCATGATTCACGATTTTTGTATGCCTATGAACTAATTAATTAAAATCAAGGATATTTTATTCAAGACTCCTCGATCCCATTACAGTAATTAACAAAGTAGGAAAATTAGAGAATTTAATGTCAATAATGGCAATGATTCACGAAAATAGAATTTAGTTTGATGTGCTATTCAATAAATAAATTATTAAATATGCCTAAATACAGCAGTAGGTTTTAGCTATATCGAACCACGTACAAAATTATTGTACGAGTACGATAATTATGGTACCTCTGGGGCCACTGGATGGCCAAGGCGGGGCCTGTTTCAAATTGTTGGTGGGGAATGGCGCGACATCCTACGTCACACAACAATGGCGTCTTTGTACAGCAAACGTGCTGATTCCGAAAAATATAAAAGTTCACCAAATTATTATTTTGTTTAGTCGAGGCATTACCATCTAAAAAATAATCAGTTTTGTTAGGATTCATTCATTTAATGATATAGAGATATCTAGACAGCTATTCTTTGCTTAATAGTTCTTATTACATTTTTTTAGATTTAAAATTGTTGTAACACTAAATAACCATGTGTAATAATGACGTAGTAAGACCTGAAAAATTATTTATATTATATTTGAGATAGTTAAAATGAGCCACTCAATTCTATCAAAAAATACTAATATTTTATGTTTATCAAAATGAACATAAAAGTTTTGTTTGTTATTAACCTTTAACCGAACAAATAACCAATTAAAAAAAAAAATATATATATAAAAAACATTTATTTGGTAATTAAATAATAACAATAGTAACGAATAGTAATATTTTAGCATTCAAATATACAGAGTTGGTGAACAAAGAAGACTACTGTAGTAAGTTACGTGAAGGAACTTTTAAAATATAGTTAAATAAAGTTAGTGTCTCATGTAGGCCTATGCCTAAGTTGAAAATTCAGCAAGCAGATTCAACCAAAAGACCGCTGTTCCGAAATCTTTTAAATGGTAGATCTACTTATAATTTTGATATTTTAATTCCGGTTCCTTTAGGTATATGCATATTATATAGGCTTAGGGTATGAAAGATTTTTAAATACTTTTAAAATAGGTCTATACCAGTAACTGGAACTGAGCACAGGAAAATTCGATGCGTTCTGCTGCAACGTAGAATATTTTATAAGCATGTAGGTTAATTAAGAGACCAATAACGTTAAAATAAAACTACATCCTTCCTCCCCCAGATGAAGAATGAGAAAGAAATAGACTCGACGGAACGACTCACAAGGTATAGGCGCTACATCAGCATTCTGAGAAAGTAATCGCAAGTGGCGTGATCAACAGGAAACAAATTCATAAAACATCGACCTACAGCATTTAAACGAACTGATACTGTTGGAATGAACGTTTAACGCATTAGTCACTTTCTGAGTCACATTAATTACCATTTCAGATACAAAATAAGTATAATAATCCATGCCCAGCTGCCTTTGGTCTTTGGGCTATTAATTAATGATCCTGACAAATGAAACAGCTGATATTTGTCAGTAACAAAGCTACACCTCATCTGATCCTACAATCATCACACTCACCCCTAATTTATACTCACATCAAAATACGCACCACAGAGTGCGTCGGTGTTTCAAATAAAGTATCTTAAGTATCATTTTAATAAAATTAATTGAGTCCGCTAATCATATTAGGCTAATGTATAAACCCGAACTCCAAATTGAAATCTTGCTGTAAAGTATTACTTTTTATGCTGATATTGAAATCACTAAATCATCAAATTTGACTTTATCCAAACTCAAGGACAAACCTGATGCTCAGCGCTTTAGTTTTGTAATTATCACCGAAACTATCAACAAACTGGAAGCCGTTAAGTCCACAACACAATGCCCTGGCCAACACCAACACCAACTTTGCTGCTGAGTTACCATTATTGGTCTACGGTAGTTACCTTCACCATATAATTGATTGGCCAGCATTTCAACTAGTAAGCCCTACAAATTATCAGTTTTGTAACTTATAGCGATGTTTGTCCTTTGATAGAATTAATAGAACAAAAATATTTCGTGTTCTGATATTCATTTATACGTTGTTTCCACAACACATTAACGAGTTTGAGTGTATAATTCACATTTTAATATGTTGTAACCTTTCAATACTTTTTACAATTACTTTTTAAATATCTTTTTATCGCGCATGTTTCTATGAAATTGAGCTATACTATCATAGATGTTTCAATAAATACACTTTATTGAAAAGTATAAAGATTATATTCTCATGAAACCATACTAGAGCAAAACGGTTAATTTTAATGGCCTGAAACACGAAGTTACGCGAAAAGATAGGGTATTTTTATAAAGATATACTATGGGAGAAACCCATAGTTAATATTTAATTAGTTATATGAGTGCGAGCAAGGGTTATAATTATGTCCGAGGGACACCTTAGATTTTAAAGTGGTCTGCAATTATTTTCGATTAATTTATATGTCATCTTGGTACTCAATTAAAATTATAAAACTCATGATAAAAAGAATTTTTACAATTTTGAACCCTCCTTTATAATTTTGAAACGAGAATAATTCTTTCCATTATCATTTTCAGGGATTTCAGGATACATATCCCATTAACATTAAATAAATAAAATAAATAAAAAATAGGAAAATAGCAAAATCCTCTCGATTAGTTGGGACATGGTACTTGGAACCACAGATTAATGGAACGTTGAATGGTAGTCTATGCTTGGAACACCCAACGCTCAGCCAGGCATTGCTTCGACCTCCCCTCCCCTCCGAGGGAGGGTCAGGTCTCAGCTTAGCACACCAGAGCCAATGTCTGGTGGGTTCGCCTTTCACAATAGAGACCCGGAGAAATCAGGGAGAGGCGTAACCTACAATGGCGGGGCGATCAAGGAAATCCTCCAAATACATTTCAATAAATTTTAGAGTAGTGGGAAAAAATTGTTACAGACCAATCATCGGAAAAAACAATTTTTTACAATCAGTGACAATGTATATGATCATGATCCCCGCAATATTTTCATAAATATTTAAAAATATTTAGTTTGGAAACTAAGATTGTGATTTGATGTAAAAACATGGGTAATCACATGGCAGAACCATTGACCAATTTAAATGTGACGGATTTGGAACTGATAATTATTCGCAATAATTGCGAAACTGTTTTTGTTCTCAGCCCGGATATTGCAACTAAGATTATTGCATTTTAGATGTCTGAAAAACACAGGACTAGGATGATGCGGGATTTGATATAAAATAAGAGTTGTACTGAATTATACTTGGAAAAATCTATAAGAAACAATTCAAGTAGACGTTCCTTTGTTCACTACACGTAGAAATAAACAAAAAATAACACAAAAATATATTATATTAAAGAAAGTCCGATTTACATGGATAATGTCAAGCGAATTATTAAGGAACGAATAATTTTGCTAGTTAGATTTAAATTAAAACTTTGGCTCATAATACTATATCATTTCCATCTGGGTTACCTATTTTAAGTACTGTTTGCTTCATTGTACTGTACTCTACAAACAAGACCTTTAATTTAACGTATATATCTACCTATGCTTACATTTAAGATTTTCTCAGACTCCTAGTGGGCCAACCCCAGGAGGGGCAGCCGGCCTATCACAATTGGGTTATCAGTATTGTGTGAAGAGCATGGAGAAGAGTTCATTTCTCTTTTAGTTATGGAGTAATGGAGCCTTCATGGCCATGATGTGAAGATGAGCGATCAGCACCATCCAAGGCTGAGGGGCAGAGTACGTGGGAGAATTAATATTTTTGTTTATTTATAAGCCTCCGGTAGTTCCTTACTAAATGCGAACACAAGAAAGGACCCAGCTGGAGGCAAACGACGAAAAAACTACTCGTAAACTTGTATGGACCATTTCCATACTTTTACTCTGAGAATCAACTTACTTGACTATATATTTTCTTAAAAAGATAGAGAAACAACCGTGATAAAAAAGGCATATACTTGGCTTATTTACAGGCTAATTTAGTGTGTCTTAATTTATACTTATATTTTCAAGTTGTAATAAAAAAAATTGGTTAATGTTGACCAGGCGTGAGTTTGCCGTGATAGCGACGGGCCAAGTAGTTCCCGGGACGCCACCTCACAGCGCTAGTGTCGCGTTTTTAATATACTATCATTGACTATGAATACACAAGTGTATATTATATTTGTGTATTCATAGTCAATGATACTATACTTTGTAGTTGAATTGCATAGCATATCTCTTGTAGTATAAAAGTAATGGAGTTATGGAGCCTTCATGACCATGACGTGAGGTTGAGCGATCGCCGATCAGCACCACCCAAGCCTGATTACAGGATAATTGGAAGTATTTAAGAGGGGGTCAAAGGGTCAGTCGTAGCGGACGTTGCTTAATAAACTACCTGAATACGTTTACAACCATACTGAGTGCGAGAAACAATATCTACTATATGGTGTGAAACACGGTATGAATTGGTCTTGTCCACCCGGTTCAGGTACGAATGAAAATAGCCGTGACCTGTCAGGAATTGGGTCAGGTAGTAGTCAACCTGCCCATGCCGCTGTTCCACCCATGGTTGGACATGTTTGATAAGTTGCGCAGTCCATCGTCGTGCTCCCAGCTGTGTTGCCGCTGCAGTAAGGTTCGGGAGCCCGCTTCTGTTCTTTTTGTGTCCTTGCCGATCTCGCCTTGTCTCTGATAAATTGCCTTCCTCTCTCCTGACAAGAGCTTGACAGGCATGACTCCAGCGACTACCAGGACGGAAGGCTCGGACACTGTCCGGTAGGCGGAACACACCCGGAGCGCAGCTTGACGCTAAACCCGGGCGAGTCTCAAAATGTATGACTCTTTATCTAGAGCGTCTGTCCATACCTCTGTTCCATAAAGAAGCACGGACTGGACCGCGGACATCAATAGACGTCTTATGCTGGATTGAGGATCCCCGAAATTGGCCATCTGCCTACTAAGGTAAGCAGGGACGCCGAGAGAATTTTTGGGCCCGGGGCAGAGTTCCGGTGTGAGGCCCCCCGCTATCACAATATCCCTGCCCGCCGTCCATGGTCAAACCGGATACAATATACATATTTCTATTTTCATTTCTTTGGACACTTATTTTGTATTAATGCACTATCTGCTTCCTACTCTTAAGAGATTCATAATAATATTTTATTAGGATTATTGTAAGGTACACGTAATAAATGTATTTAGGTTATGTATAGAGTAAAGTATATAAAATATTGTATCAAACCTGCACTTTGGCTATATCCGAGAGTCCATATTGGAGAAATAGTTGGTATTTCATTAATAAACGAAATTTTACTGCTAAAGTTGTTCAAAAGCTATAAAACTACGGAATTTTAGTGCCACACTGTATGTATTAGTGTCAGATACATTTAATTCATAACTATAACAATATTCTCAGTTCACACCGGTGTTGATAGTAGTTGTTACATTGGTTTGTTAAAATTAATATAGTTACTTTGTTCCTTTATACGATAAACTATATAGAATATGGTAGTTGGACATAATTGTTTTTTTTAATCGGTTGCTCACAATAATTGTATTTTTATCGTATTATATACAAAACATCTGTTTTCTGGCCAGAAATATTCAAAAAATTTGGCATTTAATATACGGTATAGCCTTTTAAAAATGATTCGAAAAACATTAGCATATTTTTTATCAGACTGCATGCTAAACAGCCGTTTTCTGGCCTGTAATTAGTCAGTTGGTATTGAATTAGTCCCAAAAGTAACTAACTGCTTCATTATTTTACAGATGATGGATTAAAAGTAGTTAGTAACAGTGTGGAAGCAAAACATAGGGAACAGGCCAATCGATGTATACAGTTATTCATTGACATAATAGACCAATGGCGCAGCTCGTCCCTGCCCCTCCAATGGTCGACGGTAATCCGCTGTGGAATGTACGGACCATCGGCAAAGCTCAGCAACCCCCCTATAGTATAGTGTACATTGTATATTAAGCCTTCAGGTAGAAGCTCTCTAGATGCTAGCTTAGGGAGGAATCTATCTGAAGGCACCTAATAAACAATTACTTTGAAACTTGTATAGTTCATTTCTTTACTTTTCCTCCGAGAACCAGTTTACTTTCTTGAGTTCATATTTTCTTAGAAAAAGAAAGGACCCGCTGTGATAAAAAATCTATACACTGGTTTATTTACAGATTTGTTTAGTGCGTGTTAAATTATGGTTGCATTTTCAAATTGCAATAAAAAATTGGTTAATGTTGTGAAGGCGTGAGTTTGCCGTGATAGCGACGGGCCCGTTAGTTAACGGGACGCCACCGCACAGCGCTAGTGTCGCGTTTTTTATTTGTTGTACTTTGTATTAGATGAAGAGCAGGGGGCCTTTCCTTGTCGCGCAGGCATTTGCCTTTCGTTGTAAAATTCTCCTAGGAATACTATTGAATAAATCTCTTTTTTTCGTTTGTTGGTCTTTAAAGTGACATAATTTCAAAGTTAGTTTAGTTAGAAACCCAAGCAGATAAAAATAATTTTCCTATGAATATTTTTGTATTACACATGTATGTAATGACACTTATTTTAAGCTTTATAGATGAATGAATCCCATACGCCACCAAAATTTCAGTTCAATGTTTCTTGTGAGGATTACACAAAAAATACTCAGATTTCAGTACTTCTGACCTTAATAGTCCTTAAAGTAGTCGTCCAAAATAAAAAATTAACAGTTTGATGTTTTTGCCAGAGTGTAAGTGTGGAGACCTTGAACTAATTAATGTGATAATTTTCTGATTTTATCGTTGTACATGATAAAACCGCACAGATGACCTTGGGATCTTGAAGTATTACACAAAATCTTTCCAAAGTGTGAAACTTTAACAAAATGTCTGGTGACCTTGTGGTTTACTGTAAACCTCGGATTAGTAATTGTTTCAAAGATGTATCCGAAGTACCTCCAGGTTTCAATTAACACTTAGGAAAATTTACTATTGGTACAAAAATTTGATGTTTTTGCCAGAGTGTAAATGTGGTGACCTTAAACTGGCTTAAACGTAATAATTTGCTAGGTTTTTATTGTTGTACAAGATAAAAACATACAGATGACTTTGGGAGCTTAAGTATTACCGTACACAAAATCTTTCCAAAGTATGAAACTTTAACAAAATGTCTGTTTTTTCACTCTACATAAAAACTAGAACAATTTTTAATATATTAAGCAAGGTAGCACCGAATGTATATATTAATTAGTTAGAGTTAAAGTATAGTGACCTTGAGGTTGCCTTTGAACCTCGGAATAGTAATTGTTATAAAGAAGTAACTCCATTTTTTAATTAACATTTTAAAATTAAAATTATAAGTCATAACTGCAATGTAAGAAGTACGTTAGGGCAAAGAATTTTGTTTTACAGCACAACGTTACAAACAATGTCAAAGGCCAGGACCACCTGCGGTGCTCAGAGGTCGAATGTGATACCACTATAACATAACTGCAACCGTGGCGGATGGAATAGTTTAATGATTAAATTTTAATTTCTCTATTGAAGTACTTCAAATATCACTTTGTTTCAAAAATTTACAAACTAATGGAATACATCTCGTAAGAGACTAAAGTAACCGTCAGCTTGAATTTTTATTCGCATAAGCATAATCTTAAATTTAAAGCGTCGTCGGTATGCCTTTTATATTAGTAAAAAAGATTCATCTTTAAGTCATTTTAAAAGAAAATTTAATACCCATGGAACTATCGAATGAAACGTTTTAGGGGTTAACACTTTTTTTTAGTAGTTTCAATTTTTTTGTTCGAAGATGAACGTATAGTAATTTTCAGTAGATCAGTCTTATAAGTCGGTCTATAATCTTTATTTCATAGTCCTCTATATATTAAAATTGACTTAAAAATTACAAAAAGATATTTTTGTCCATATTAAAGGCAAAGCGGTCGTTTCAAATTTAACTTTATACCTCCACCTTTATGTGTCCACCTGGCCATGGCACCTAACCAGGTGTCATCGCTAGTCAGGTGCCATGGCTAGGTGTTTTATAGCCTTATTTGAATAAAAATCAAAGTTTTAAGGGACTGCATACAAATAAAATATTTTTACTAGCTTTGTTAATTAGAAAAATGTATTGTTACTCTTACAGTGTCTAGTAACAATACAAACGCAACTTTTTCTGTGTAGTGTTGTTGATAAAGCGTTAAAAAAACTCCAGGCGTAAAATAGTTATTTTAGAGTGTTTTAGAGAAAACGGTTTACATAAAAAATAATGGGCCGAAACACAAAATAACAATGGAAGACTATAGTGTTTTGATATGTTTAATGTTTACATTATTTTAATGTTCACTTGGTTTGAATGAGATAATACTATAACATGACTCATCCGCATGCAAAGGGCAGGCAACAGCGTGCTAGAGCAAGGCCTCACTACACTTCCAGTATAGTGGGGTCTTGGCCAGGATTGTACGACAACGAGTCTGAATTTGACCTGCTTCCTTTGGGGTGCAATAAAAAATAATTTCGGGGGACGACTGAATGTCGTCGCCCTCCCCAAGCCGTGACCGGCAAACAAGAATGGTCTTGATCCGATTGACAAAACTCATATGGAGTAAAAATAAACACAATTATATAGTCAAATGAATAATCCAGAATTAGTATAAATTCAACCTAAAACAATCACCCTTCATGTAATCATTGAATAATACTAATACACACTTTCTCATCCAATGCATTTTGTTCGGTGCCGAAATTTGGAAGATTCATATAAGTATGAAGACTAGCCAACTAGTTTTTACAAGGTAACTTCAATGTATAATAATATGTTGAAGTATGAACGATCGCTTTGCTACAAAATGTCGTGCGCGGTGAAAAAAAGAGTCTGTAATTGTTGATAAAAATTATAAATATTTATAATAAATGACATTCTTTTACTTTCTCCCCCTATACCAGTATATGGAGTAAATATTGTTTTATCTAGTGTTTGGTATCTAATTATTTGCTAAAAGTTGTAGAATAAGTGAATGCAATAAACAATTTGTGGATAATATCATTTCGGTACTGTGTTATACAAGTTATGGAGCTTTTCATGGCCCTGGCGTGAAGGTGAGCGGTAGGAAGATAATTGAGAGTATTTTATATATATTTTTTTAAATTAGTCCTTTAGGTTTCCGTCCACCCATATACGAATATAAGGCGTAGGCCACCTGAAGGCAACGAAAGAAAACTTACTTTTAAACTTGTATGGTATATTCCAATACTTTTCCTCTGAGAATCAACTCAATTTCTTGACTTTATATTTTCTTAAAATGAAAGAACAACCGCTGTGGTAGAAAAATATATATACTGGTTTATTTACAGACTTGTTTAGTGAGTAATTATGATTTTATTTTCTAACCGTAATCAAAATAACCGTTAATGTTGTGAAGGCGTGAGTTTGCCGTGATAGCGACAGACCAAGTAGTTCCCGGGACACCACCTCATGACGCTAGTGTCGCGTTTTCATATACTGTACTTTGTATTAGGTAAAGCGCAGGCGATTTACTATATTTTGTGATAACATTTTTCTAGCACTATTTATTGAATAAATCTGTATTTTTTAATATTATTTGCTACCGTCTATTGACATAATTTCAAAATGAATTCAATTGATTCCCAAGCAGGTAAAAAAAATTTCCCTATGAATACTATTTATTTTTACAGGCATCGCGGTGGTTTCAAAATTAAAATTAGTCTCACTTGAATGAAAATCCAAGATGGAGGGGACTGCAGACTCATAGAATATTTTTCAACAGCTTTGTTAATTAGAAAAATTGAATCTTTACTTTAAGAGAGCCTTCATTATAAACGAAACTTTTTAGTGTGGTGGTGTTAATAAGTAGTTTTTAACACCCTGAAGGCGTAAAACAATTATTATTGTAAAGTGTTTTTAGAAAATATAGTTTATGTAAAAATCGTTCTGCCAAATCGAAAAATAACAATTTATAGAATAAATAGAAATTTGTCGCTAGCCTACATGTTTTTCGTACAACGAGTGTGTATGTATTTCTAATATATATGTACATCTATAATTACAATCTATATAAAAAACAAGTACAATTTCAAGTCGACAAGTAGCAGATACAATCTTTAAAAAAATGTATAGCATCCATCCTTATATTATTCTCTTGTTGCTTTGGTTTCCGCATCACAAGGATTTTGCAAAATATTTTTAAAAACTACTTACACAAATATGTTTTACTAATTTATTTATTTAAATTGTTTTTATTTACTTTTTAATTCGCCTCATCTGTGACTTATTTGATATAAAATAACAATTGTACTGAATTATAGGTAAAAAAATGTTTAAGAAACAATTTCAAACAGTCACGGACTTGGTGGGTTTTGATTCTGGCGTTTTAGTATCCGTAACTCCAATGTGAATTTAATACGATGTTCCTTAAAAAAAAAAAAACGTTCTACTTATTATAATGAAATTCCTATATATATATACTAGCTGTTGCCCGTCACGGCTTCGCCCGTGTTGAATTTGTTTTTTAATCTCTTTTAAGACCTACGAACTCTTCTTCTTTAAGATATACATTAAGATTAATACATTGAAGTAGCATAAGCGGGGCACCTATGAGCAAAGAGGAACGATCATGTCAAATATTAACCCCGTAGGCCATAAGTAGTGGGGTTTGGCCGGTCCTGGCCCAGGTCAAGGTCAGGCGGTTGTAACTGTTGTAGGGGTTGCAGCGGCTGGGGTTTTTTGACAGTGATGGGTGGGTTTTGGAAGTGGGTCAAGGTCATCCAGAGGGGGTTTTTAAAAATATATTTATTTAATAAAAACTCATCAGTGATTGGAAAATTGCTTTGTCATCATTTGTAGCAGTAATAGTTATTTTATTACTCTGTATGGGATGGGAGTCAGTGCTTGTATGGGTGAATCCTGCTGTGTGTCCATAATTGCAAAAAAGGAGAGGTCCTAGGTGGTTACAGTGCGAGTTGATAGAGCAGAACAAGACATGTGTCTGAGGAAGAATGATCATATAAACCTGGTAATATAGTGAATAAGAATAATTGGATAGGATCGTCAATAGGTGTAACAAGATTGAAATCGTGATATTTCAGCATTTCAGTTAAGACAGAGTGTAAAATAGGATCAGTAGAACAAGTATTACAAAGGTTAGATTTTACAAAGTACAACGGGTGAAAACTGAAGTATTTTTTAAGCTTACTCAATGTAGTACGCGGTTTTGAAATTGTGGAGTTAGATTGTTTCTGTAAAATGTGTTTTGTACGCAAAAGTTTTAAATGTAAAGTGTGCGAATCCATAATAATATTCAAAGGGGAGATGTGTACTCTCCAAAATTCAGCGAGTATATGATTGGTGCCCGCGAGTGTGTCTGAATATATAGAGAGTAATTAGCATAATAAGCGCAAACATATGTTAGAGTAACAAGAGTAAGTTAAAAAATGTTTGATAGTCTTAGAGACTTACGGATAGATGTTTACTGTTGCCCTATCGCCATTATAATGGAGCACGCGCGAGGTAACGATGCCGCTTATATAGGGTTGTGTGAACCCCCCTAACCCCCTCCCCTAAGAGAATGAGATAAAAGGGAAGAACTTTGGAGATTTCAGTTCTTTGTCGGGGCGGCAGCGTAGCGAAAGGTTCTAGTAGGGGGAAAAATAGTTAATAAATTTTTGTAAAATTTTTAAAAATTACCGCTAGTGGTAGAAGTTAATTAATTATTTTATAAGGGTTTAAGAACTGTGTCGTAGACGATTAATCGCAATTACATCTAGCATTTGTACAGGTAAAACTTGCAGTATAATAATTATATATTAATATATGGGTGTTAACTGTTTATAGTCTAAGTAGTTTAGTCTAGCAGCAGAAGTTAGTTAATTATTCTGTAGGGGTTAACTTATATAATAAGTATAAACTAAAATAAAAATAGTAACGCGAGATTATTTGATATATTATATATAAAACAAAAAGTGAATTTTTTATATGTTAAGAAATAGTTGAAAAAATAAATTACATAAAAAATAGCAAGCTTAACAGGTGTAAGTTAAAACAAAGCATATGTAACATTACTAGGTGGTAGAGACTTACAGATTAGTTGTTTCAGCTGCGGTACCTGGGGAGTGAATGGCAGACGCGCGACCGCGTTGCGGCTTATATAAGCATAGATAGTAATTATGTTGAACCCCCCCCCCCCCCCACCGGCACTTTAACTCATCAAAATGAATTAGGTTGATAGTGGTTACATTTATATAACACCAATTTAGCTTTGATGTTGCCAATAGTTTAATAACTATAGTTAAGCGGCAAAAGAGGACAGATAATTTTCTGCCATTACTCAGATAATAACAGGCAACAATTATGGTGTTACGCGATGGGGAAAGCCTCAGTGAAGCTCAACGGCGGATTAAACCAGGTGTTGCCTAACGTTAATTGCAAGGTACAACGCTCCACCTGCATTAGCGGCGACCTACATGTGACGAATAGATCATTGGAAATTTCCACTGACGTTGGACGTTCTATCCCCTTAAACCCCTATCGCTCCCCACCACTTTGTGAGCCGCCCCACCACTTTGTGAGCCGAGAACCTTTTTGGCGACTATCGCTGAGTTAGTTCGGAACAATTTGTCGGACGCGATGGTTGTTCCGAACTCAAAGGGTACCTCAAATATATAAGCGGCCGATATATATTTGAGTTACTCTTGCTGTTAGGGTTTTAATATTAATACTTGTTGTGTGTGAGTGTGTGTGCAAAATGTTATTTTTAGTTTTAAGTTGTGCTAATTTTAAGCTTTAATTTGCGCATTGCGATGTTAGCATTAAGGTGTTATGGTATTGTTGATGTTTGGAAAATGTGTTTTTGATGTTGAGTTTTGGTATAATTATTGTATGTGTGTGTGTACTAATAACCTTTCACAGCTAGCTGTTAGGAGGGTAGATTAAATTTAAATTTAAATTATAGAAGTTCTGTTGAACTTCATTAAATATGGGTGGGACATGCGTGTTGTGCCATAGGCAGCGCATATTTTTATTTTTTTTAAAATTTTTAATTTTTTGTTAGGAAATAATTATATTTGGGTGGGTTTAGATTAAGGGTGGGAGGTTAGAGTTGCGTCTTGCATTAATTGTTCCAGACTCCCTATTATAATTGGATGGTCAAGCCCAGTGCCTTCGGGCCCGAGACTGAACCGCCCGTATCACAGCTCACCAAACTGGATCGCCACGTGCGTGCGGGCCAAAAATTGGGATCCCTTGCAAGACGTAACTATAGTGGGTTGGGATTTGGGGAAGTGTTAGGCAAACAGAGTGGTGGGGATGGCTCCGGCCGTCCCCATCACTTTGGTACATTATCATTTTTTGGTGACCTTGACCTCAATTAGGTTAATAACCCCCCCCCCCCCCGACAGTGAACTTGGCCTTGGTGACCTTGACCTTGAACTTGAACTTGACGAGCCCCCCCCCCCCCCAACAGTGAACTTGGCCTTGGTGACCTTGACCTTGAACTTGAACTTGACGAGCCCCCCCCCCCCCCCCGACAATAATCCGGATTACAAAATGACTAATAACTCAAGAATGGTTTGCCGGAATAGGGCAAGTCATACATCAATGAAAAGCTCTAATTAAGAGCAATATTGTGGTAAAGACAGAATTGTATTATTTTCTTTTACTAAAATTGTACCATAAAAAGAACACACCCCCCCCCCCCCCACTCAATGACATGTCGATATAAGAGTGGTGTGGTTTGTGTTGAGAACATTCTTTACCTATAATAGCTAGAGTGAACATGTCTCCCCAAGATGCTTCAATATTTTATAACAAATGTACAAAAGTTGAAGAAGTATTGGAGGTAGATGAAGAAAACGATGAAGAAATTGAAGTGCCTTTGTTAAGTGAAAATGTTGTAACAAGAATATTTGTGGATCCGAATTTACCAATGGATATTATAGGAAGGTTTTTAATTGAAGTTGTGACATGGATAGAAAATGGAAGATTAGTAAACATAGGATCTCCAATTTTGGTAGATGATAGACACACCTTTGGTGTATATTGGAGAAACATAGATCTGTTATGGCTGTGGGCGGAGGCATATGTGGAGTATTTGCAATTGGAAGAAAATATAGGCTTTAATCATTACTTTTCAGCTTTAGTGTTAAACTACTAATTCTAACATTTCACTAACAAAAAAAACCTTACAAATGTGGTGGGGGAAGCATTATATAAAGGGAATAGAAGAGAGAAGCATTTCATTTCCATGCTAAATTTCAAAGAGTAAACATCAACACGATGCATCAATGTGAAATTTGCTTAGAAACTTTTCATGATAATATTCTACTAGAAATACATAAAGAGTTATTCCATAATAATAATGAAGATGTAACAGAAACCGAATATGAAGATTTAAAACTATATGGAGAAGAACAACAAGAAGAACAACAAGAAGAACACAAGATGCATCAATGTGAAATTTGCTCAGAAACTTTTCATGATAATATTCTACTAGAAATACATAAAGAATTATTCCATAATAATAATGAAGATGTAACAGAAACAGAATATGAAGATTTAAAACTATATGAAGAAGAACAACAAGAAGAAGAACCATTAGCAGGACCATCTAGTGAAATACCGAGTTTAAAAGTATTTGCTTTAGAAGGTAGAGTAGTAATGCACCACAAAATTCAAAATGAAAATTTGGAATTGGATCAGTTTTTTAAAGAAGTAAGAACAATTGTAAGTAAAACACTCACAGAAGAATTAAGAAGACTAAACTTTATTAAATTTGGCATATTATTAAATGCTATGTTTACTAATGTAGAAGGAGAAATGTCGCCAAGAGGATTCATGACAAAAAACCAGACCATCATGGCAGGTTCAGATATTAATTCAATAGTTGAAGATTGTTTGGAAGAAATATTAACAAAAATTCAAGAACATGAAGGAAGAGGATCTGGTTGGAGTTTGGTTAGTATTGAGGGTATGGATGTTAGAGTTCATAAACACGGCTATGGATTAAGGGGTAGCAGTTATATTCCGCTCCCAAAGAAAATTTCAGACACCAAATCATGTATAAATGTTCAAAATGAAGATATGGAATGTTTTAGATATGCAATGACGGCAAAGTTTGTACCACCTCACCATGCGGTTAGACCCAGTGAAGAATATGAAACACACAGATATAAATATAATTTCCAAGGATTGACTTACCCAGTGGCTTTGAAGGACATCCCAAAGTTCGAAAAACAAAACCCTGGAACATCTGTTAATGTTTTTGGTTTGGACAGTTCGAATAAAGTGTACCCATTGCGTGTGGTGAAGAATGAACTCCCAGATCATACAGACTTATTACTACTTACAAAAGGTGATGTTTCCCACTATGTATGGATTAAAAAATTTGAAACTCTTGTTAATAATCAATTGTTTAAAGCTGAACATAAGACGATAATTTGTAAACGATGTTTTAATTTTCAACAAGAAAGAAGAGGAGGAAAGGAATGGTTACAAGAGCATAAAAAACTATGTAACAACAACTATGAAGCAAAAATTATCTTACCGTGTTCAAGTAAGGCAGAGTTAAAATTCGAGAAAATCTCCCATCAATACCGGATTCCTATTGTTGTTTATGCTGATTTTGAATCTACACTTGTGCCTATTGAAAATAATGATGGTGATGTAGCAAGGAAAAGTGTTAAGTATCAGATACATGATCCAAACAGTTTTTGTTTAATGGTTAAATCTACTCTTTCTGAAGAACATTTAAATAGATTTAATTTAACTTTAAAACCTATTGTCTATCGTGGTGTTAATGCTTCTAAAATATTCCTTGATCAGTTGTATATAATAGCGGAAAGTGTTGAAAGATTGTACAGTGATATTATACCGATGATACCTTTGGATGAAGAAGAAGAGATTCAACATGAAAATGCGACTTATTGTTATTTATGTAGAAATGAATTTACTGTGGAAAATCACAAGGTTCATGATCATGACCATCTGACAGGGTATTATAGAGGTGCTGCATGTAACAGCTGTAATATCAACTACAAGATCCCTGCAAATATACCTGTAATATTACATAACCTTAGTGGTTATGATGCGCATTTTATCATTCCGGAATTAGGAAGAGATAATGGAGAAATTGATGTCATAGCTGAAACCACGGAGAAGTTCATAAGTTTTACTAAAAAAGTTGGAAATATAAAGCTTCGGTTTTTAGACTCTTACCGTTTTATGCCATTTAGTTTAATGAAGCTTTCTGAAAACCTGAGAACAGAAGATTTAATAGAAACCAAGAAGATTGTAAGTAATGACAAGGTTAATTTAGTTCTTCGCAAAGGTGTTTTCCCGTATGATTATATAGATAGCTTAGAAAGATTTAATGAAACATCCCTTCCACCAAAAGAAGAATTCAAAAGTAAACTATATGACACAGATATATCCCATGAAGATTATGAACATGCGTGTAGAGTATGGAATGAATTAGGATTTAAAACACTTGGAGAATATTCAGACTTTTATGTAAAACTAGATGTAACTTTACTTTGTGATATAATGGAAGAGTTTAGAAATACATGTTTTAAGGCATATGGATTAGACCCTCTGCATTCTTGTACATCACCTGGACTAGCTTGGCAAGCAATGTTAAAGGAAACAAAATGTAAACTCCAACTTCTTACAGATATAGACATGGTGCTGATGTTGGAATCAGGTGTTCGAGGGGGGCTAACTCAAAGCGTAACACGACATGTAAAGACAAATAACAAATGTTTGCCCAATTTTGATGCAACAAAACCAAGTACATATTTAGGTTATTTTGATGCAAATAACCTTTATGGATGGGCCATGTCGAATCCTCTCCCGTTTGGGGAATTTAAATGGGTAGATCCTGATTCTATTGGAAACATCATGGATATAGCAAAACATGGAGATACTGGTTATATTTTGGATGTAGATATTGAGTACCCTGAACATTTGCATGACCACCATTATGATTTACCTCTACTGGCCAAGACAGAAATATCACCAACCGGTAGATGGCCTAAATTAATGATGACTTTAACCAACAAATCAAGATATGTTGCTCATTATTGGGTAATACAACAAGCCCTAGAATTAGGATTAAGAATAACAAAAATTAATAGAGCTTTACAATTTTCTCAATCCTGTTGGTTAAAGTCATACATTGACAACAACACAAAAAGAAGAACTGCAGCTACATCTAATTTTCAAAAGGACTTTTTTAAATTGATGAATAATGCGATATTTGGCAAGACACTGGAAAACAAAAGAAAGCATAAGAATGTGAAACTAGTTAGTGATCCGGTGAAACTACAAAAGCTGGTACAAAAACCTAACTTCGGATCATCCATAATAATCAACGAAAATCTTGTAGCTGTTTCCATGAACAAAATTTCAATTACAATGGATCGTCCTTTATATGTGGGGATGTCTATTCTAGATATTTCAAAGACCCACATGTATGACTTCCATTACAACAAGATGGTTAAATTTTATGGAAGAGAAAACATCGGCATTGTATACATGGATACGGATGCTTTTATTTATTGGATAAGAACTGAAGATATGTATGAAGACCTACGCTGTTTTATCTACAATAACGACTTTGACTTTTCTGATTATCCACAAGACCATCCCAACTACGACAATGGTAAAAATAAAAAGGTATTGGGAAAGTTCAAAGACGAAACAAATAGCGTGCCAATGGAAGAGGTTGTTGCTTTAATGTCTAAATTGTATTCATTTAAATTGTACAAAAATGAAAAAAGAGAACATGAAATCGTGAAGAAGGCCAAAGGTATAAAAACCTCATACCTGAAGAAGAATGTACAGTTTGAAGAATACAAGAGATGCTTATTTGAAAATGTTGAGACAACAGCAACATTTAACACCATAAGAAGCTTCAACCATCGTCTCTTCAGTGTAAAGCAAACCAAATGGGCTTTGAGTTGTAAGGATGATAAGAGGTACATCCTGGAAGATAATATAAAAACTTTACCATTTGGACATTACTCCTTATACCCTATCGACCAATAAACCTATTCTTCGTCCTTTACCTTCTTCCTTTCCGTAAAGAAGAGGGGACATGACAAGCTCAATGTCATGTTCCCTCTTTTTTACACCAATGTAATATGGCCTTGACCTATAATCTAACCATATAAAAGAGGATAAACCATTTTAGAGATCAGTATTTTTACAAGCGGTGTGGAAGACACAACTGAAGATGGAAGATTTAAGGAACAAGATTGTAAATGAACTTCATAAGCCGGCAAGAAGAAAATTTCCTAGAAGAAATACAATTATAAAAGGAATGAATGATCTTTTCCAAGCCGATCTTATTGAAATGATACCACATAGTAAATTAAATAAAGGATTCAAATACATTTTAGCGATTATAGACTGTTTTACTAAAGTGGCTGATGCTTTACCGCTAAAGGACAAGACTGGTAAAAGTGTTACAAAAGCTATGGAAATGGCTATACTAAGAAATAATTTCAACATCAAACATCTACAAACTGATGATGGAAAAGAATATTTTAACAAAGACTTTGCAGCTTTAATGAAGAAGTATAAAATAAATCATTATTCTACAAATTCTGAAGTTAAAGCTTCAATAATAGAAAGATTTAACAGAACGTTAAAAGGAGCAATGTATAAAACATTTTCCAAACGAGGATCATATATTTGGTATGATATATTACCACAACTTATAAAAGAATATAACAATAAGTATCATCGAACCATTGGTATGAAGCCTAATGAAGTAAATAGTGCCAATGCTAAAATGGTATTAAAACGTATTAAAAATAATACTACTCCTAAACGTGAAAAAATGCAGCCCAAAACATTTAAAGTTGATGATAAAGTTCGTATAAGTAAGTACAAAGGAGTATTTAGCAAAAGGTATCTGCCAAACTGGACTAATGAAGTATTTACAATCTATAAAGTGCAACCAACAATACCTGAAACCTACATTTTAAAGGACAACAAGGGTGAATTGCTTGAAGGTGGATTCTACGGACATGAATTGCTAAAATCATCAGTTGGCGATGTATATCTTGTTGAAAAAATTTTACAAAGAAAAAAGGATAAGGTGAAAGTACGTTGGTTGGGATTTGATAAAAGTGAAGACTCTTGGATCCCTACAAAAGACTTAGTGTAGCAATTTATGAAGTCATTACATGTTTAACCTTTACACAAGATGGAGATTGTGCAGCAAAAGGATCGATTTTTTATTGATAATATTGATGAGTTAACAGTTGACAACGACAAGTTAAATCATGGAAAACATGGTGAATTACTGCCAAACACAATAAGATGTTTAATAACTGGACCATCAAATTGTGGAAAGACAAATGTGGTTTTTAATTTAATAACAAATCCTAAGGGATTACGTTTCAACAACATTTATATCTTTTCCAAATCTTTGCAACAACCCAAATACCAATTATTGGATAAGGTACTCGCAAGTGTGCCTGAAGTTAATTTTTACAAGTTTAATGCTAGTGAAACTATAATGGAGCCAAACGAGGCTAAACCATTTTCTATATTTATATTTGATGATGTATCTTGTGAAAATCACGACACTATTAGAAGTTATTTTGCCATGGGAAGACATTACAATATTGATAGCATTTATATTGGTCAAACTTACAGTAAAATTCCAAAACAACTAATAAGAGATAATGCAAATCTACTAATTATCTTTAAGCAAGATGAAACAAATTTAAAGCACATATATTATGATCATGTGAATGCAGACATGTCATTTGATAAATTTAAAGAAATGTGTGGCAAAGCATGGGCTGAAAAATATGGATTTCTTGTTATTATGAAAGAAGAAGCTATAAAAAATGGAAGATATCGTATAGGATTGGATAAATTTGTATTAATTCATTGAACGATTGATGATACGTTTAGTAATAGATTGGACCTCGCTGCGTAAACATGGTGAACCAAGAAAAACTATTAAAAGAAATAAAATCACTGAGTGACTCGATTAGACTTAAAAATCGAGCATTAAGAATGGGTTTGAATGAAAGAGAAGAATTTCTGGAGACTACATTTAAGCCTATTACAGAACCTTTAAAACAGATAACAGAAACAATTGGTAAACCTCATTTTGAAGGAGATGTTTTACTACCTGTTTCTAAATTTGAAGTAAAGACTTTAAAAAAGGAAGAAGATGATGATTCTTACACAAGTGATAGTGAAGTTTCTCAAAAAGGAGAAGAAACAAGACAAGAAGAACCAGAAATAAATGTTCAAAAAGAAGAAGAAGAAGAACAACATATACCTGAAGCAGAACAATCAATTCCAAATCTAACAAAATTAAGTAGTGATATATTGCAACAAGGACCTCTTGGAAGAAAGTATATCATGAAGATGTTACATGAAATAAAAGCTAACCCAAAACTACACAAGTCACATGTATATGGAGCGAGAATTGATGGAAATGAATTAAAAATAGGAGATTCAAAAGTATATTTGACTGAAGATGATGACATTGTTATTGGTGAGCATAAATATAAAGGAACAAAAGGATTATTTGAACTGATTTTTAAAAATATACCTATAAAATATACACTACAAGATTTAAATACTTTTAAAGAAATTTTGCAAAATACTAATGCTCATAAGAAGAATTACTCCAAAGATTCAATGATAAATAGAACACGCGCAACTAAATATTCAGTTGTAATAAAAAGATTGTTTCCCCTGAGAAAACTACCAACATTACGAACTGCGCCTGCTTTGAAGAAACCGCTAAAGAGGAAATCTTTATCACTTATGGACTTATCACTTATGGATGAATATGGTAAAAAGAAAAAAGGAGAATCTTCTACGTCTGGTAAAGGTTTAATGAAAAACCTATATAATACAAATGTGATTTACTATAATGATATAAACAAATTGGTCGATAGAATGAGACTATTACATGAAGCCATGGAAGCTGGTCATACAGGTTTAAATAATGAATGGGTGGCTTTAGTTGACGAACTTCGAAATCGTGGAATAGTTGTATAAATCATTATGGATATATAAGAGAGCTGTGAGTATACAGTGGATCAGTTCAATCATGAGTGTCGACAAGTTCGGACGGTACTCCGGGCTAGGAGTACAAGGAGGAGAAAACAGAAAAAGAAGTGGATTGCCACAAACACCTGAAGGTGACTATGATATGAGTAACAAACGTTTAAAATTTGTTAAAGACCCAGAAGAAGATACTGATGGAGCAAATTTAAAAACAGTAAAAGAAGCAACTTCAACATCATTAAAATTAAACAAGAATACTTACGATGTTAAATCACATAGAATAATTAATGTTGGTAAACCAACTGACAGTTCTGATGCAATTACTAAAGAGTATTTATCATCTGAACTTTCCAACACTTTAAAATTGCAGTGGGGTAACAATTTAAAAGATGGACAAACATATGATGCTGGAAATCATAGGATAACCAATGTGGCAAATCCAAAAAATGATAAAGATTCAGTTAATAAAGAATATTTACATTCTATAATACCGGAAAAGACTCAACGAGGATTTTCTTTTTATAAGTTTATTATAAATGACATTGGATACCCAAAGGAAGACGGTGATGCTGTAAACCTGAAATACATCAAGGACAACTGTATTTTACAAGATGCTGATGAAATAGATTGTCATGGAAAAGCATTGTCAAATGTAAAATTCGGTTCTCAACCAAAAGACGCTGTTACTATGGAACAATTATCTAAAGAATTAAAAAGGGGAACATCGAATTTTGTAAAACATGAAGATGCCGTGCTAAAGCGAGGAGATACATTTATACATGGAAATAAAAAGTTTGATTTAATGCAAGGAAATAATGATGAATGGGATGCAGGACGTAAAACAATAACAAATGGAAGATTTGGTATAAAAGATACAGATGTACCTCTAATGGTGCAAACATTAATTGCTACTGGTGGTACATTAGGTACATACAATGGTCGTAATAGAAGAATAAAAGATATTTATCCTGGTTACGAAGCAAATGATTGTGTTACAATGAAACAAACAATAACTTGGGATAAACACTTTGGGACCAAATATGATGCAAAGATGAAGAAAATAATTAATATTTTACCAGGAGAAGATTTAAATGATGCTGCTACTATTGGACAAGTCATAACAACATCGAAAAGTGATTCGACCGCTTACACGTGTAATGATAAACGTATTATGCAGTTACATGATCCTCAACATCCGAAAGATGCTGTAACTTTAGATTGTTTAATAAGAATAGTGGGCAATTTACTTATCGATACCCACAATCATATAGCTAGTACAACGAGTCATGTGATGATTCAACCCGATGAACGAGAAGCTTGGATTAAAAATAGAATCATAAATCAGTATATAATTAATTTGAATAATTAAATATTTAAATATAAAACATTGTGCACGAGTTATCCATTTATGTAAAGCAGCTCGTGGAGTAAACACGCTGGTTATATAAGACGACATAATGAAGACCGCACCGCTCAGTCGTCGTCAAGACAGCGTTAAGAAAGGACGTGGTATAACATCAGCTGCGTTTTCCCTGCTCAGACGGATTCCTGTTGGTGCTGTTCTAAATCGAGCAATAGACGCTTTACCATACGAATTTCATCTGCCCGGAGGCTATCAATATTGTGGACCCGGAACTAAGTTGGCAAAACGTTTAGCAAGAGGAGATCCTGGAATTAATAAATTAGATCAAGCTTGCAAAGAACACGATATAGCGTATTCCAAGTTTGCAGATTCAACAAATAGATCAATAGCGGATAGAGCGCTAGCGGAAAAAGCTTGGCAAAGGGTTAAATCAAGTGACGCCAGTATTGCGGAAAAAGCAGCAGCTTGGGCAGTGACAACAGCCATGAAGACGAAAGCTAAGTTTGGTGGTGGCAGACGACGCGGGAAAAAACCTAGTAAAAAAGAAGCTGCAAAAAGAGGTGGGAACATCAAAAGAAGACATCGCACTAACCCTAAAAGGAAAGTCAAGAAAACATCCATATGGTCAATGGTAAAAAACGGATCGGGTCTTTACTTAAGACCGTACCGTGTGTATTAAATAAGAAAAATAAATTGATAATTCCAAATGAAGCATTAACAAACTATCAATTGTCAAAATATGTGAAATGTTTAAGAATACCATTCTTCAGAGGAGTTTTTATGAAAGATACATTACCAAATAGAGTGTGGAAAAATGAAACTGGAATAGTAAATTTAGACTCTAATTATGGACCAGGTACTCATTGGGTATGTTATAAAAAACTTGGAGAAAATGTTTACTACTTTGATAGTTTTGGAAATTTACCGCCACCAAAAGAACTTCAACATTATTTTCGGGACTCCAAGAATATATTCTACAACTACAAAAGAGAGCAACCTAGCAATACGGAAATATGCGGACATTTATGTTTAGAGTTCCTAGCGAAGAGCGTCAGTCAGCTTTAAGATGTCATCGTATACAGTATCGCTGAGTGGAAATTCGTCAACATTGAAAAGTACACTTTTCCCAGCGTTACGTTTATCTACGGATAAACTATGGGAAGCAGCATTATTGGATTTGACTACATACAATTCAATTCCCAATGTTACAGAAGGAAAAAATAATTTACTACATTATTATGAGAGTAAAGATGAAAAAGGAAATTATTCACAATTAAAAATAATTCCATTATCTACAGGAGCATATGAAATAGACGATATAAACCAAGTATTACAAAAGAAACTTGGAGAAGAAAATATTTCTATAAAAGGTAATAATAATACATTAAAAGCAGAAATAACTTCAAAGTATTATATAGATTTTAGCTTAGACCACTCAATCGGCAATTTGCTCGGATTTTCAAAGAAGAAAGGAATTTTAGCTCCTGGAAATGATTATACTGGCGATACAACAGTAACAATATTAAAGGTGAACAGTATTGATGTAACGTGTAATATTATACACGGATCATATAGAGATGGAGTAAATCAACATATATTACACACATTTTACCCGACAGTAGCTCCTGGTTTTAAAATAGTTGAGAAGCCACAAAACCTGATATACCTACCGTTAAACACCAGTTTCATTTCAGACATCGTACTGAACATATTGGATCAAGACGGTATTAGTGTTGATTTTAGAGGAGAAACAATAACTATACGGTTACATATCAGAGCGGCAACATAAAGTCAACATGGGATTATCATTTAAACCACAACGGAAGAGTCGGGAGCTCAGTAGCTCCTCAACATTCGACGAGTTAACACCGGACAACATACGCTTCCTACAAAAAATCGGACTAAAACTTGCCAACCATGGATATACTGGATATAGCGCAAGGACCGACATTCGACGAAACCCTATGGGAGAAGGAATATCACACTCACAACCCTTACACTTCATCAAAATTAAATAATAATGATGAAATAAGAATTCCCATTCAACAACAAGATATCTACACATTACCATGTGAAAGTTATTTATATATCGAAGGAAGAGTAACAACATTGGATGGAAAGTCTGGTTCAACTGTTCCTTTTATAAATAACCCTATGGCATATCTGTTTGATGAAATTAGATATGAGATATCTGGAGTAACAATTGATTCAACAAAAAAAGTTGGTATATCAACAACTTTAAAAGGATTGACTTCAATAACACCCAATGAAAAAAATTCTTTAATCTCGGCTGGATGGGTGACTCCTGATAAAGACACTATTACTCCTAATTCAAAAGGTTACTTTGATTTTAATGTACCTTTACGATTGCTTTTGGGATTCGCAGAAGATTACAAGAGAATAATAATAAATGTAAAGCAAGAACTGGTACTGCTCAGATCTTCAACAAATAAGGATGTAATACAAGCGCCAAGTGGAACTAAAGATGCCGATTTGGAATGGCAACTTCAATTGGATAAAGTTGTATGGAGAGTACCTCATGTCAGATTGGCAGATGAACATCGAGTAATATTATTGAAAAAATTAAAATCTGACCGTGATATTGTAATACCATTTAGGAGTTGGGAATTTCATGAATACCCCATATTGCCTCAAACAGAAAGACAAACATGGACTGTTAAAACCTCTACTTATTTAGAACGGGCAAGGTACATAATAGTCGGTTTTCAGACTAAACGAAAAGATGTTATAACCGCGCACGCTGGTCAATTTGACCATTGCAAGATAAAGAATTGCAAAGTTTTTTTAAACTCTCAGTTTTTTCCATATGACAGTTTAAATGTTTCATTTGACAAGAAACGTTATTCCATTCTATATGACATGTATGCAAGATTTCAATCATCATATTATGGTAAGACGAATACACCACTTTTATCACCAGAACAATTTTATTCAAAAGCTCCAATTGTTGTAATCGATTGTTCAAAACAAAATGAATCTGTAAAATCTTCAAGTGTAGATATAAAAGTTGAAATGGAATTTGAAGATAAAATACCAGATGGAACTTCAGCATACTGTTTAATTCTACATGACAAAATAGTTACTTACACACCGCTAACAGGAATCGTGAAGAATGTACTTTAAGAAGGATTAATACAACATCTGCACAATTTGTAAGGTTTTTACAAAAAATCAACAATATCTAGGTCATCTGCGAGTATAAAAGCGAGAAAAAAGAGCTGGAAATTCATTTCATCTTTGATTGTCGTATGGGTAACATCGTCCGCAAGATGAGTTCTACTACATCAACTGCTAATGAAGAAACTACACCTTTTATGGCTGACAATAGTTTGGATATAGAAAGACAAGTTGAACAGGAAATGGATGAGTTCCTCAAGTTTAAACATAAAAAGACAGAAGAAGAGGAAGTTGAAAAAGAAACAAAGAAAAGAAAAATTGAAGATAACATTTCCACCAACATCTTAACGGAAGTATTTCTTCGAATATTTTATCCTATTTCTTCTTGTATGACAAAGACTGTATCTGCTGGAGTGATGAAATCATTGGATTACTCTCCTACTGTTATTTTAAATCATGGATCTAAAATGGTAACCTTCACTGAAACTTCTTGGGAATCTTTTATGAAACATATACATCTTTTGGAATGTTATCTGAGTAACAATACATTTGGAAGAAAAACAAAACTAGGTTTGTTGGAATCAAATATTGAAATCGATATTGTTAAACAACGTGGTCAACAACTAGTTCGATTTAGAGATTTAACTAAATATAATATAAAAATACATTTGACTAAAGAAGAGTTTTACACTTTAACTTGTGCTACTGGTCCTATAACAAGATATTTAAAACAGCTAATATTCTCAAGTGCAATTATTAAAGACTATTTAATTGATGCATTGGATAAACAACCATATGTTCCAATCCTATATGGTCCAGTAGATACTTCAATCTTCAATAGGATACCACATGAAGTAGATATGTGGAGACAGTTACACCACTATCAAACCAACTTTAATTTAGATGAAGAAAAGCAAGAAACCAAGGAAAACGAATCAAGTTTCAACAATCAACAATCGGCAACAAATTGAACAAATAAAGAATATTGTAAGTAAAAAGAAGAATATTGGGGGTATAAAAGGTTGTCAATCTGGATTAACATACCAGTTGCCTACTGAACGTCATCATGGATAAACAAGTTTCATTCTCTAAGAAGATAGAATTAATGGAAGTAAAGCAAGGTATCATAGAGTTTCAAGCATTCCGTGGTAATGATGGAAATTTTATAATTAAAGAGTTAGTGGTACTAGATATGATAACATCTGTTGTTTATCACTTTTTATTTATGCCTCCTTTACCATTCAACAGATTAACAACCAAAGCTAAAGTAACAAACAAATGGTTGATGAAACATTTTCATAATCTAAGATGGGATGAAGGTTTTATAACCTACAATATGATGCCACACATTATGAATCATTTCTGCAAAAAGTTCAAAACTATTTTTACAAGAGGATTGGAAAAAGCAAATTGGATACAAACATATACAAACCATGAAGTAATAAATGTGCAAATGGAGAAAGATTTTTATTGCTACTTTGATAACATCTGTATTTCATCTAAAAACTTTAAACATCAACAGTCTCAATGTGCTTTAAAAAACGCATATCGTTTAAATGTCTATCTCCAGCAAAGTGGTGGGGGAAACGAAGGGTATAAAAGCGAGAGCGGCACTATGACAATGCATCAGTATTACTCGAACCTCCGGGGAGTCAACACCTCTGACACGCAAACACAAGAAGAAGAAGACGAACAATAGCAAGAAGAAGATAATGGCGTCACAAAATTTTCTACAATCGCTTGTTGATCAATTTAACAAACATTCTAAATCTACTATACTACCGACAAAAAAATGTTCAGAATTGAAGGAAGAGAAACATTATATTATTCACACTATTAAGAAAATGGAAACATCAATTGGAGACGCTATCAATTGTACATTAAGTGAAGCACCCTACACACCTGGTGATGAACCAAAATTTCAAGTATTTCTTCCCAAACGCTTTGTTCAACTGCTGCAGAATGAAGATTTACGACTGATTCACCCCGGCACACTCTACTTAGCATCTCACGGTCCTAGCGGAAGCAACTCTACTGAACTTACACTTCATGTTATGCCTACTAGCAACTAATCTGTAGTTTATATATATATATACTGTTGTACATGTGTGTAACTGATTATAAATAAATAAAAAATAAAAAAATAAGAAAAAAGCAACATATCGATAGTGTTTTTGCACTATCGATATGTTGCTTTTTTAAAAACACGTTTGGGTGACCTTGACCTAGTTTCGAGGGTATATAAAGGCCGTAATTTTCTTGAGGATCTCATCAGTCTCCGACTACCTTTCGTGCTGTACGCATCTCTGTTGGCTCTCCAGTTATTACAAATAACAACATGTCTCTTAAGGTGAGGTGTGCATCATATGATACCACCACCATCACAACTTTTGAAGAACTCAACGATTTTACTAATGAATTGCGAGTATTACTTGCCGGTGGTTATCGTTTAAATATTGATGTTTACGCTAACAACATGAGGATGTTTCCTAAACAAAAATTCTGCAATGAAGAAGTATTTGTTTCCACACAACCTTCAACTACAACACCATCTACTCAAAGTAATGTTAAGTTTCAGAAATATTACTGATGTTGAATAATATTGAGTGGTCGCTGTGGCATCTATAAAAGGAACGCGTAACCTAAACAGAATCATCATTTGCTTCCCAACTGACGCAGCGAAAACAACTACCACTACCATGTTGTACAGAATGATGATTGAATTTAATGGAAAAATCTACGGAAAAGATTATCAAAGTGTAGAACAAATGACATCCGATCTTCAAGTATTGACTAAAGAAGGATTCCAACCAAAATTAATTCTAAAATTTCCAGAAGTACATCCACTATCCACTGAAGATCTCATTGCTATGGCTAAAGAAAAAAAAGAAAAATACAAACAAGATATAAAGAAAGAAAAAGAGGATGAAAACTCACTATCTTAAATAAATACATCTTACACTTGTAAGATGTTCTTTTTTAAAACTCCATTTGAATGACCTTGAGATTACCCCCACCACTTTTTCTAATCTATAAAACATGCTATCCTACACTATACACCTTCATTTCTTGGCTAAACTTAGAAGCGTCAACATGGAAAACAAGAAAGACGAGTACAAACCACGCTATTGTTGTGAACAAAAATGTACCGATATAGGAAGATGGATGGTAGACGGATTAGCTTGTAGAAAATGTGAATTCTTCGGATCCTGTTACTGCAAATGCAAGACAAAACAACTACCACCACCAGAATTGCGAACCTTTAAAATTTATAAATCAAGATACTTCCACACTTGCTGTCCCCAGAGATGTATCAAATTTCATCCAGAAAAAATTGTTAATTGCCGAGAGTGTAATGCATGTTATAAAGACGACTTTTGTACATGCATCATAAATGCATGCAAATACAGATCAGATTGGTCTTCTCATCCTATTGAAGCTTCAGATCTATAGCTGTAGTCACTGACTGCAGCTCTTTTTTAAAATTTCATTCGGTTGACCTTGAAATTGTCCCCACCAACATATATTCTACAGATCCTTCAATACATTTCTCATTCCGATTTCATTACTCTGACTGGCAACAACATGGGTGACAGGTTTATTTCTTTTGAACATTTAATTACCGAAAGAGATGAGATGGAAACTCTATTTCACAACTTACTCACACTTATGGATAAGTATCCTTTAAGATGGATCAAAATCAAAGTAAAATATGTGGATCCTACCAGAATATTTTCATCATCGTCATCTTCAAACAGTGCAGGGGAAGAAGAAACAACTCATGGTATTAAAATTATTGAATTGGACAACGAGGAACAAGAAATGCAAACTCTGGTTAAAAGTAAACTTAATATTTGATTTAAAACAATTATTAGTGTTTCTAATTTATATTACAGCTAATGCTTATTTCTACACACCACCCATGACCTACCCAAATGGGGTTTTGCGGCAAAATGCTCTGGCCGCCGGTTCGCATATGGGTATATCAACCTTCCCCCACCACTCTACCTTCCCCACTCCTCTACTTCCCCCTCCACCACCTTTGCCCACATATAAGTGACCCTCTGACCATCGCTCACCATTTGTTTGCCAACTTCCGAACAATGAGCTCCTCTCCTTTAACAACAAGTAAATGTACTTTTCTTATTCAATCACAAGAAGAATTACAAACTATTTTTCAAATTTTAAGTGATCTAATAATCACTCCAAATAACACCATTACTATCACTGTGGAAGTTTCCTACAATTCTTCTGATTACGAAAACATGGAAAGCGAAGACGTCGAAGTTTTACAGCTGCCAGATAATAGTCTTCCATCTTCCAAAGCTGCAACACCCGACACAGCTAATAATGATGTTTAGTCGACTACAATTATTTTCTTTACCCCCCACCATTTTTACAGTAATATATAACCTGTCCCTATCTCTGTTTCTCATTTCATCGCCAACTTTCTCACCATCAACACCGCTCCTATTTTTACCTGCACACATTTAATACACGAAGATGATGGATGATTTTTCATTTACGTCACAATTGGAAGAGGATAAACTCAAACTCGAAATCAACAGACTACAATTAGAAATAAAGAATCAACAAGAAATGATTCAGCTTTTACGACTATTCAAATGCGTACTGTGGATAGTATGTTTTTATCTTCTCATCGCTATCACCTTTGGCGTCTACCACTCCATCACCAGTAAACAACACTTCAACACCTCCTCAAATAAAACCACTACTTTTCTTTGATTAAATAAATTTTTACCCACCTTCAATCTAACCCCTCGGGGCTCACCTTTTTTAAAAACCCCTCCGGATGACCTTGACCCACTTCCAAAACCCACCCATCACTGTCAAAAAACCCCAGCCGCTGCAACCCCTACAACAGTTACAACCGCCTGACCTTGACCTGGGCCAGGACCGGCCAAACCCCACTACTGCCATAGAGTAATTTTTAAGTCCAATGGGGCGGAGCCCTAAAGGGTTTCAAAAACTATAATTCCAAAACCGTTTCTTGGTGACTTCCTATGAGCAAAGAGGAACATCAATTTCAAATATTAACCCCACAGGTCATAGAGTAATTTTAAGTCCAATGGGTTGGAGCCCTAAAGGACTTTCCACGTCAAATTTTAATACCGTAGAATCTATGGTGACCTAAAGGTTCTGTGGAGTGGAGCCCTAAAGGAAACTTACAAAATCGTTTCCTAGTGAATGCCCATGAGTAAAGAGTAACGTCCATGTCAATTTCCAACCCCGTAGGCCGTAGAGTAATCAAGTCCTGAGGGGCGAAGCCCTTAAGGAGTTAAAAAACTATATACTCAAATCCGTTTCTTGGTACCTTTGAGTAAAGAGACATGTCCTCGTCAAATTTTAACCCGTAGGACCTATGGTAACCTAAAGGTTCTGTGGGGCGGAGCCCAAAAGAAAATTCGCAAAATCCTTTCTTAGTGAATGCCCATGACCAAAGAGGAACATCAATGTCAAATTTAAGTACAGAGATAACGCCAGTCTAGACCCTTGGCACGCGCCGCGCATTCCGTCGTCGCCGGTACCGGTGTGAAAAATGAACTGTTTGTGTTTCCGTATGTGTCCGTGTCATCGTGTTATTTATTTATTTGTTTATTCGTATGTGTTTTTTTATAACTTGACGAGTTCAGTTGAATGAAACCTTGACAACCTGCACACCTGATGAAGATCCCTTTGATGGATTGAAACTGCAGTAGTGTTTCAACTACTATTGGATCACTTGACAGTAAGGTATTTAAACCATTTAGTATTAATTGTCAAATTTAACCCAGTAGGCCATATAGTAATTTTTATAACCAGTGGGTTGGAGCCCTAAAGGACTTCAAAAACTATATTTCCAAAACGTTATGGTTTAATTTATATACAGTAATACATGAAGCAAATCACACCCCATTATTTTAAAAATTTACTTTCATTATCATATCTTTTCAATTACAAATATTGAAAAGATATGATTTAACTCACATGTCATTGTTTATAACATTCTTTATTCTTGTTTTGAATATACCTCCATCTCATCTCTCTTTTCAAGGTCTTAATTTCTATTTAATAGTTTACCTCAGGTCCTTCGAGGATTTTTATTAGTTCCTCTCCAGTGTCTAGTATTTTAGTGAATACCTATGAACAAAGATGAGTGTCTATGCAAAAAATTAACCCTGTAGGCTCTATAGTAATTTTGAGGTTATTTGGGGCAGAGCCCCGAAGGAAATGTGTAAACAACTTTTTATTGAGCACCTATGACCAAATAAATTCCAAATTTCAACCCCGCAGGCCCCATAATTTATAGATTCGTTGTTTCTTTCAATTCGTATTGTAATTGGCCCTAATTGTAACATTATATTGAAATTCGAAGACATGTGGGGTGGAGCCATGAAGGGATTTTTGTGAAAGCGTTTCTTAGTGAGCACCAATGAGGAAAGAGGAACGTCCATGCCAAAATTCAACACTGTATGCACTAAAAGTAATTTTTTGTCCCGTATGGCGAAGCCCTAAAAATGCTTTACAAAAGCGATTCTTAGTGAGCAGCTATGGGCAAAGTGTATCTTCCATTTCAAATTTCAACCCCTTAGATCATCTTCATATTCGCTTTACATCTTTTTTCATTATTGGCTTTTCATATTCGTTGTTCCCTAGATTCATATTGGCCATAAAGGATCTATGATGATGGAATTTGACGTGGACGTTCCTCTCTGCTCATGTGTACGTGCTCACTACGAAAGTGTTTTGCCAAATTTATCAGGGCTCTGCCACACACGATTTCAATTTTAGTTTTTCAGATTCGTTGTTTCCTAGATTCGAACTAAAAATTATTAGCTATGAATAACATTACATAGAAATTTTGAAGTCCTATGTGGCGGAGCCTTGATGAAATTTTGCAGAACCGTTTCTTAGTGAGCATCTATGATCAAAGAAGAACGCCCATTCCAAATTTTAACATCGTAGGTCCTATAGTTTTTCAGATTTGTTGTTGTTGTTGCCTTGATTTGTATAAAATATTTTCCATAAGAATAATATTAAATGGAAATTTTGAAGTCCTGTGGGGTAGAGACCTGAAAGAATTTTGTGAAACCGTTTCTTAGTGAGCATCAATGGGTAGAAAGGAACGTCTATACAAAATTTCAACACTTCAGGTTGGCTAGTTTTGGAGATATATTTATTATTTATTTTGTGTTTGTGTTTGTCTACGCCAGTGGCATTTTTTAACGTTTTGACGGGGAACGGTCCAAACCCCAGTCTTGTTACTATCTAACATCGACCAGTTGTTAGAAAGCATCATTAATTAATAGCCCAATGACAAATGGCAACTGGGTCCGGAATCGAACCTTTAAAAAGCTACTGACTTTTCTCAGGATCGAACCGGCAACCTTTGGATTCAAAGGCGAGCACTATAACCACTCAGCTACCCAGCCAGTTAATACATATTTCCAATATATATATATATATATATATATATATATATATATATATATATATATATATATATATATATATATATATATATAAGCGAAATCCCACTCACTGACTCATCACGAAATCTCAGGAACTACCAAACGTATTTACTTGAAACTTTGAAAATAGGTTCGTCTTGCCTCCTAGGTGCTCACTAAGAAACGATTTTGCAAAATTCCTACAGGGCTCCGCCCCACACGTCTTCAAAGTTACCATGTTATTCTTATGGGAGAAACATTTTTGTATTGGAACATATGATTACATTAAGGAAAAATTTTGTAAACAGCTGTTCTCATTTAAATTATTGGGGGTAGTAGGGGGTATTGGTAATAAAAAACTAGAGGATAGTTGCGGCGAGTGAGCTTAGCGACCAAGCTAAACCTGACGGGGAGTGATTACTGACTGACTCATGAAATCTCAGGAACTACCAAACGTATTTACTTGAAACTTTAAACACAGGTTTATCTTGCCTCTTGGGTGCTCACTAAGAAATGATTGAACAAAATTTCTTCAGGGCCCCGCCCCACAGGCCTTCAAAATTTCATAACGTGATCCGCATGGCTAATTTTAAATACAAATTGGGAAACCTGTACGGCTGAAATTTGGAGTGATCTCTTTTTTCTTAGGTGCTAAAAAAAAAAAAATAATAATTGCTTTAAACATCCCCTTTAGGGCTCCGCCCCACAGAAGCTCACAATTACTGTATAGCCTACATGTTGAAATTTGACACGGACGATTCCCTATATGCTTATAGATACTTATTAAGAAACTATTTTGCAAATATAGTTTTCGAAGTTCTTTAGGGCTCCGCCCCACAGGACTTCTAAATTACTTTAGGGCCTCCGGGGTCGATATTCGACATGGCCTTTCTCTTTGCTTATGGGTGCTCACTAAGAAACAGTTTTGCAAATACAGTTTTCGAAGTTCTTTAGGGCTCCGTCCCACATGACTTCAAAATTACTTTTGGGCCTCCGGGGTTTTAATTTGAATCGGACGTTCCTCTTTGCTCATAGTTACTTACTAAGAAATAATTTTGCAAACTTCCTTTAGGGCTCCACCCCATAGAATCTCAAGATTACCATAGATTCTAGGGGGTATAAGTTTAACGTGGATGTTCCGTTTTGCTAAAAGGTGCTCACTACGAATTGGTTTTGTAAATATAGTTTTTGAAGTTCTCTAAGACTAAGAAACAGTTTTGCAAACTAGTGTTTTATGTTCTTTAGGGCTCCGCCCCACATGACTTCAATATTGACTGTTGAAATTTGAACTTACTACAGGGTTGAAATTTGATATGGTCGTTCCTATTTGCTCATAGGTTCTCTCGGCGTTTTCTATTTAAGAAACCTTTTCTCACTAAGAACAGGTTTTGCGAAATTCCTTCAGAGCTCCACTCACACTACTTCATTGATTCAATGTCATTCTTAAGGAAGTAGATTTCGTTGCTCTTTAAAAAGATTTAATTACCTATAAAATAAATGCAATCACGGGCGAAGCCGTGACGGGCAACAGCTAGTATATATATATATATATATATATATATATATATATATATATATATATATATATATATATATATATATATATAGATTATGTTAAGCAAATAATATTTTGTGAAAGAACGAAAAATTTAGCCAGTAAGATTTGAATTAAAACTTTGATTGCCTGCCAAGGCTACCATTTCCATCTCGGTCAACTATTTAATGTACGGTTTGCAGTATTGTAATCTACTAAACAAAACCTTTAATTTTAAGCACATATCAACCTATGCTTACGTTTAAGACTTTAAGATACTCCTAGTGGGTCCACACCAGGAGGAGCAGCCAGCCTAGATGGGTTATCAGTATTGTGTGAACAGTGCTATTAGAGTACATCTCTCTTGTGGTATAAAAGCTATGAAGTCATGGAGTCCTCATGACCATGACATTAAGGTGAGCGATCAGCACCGCACATAAGCCTGTGGTTACAGAATATGTGGAAGGATATAATGGCTTATTTTCAGGCTAGTTTAGTGTGTTTTAAATTATACTTGTATTTTCAAGTTGTAATAAAAAAATAGGTTTATGTTGTGCAGGCGCGAGTTTGCCGTGATAGCGACGAGCCCATTAGTTAACGGGACGCCACCACACGCCGCTAGTGACGTGTTTTTAATATACTGTACTATTTATGTGAAGTGCATCAGTCGCCTGTTCTTGTCGGGCAGACGTTTTATAATTTTTCGTCATAAAATTCTCCTCGGAGTATAGAATAAATCTGTAAATTATTCGGCTTCAAGCCTTCTTTTCACGGGTTTCTTGCCTTTCCCAGCCCTTTTTCGGATTTCCAAGAAGGTCCTCTCGGCTTCGCGCACACGAATATCATCGGACTTTTAAGGACTAATACAGTATTTCCTCCTGCTCTGCCGCATGTCCCATCCTTTGAATTTAATTTATATTGTAAATATTTTTCTTTTGTAAAATTATGAATGGTGTATCAAGTTATGTATATTGTATCAATATTGTAAAAATGTTTTTAAAGGATCAATAGATTACATTTTATTTCATTTCATTGCAACGGCAATGCCACTGTTGTTATCATTAGCAATTACTGTTTCTCTTTTAGCATTTACCACTGATCGCTTACCTTTACAAGAGATTTTAAAAGTTCTTTATTGATTAGTAGAATTTTTAAGGCGGAGGAGGAAGATTCATTACAGAACATAATGTCTCTGCGGTAACCTGATGTCCTTTACTATGCTTTTCAATCCATACTCGAGTCGAAAGTTATTTTCAACATGTTTAGTTTCAGTTCTCTTAGAACACCTAAATGATATTTTAGTAGAACATATAGTAGAAAAGAGTACCAAATTGGAAACCAATCCCTGCCTGTTAGTTGCATCTTCATGAATTTTGACACTTTCTACCGCTAAACAAATTTGACAGAGTAGCAACATATGTTTGCAGACACATAAAGATAACACAGTGGAGCCAACTAGTTTTTACAAAATTTTTTCACAGGGTAACTTGGACCCCCACCTCAATGCGTGTAATTTTAACTCGACCGCTATTCTCACTGCACATTAAAATATTAATACTACTCTAAGTAATTTAATAACAATACTTATACCATCAAACTCAAATAATGACTTGTAATTAAAGAAGCCCAACTTATGTTAGTCTCTCATAAATATGGCGAAAAAGGGGAGCAATTGACAGCGCCCACTATTTGGAAGTAGGTTATTTAGATTTCGATTTAAATGTACCACCAACTGTACAACTTCCTAAATACAAACATAGAGAGCTGGCCAGCTGATGGCAACGAAAGAAATCTTACTTTTCAACTTGTATGGTCCATTTCCATACTTTTCCTCTGAGAACTAACTGACTTTCTTGACTTTAGATTTTCTTAGAAAGAAGTAGGAACCGCTGTGGTAAAAAATATATATACTGGTTTATTTACAGACTTTTTAGTACGTGTTAAACTATGATTGTATTTTCAAAATGTAATAAAAACAAGTGTTAATGTTTTGCAGGCGCGAGTTTACCGTGATAGCTACAGACCAAGTAGTTCCCGGGACGCCACCACACAGCGCTAGTGTCGCGTTTTTCACTGTACATAGGTGAAGCTCAAGCAGATGACGTTGTTACGCAGGCGTTTTACAATTTTTCGTGGAATAGTTTTCCAAGGAATGCATCTTGATTAAATCTGTTTTTTCATTATTTTTTTGCCGTCTATTAATCTTTGACATATCATAATTTTTAAGTTAAATTGTCACCCTTAAGGAGATAAAAAATAATATGTTTTATTTTAAATTAGTTTGTCTTTTAAAAAAATATTTTTAGTTTTATAGTTGGATTAATCTCATACGCTACCGATATTTCAGCTTTAAGTTCGTAATAGGTTTCTTTTGAGAATTTTACCAAAATACCCAGCTTTCAGTATTTCTGATCTAATTGTCATTGAAGTAGTTGTCCAAAATAAAAATTAAAAATTATACGTCATAAATAAGATGTAATACGTAGTTTAGGGTAAAGAAATTTTAGTTTACTGCACAACCTTAAAAACAATGGCAAAGATCAGGGATGTATATTTGATATTTTGATATAATATTATCGTATAAATATTGAAATGCATATTTAAAGTGCTGATATTTGCAACAGGCATTAGGTATGAAAAAATCAAGTACATTCCTTGAATTGAGATAAATTCAATTCAATTCAATTCAATTTATTGACAGTACAACTTTTTTTTAATAGCAATGTAAACACTTAGAATTGTATCTAAATATAAATTATAAAATAATAATGATGTAGAACAGCAAAAAAATGAAACAGGATGAACGCAGTCCAACTTCTTATAAAGTCATTTTTATTACAGTTGATTTACATTTAATGAAAATAATTTACTATCCAATCAATCATAAATTATTCGAATACATGAAATAATGAACTAACAGAACGTCTTGAATAAAACGGCGATACTATGTGCATCCTTTGGTTACAATTTTTATAATACCCCTATTTAAGTGATCGATAAATTTATCAACAATTATTGAAAAATTAGAAATGATTTAAATGTATTCTTGAAAGGGCATAAATTTTGTTCTTGTATCATATATTCTGGTAAAGGATGAAAAAATTTAGCACGGGTATTGAATAACACATTTATATGATTGTTACGTCTGTGATATTCAGGCCTAAATTTGGTATTAATTATGGATACACAACCTTTCTGTAGTGCTTCAAATGCAGCTTCTAAAGCAGATGTCTTGTCACGATCACTTCCGAGTTGGAAGGGAGCAATGCCGATGATGTGGAAAAAGACGAGTGAAGGATGGGTAGTTTACTTTTTGTTAGTTTTTTCACTCCTCCAGTTAGATCCCTATAACATAACTATAATTCAATCTTAAAGGCTGTACCCAACTGGAGGAAACAGAAGAAAAATGACTTTGATACTTGTATAGTAGTCTACGTTTCCCTACTTTTCGTCTGAGAACCAACTTACTTTCTTGAATTTTTATTTTCTTGGAATGAGATAGGAAATACTGCGGTTGAAAAAAGTGGTGTACTGGTTTGAATATCGACAGACCTGTTTATATAGTGCGTGTTGAATTATAGTTGTGTAGATTAATTGTAATGAATAAAATGTGTAGTGACATAGGCAAAAACGTGCGACTTTGCGAGACCTAGCTGTTAAGAGCGATACTAGCACTATAATAAATTAATGATAATAATAATAAATTTATTCCTCTGACAAAGTTTCACAGTGTATGGGAATTTACAAAACAAATTTCAAGTTTTTGCACTTATTAAATTTTAAATTTATTATAATATTTTAAAATTAATTAAAATTATTATTATATTCTAAATTTAAATAATATTATTATATAAATATAATAATATTATTTAAATTTAGTGTTTTATATTTAATTTTGTGGTAGGCCTATGTTAAGGTTGATTGTAATAGTGTTCATTAAATTTATTTATGGAGTAAATTCATTAATGCTTTTAATATTTTACATTGAACATGATACCTTCAACATCATACAGCCCGGTTGCTTGAATGCTGCAGATCACTTTACAGAAAGTTACTTATCTTCATTTAATCATTATATAATATTTATTTACACTTTAAAATTTATATTAATTTATGTATATTTTATTTGGTATTCATGATTTTATAACATTACATTATACATTTACATATCAGGTGTTATTGGAATTGTTGGTAAAATGTTAAATAAAAAATTTGTAAAAAGTTGTAATTGTTTACGGTTGATTGTAATAGTGTTCATTAAATTCATTTATTGAGTAAAACGATTTATACGTTAAAAATTTTTTAAGCTCATTTTTAAATTTTATTTATCTTCAATGTTTTTTTTTTATTTTATAAGGTAATCTGTTAAAAAATGAAGCTCCAATATTTTGAGCAAGGTTATAATTTAATAATATCCTTTGTGTTTCTTGTTTTAAATTATTTTCCCCTCTAGTATTGTAAGAATGTATTATTTCAGTATTTTTCTCATTTGTATTAAACTTTGCAAACATTATAACCTCATAAATATAGCCTATAGTGAATAAAATGGTAATATATGTAGTGTTTTAAAAGCTTGCCTGCAAGATTTTCTTCTATTTAAATCCTGGATTAGTCTTATTGATCTTTTTTGTAAAACAAAAACTCTTTTCATTACATTCTGTGTTGCTGATCCCCATATTATAATGCCATATCTAATAAACTACTATAACACTAGCGACCCTAGCGGATCCAATTGGAGTGATGTACAGAAGACTCGCAGCCGCTCGATGGGGTTCTCTGCCCCCATGCCCCCTCAGAGATTGCCTTAGGGAATTCGTTAAAAGCCACTGTCACTGTCACGGTGCTCCGGGCAAAAATTTATATGTGTCATTTAGTCATAGGTATAACTACTAAAGTTGTAACTTTGAATGCCAAAGCTTAAATTACACAATTTAAGAAAACTTAGTGATGAAAATATCCTTCGGTCGATGGAGATAAAAAAAGCAATAATAAAAATTCTTCTAAATGTAACGGCAAATGTTGAAAAAAAACTGGCTTTGAGTGAAGCTTCTATGTAAATATTAGAATTTTTATGCCCTGAGGGCTTTTTTTTTTAAATATAAGTTTGCCCTGGCGTGTTTTGGAAGGGGTAATGGGTTTAAATGCTGTGGTATAATCTCTGTTCATTCAGCGCAATAAAAAAGAAAATAATTCATTAAAACTGTGAACAAGAATTAAAATTATGAAATAATTCAAGCAGTAACAATAAATAAATTAAAGAAATTAATAATTCAATCAAAACAATTTGAAAAAAATATGAAAAACCTGCCAAATATACTGCCAATAATCCAAATATTAATCTTACTTACAATATGAATCGCCGTGGGATCTAAAATTCTTTGGGGTTTAAGAGGGGAGATAGGAAAGGATATGATAATTACAATATTATCGCCAACTACAATCTACTATATATTTGTCAAATACCACTCACTCACGTATCAACGCACAGCCTAAACTACTAGACCTAGAACCTTGAAATTTTGTATGGACGTTCCTTTTAGGGTGTAGGCATCCACTAAGAAACGGTTTTTGAAAATTCCTTCAGGGCTCCGCCCCACACGTCTTCAAAGTTACCATGTTATTCTTATGGAAGCAACATTTTTGTATTGGAACATATGATTACATTAAGGAATATTAATTTTGTAAACAGCTGTTCTGATTCAAATTATTGAGGGGAGATTGGTAATAAGAAACTAGAGGATAGTTGCGGCGAGTGAGCTTAGCGACCAAGCTAAACCTGACGGGGAGTGATTACTGACTGACTCATCATGAAATCTCAGGAACTACCGAACGTATTTACTTGAAACATTAAACACAGGTTCGTCTTGCCTCTTAGGTGCTCACTAAGAAATGATTTAACAAAATTCCTTCAGGGCTCCGCCCCACAGGCCTTCGAAATTTTAATATAACGCTATTCGCATGGCCAATTTTAAATACGAATTAGGAAACCTGCACGGTTGAAATTTGGAGTGATCTCTTTTTTCTTAGGTGCTCAAAAAAGAGCTTTAAACATCCCTTTTAGGGCTCCGCCCCACAGGACTTCAGAATTAATTTAGGGCCTCCGGGGTCGATATTTGACATGGAAGTTTCTCTTTGCTCATGGGTGCTCACTAAAAAACGGTTTTCAAATACAGTTTTCGAAGTTCTTTAGGACTCCGCCCTACAGGACTTTAAATTACTTTAGGGCTTCCGGGGTCGTTATTTGACATGGACGTTTCTCTTTGCTCATGGGTGCTAAGAAAACGGTTTTGCAAACACAGTTTTCGAAGTTCTTTAGGGCTCCGCCCCACAGGACTTCAAAATTACTTTTGGGCCTCCGGGGTCGATATTTAACATGGACGTTTCTCTTTGCTCAGGGGTGCTCGCTCACTAAGAAACAGTTTTTCAAAAACAGTTTTCCAAGTTCTTTAGGGCTCCGCCCCACAGGACTTCAAAATTACTGTTGGGCCTCCGGGGTTTAAATTTGAATCGGACGTTCCTCTTTGCTCATAGTTACTTACTAAGAAATAATTTTGAAAAATTTCGTTTAGGGCTCCACCTCATAGAACCTCAAGATTACCATGGATTCTAGGGGGTATAAATTTAACGTGGATGTTCCGTTTTGCTAACAGGTGCTCACTACGAAATGGTTTTGAAAATATAGTTTTTGTAGTTCTTTAGGGCTCCACCTCACCTGACTTCAAAATTAATCAAGGGCCAACGTGTTTTAAATTTGACATGGACGTTCCTTTTTGTTCATAGGTGATCAATAAGAAACAATTTTGCAAATTTTTTAGGGCTCCTCCCCACAAATTCTCAAATCTACTGTAGATCCTACGGGTTGAAATTTAACGTAAAGGTTCCGGTTTGCTAATAGGTGTTCACTAAGAAACAGTTTTGCAAAAGTACTGTTTAATGTTCTTTAGGGCTCCGACCTACATGTCTTCAATATGACTGTAGAGCCTACGGGGTTGAAATTTGACATGGTCGTTCCTATTTGCTCATAGGTTAGGGCCTTTTCTATTAAAGAAACCTTTTCTCTCTAAGAACAGGTTTTGCGAAATTCCTTCAGAGCTCCACTCACACTACTTCATTGTTCCAATGTCATTCTCAAGGAAGTAGATTTCGTTGCTCTTCAAAACGATTGTATTACCTATAAAATCAATTCAATCACGGGCGAAGCCGTGACGGGCAACAGCTAGTAGTATATAACCGGCTTATGCACATATTCCGAAAAAAAAACAGAAACATTTTTTATATAAATTGTTGCGGTACATGAATACATATAGGCCAAAGCAAAATGTAAAGCACATAATTTGTAGTCAGTTTGAAAATCTTGTACAACATTATGAAAAATTTTTTACAGGGCCAATAGTTTATTTGTTAGAGCGCAAAACTGGAAATAACATTTCACAAATAACTGAATGTAAAGCAAACTTCTCACGTACTTTTCACACCCAATTTTCATCAATAACTAACCCTTAAATGACGTGATAACATCTGGAGTTGACCAGAAATGTTCATGATTTCTTTGAAATCGTTACTGATTAAATATTCTTCTGTGGAATAGAAAGATTTTTCTTTCAGCCAATCACTAATAACTGTACAAAAAGTCTTAAATGGTAACAATTTTATACAATTTTATGTTAGGTCTAACTAAATTCTCTTGTGTTAAAATTTAGTGTTGTGTTATGATGTAAGGAAACACCATACAAAAAATTTATTTTTACTTTTTTAACAATGATAGGATTATAGTAGAAGGCAGTGCCATCTTTGCTCTAGGCGAGTTTAAGACAACCAAGCTTCATCCGTGAGTTTTAAAATACTAGGACTAGGATGAGGCGGGATTTGATACAAAATGACAGTTGTACTCAATTATACGTGGAAAATCTATAAGAAACAATTTCAAACTCGATTTCATAAAATTATGGACTTGGCGGGTTCTAATTGTAGGCGTTTTAGTATCCGTGACTCCAATGTGAATTAAATTAGATGTTCCTTTGTTCTCTACACGCAGAAATAAAGAAACAAATTATACATTTAAATGATTATATTAATGCAATTCCAAAATACATAGAATGGTTAAATTCAATTAAATAAAACATTGATTGCCTGTCAAGGTTATAATTTCACTCGTTGTCAACTATATTTTTAAGCACGGTTTGATTCATAGTACTATACCAAACAAGACCTTAAATTTTAGATATCAACCTATGTTATGTTTATATTTAAGAATTATTAAGATATGTAATATTAATATTTATGATTTTTACGGACTCTTAGTGGGCCAACCCCAGTAGGAGCAGCCGGCCTCGATGAGTTACCAATAATGTATGAAGAGTACATAATCTATATAAAGTTCAATGGAGCCTTCATGGCCATGTCGTGAAGGTGGTCAGAACCATCCAAGACTATGGGTGCTGAAATATGTGGAAGGATATATGTATTGGTTAATTAGTAGACCACCACCTAAGCCTTTCCTACTTAATGGATAACCCCAGCTGATGTCAACGGCAGATAAATTACTTTTTTGGCTACTTTTGTATATAATTAAATTTGGACCAACAGATGATCACAGCTTCTAAAAATTCAATTATAAGGAGCTGGCCATCTGATGGCAACGAAAGAATACTTACTTTTGAATTTGTGTGGTCCATTTCCATACTTTTCCTCTGAGAACCAACTGACTTTCTTGACTTTAGTTTTTCTTAGATGGAAAGAGGTGCCGCTGTGATGAAAATATATGTATAGTAGTTTATTTACAGACTTGTCTAGTGCGTGTTAAATAATAATTGTATTTTCAAATTGCAATAAAAAATTGGTTTATGTTGTGCAGGCGCTAGTGTCCCGTGATAGCGACAGACCAAGTAGTTCCCGGGACGCCACCGCACAGCGCTAGTGTCGCGGCTTTAATATACTGTACTTTGTATTAGGTGAAGGGCAGGCGGCCTTTCCTTGACAATTCTCCTGGGAACATGTATAGAATAAATCTTTACTTTTTGTGATTTTTGCCGTTTGTTTGGTGTTTTAAATTACATAATTTCAAAATTAATTAAGTTGAAACACAAGCCCTTATAAGCCTTTAAGTTGAAATATATCACCTTTATAGGTCTGAGAGAAATGTTTATCTACATCATCTGAAGGGCATCAGACAGCCTTCCTCCTGCAAAATAACAGACCCCCGAAACCAATATAGTTTTATAGCTGGCATATTGGCTTTCTGTCCCCTTCAAATACCAGTAAATAACGAAGGTATGTGATATTTTGCCACTACACAGGACAAAGGAATGTTTCATACTGGAAATTTTGGACGGAGTGAAATAGTTTTGATATGAAGTCTTAGTCATGCTCCATCCATATGCAAAGAGTTTGATCAAATGGTTACGGTAAAGCAGAAAAAGTTAGTTGAAATTTACAGCTAGTTACTGTAATTGAAAAAATGTCCCCATGAAAACGTCGATTTTACTTTTTCAAAAGAAACTGCAGGTAAAAATATAAAACGAAACAGTTTTGTACTTTAAATTACCAGTAATTGTTGCAACCAATGCATGCCAACAACAAAAAAAAACACAAGAATACATTGTGTATATTATGAATTCCGTTATTACCTTTATATAAAAGATTTTTTTCCTTTTAGACGAGTTTACCTTAACCACTATAGTCTGTTTCTCTTTTTCGTAAAATATTTTTTACTTTGCTTTTTTTCATGAAACGACCATTGAATAAGCACCAATTATGACATTACAAATAGTGGTTAATTATTAAACCAAATTCAATCCCGTTGCATAATAAGGTCTTAAAGATACACGAGTCACATTATAATACATTTTCCTAGACAAATGGGAGCTCGGCATTTGACGAAAGTACTGTCAAAATTAAATGTAGCCTACGCATTCAAACATCATCTCTGAATGTTCCATTACAATTAATCGTTTAGTTTATTTATTATGTGCCTACCCTCAAAAGAGTGTGTTCAAATGTAGTGAGAACGACGATTAGGTCAAGCAACATCCGGTGTGGCTATGTTTTGGATGGGTGACCGCCTATAACCTATAAATTTTGTACATGTTCGTTCATTCAATTTTACAGTGCTCTACCAAATTTAGTAATTTAGTTTGTAGATAAAGTGGTGTATGCACCGATTGTATTCCGCCTTTAAGCTACTCTTGAGATGTCTCAGGACAACTTTAAAGCTGGTTTATACTAGTTGCTAAGTTGACATTGGGAACAGCAAACGAAGTTGTCATAACACTGTGGTAGCCTAAGTCTTTTAGCTGTCCACTATAGCAATTTCCCTTCCTTCATAATCCATTCATGTTCAAGACCGTGGAGCGTGAGGAATGCAGCGGGCATGTAAGCCCCTAGATGTAGAGGATATTGGTATTATCTATATATTAATAGGCAAGCATGTTTCGTTTCCTCCTTTTTTTCGGCTTGTGCACAACGTAAAAGAAATCCGCGCATACCGTTAGATAGGTAGTGTCCTGTATAGATGAACAGAATCACATCATTATTCACATTGGTCCCCAGGGCTCCGCCCTACAGGGTTTCAAAATTTCAATGTTAATCTTGTGGGAGAAGGATAGTAATTATTGATCTACTGCTTGTGTTTCTGGTTGCTAGACAACCAATTCACATCAACTAAGGCCACCGAAACTAGAATACTCTAACGGCAGGTGACAACTACAGCTGATTCTAAGGGAAAAGCATCATTTTCTTATGTACGTCATCAGTGGCGTACCCAGGATTTTTTTTCGGGGGGGGGGGGGGGATATCAGTTCATAATTCCATGAAGATATATATGTATGTGTATGCCAATATATACATATGTATGTGTATACCTGTACATAAAAGGGAATGCATGAAATAACATACAATTTATTACCATTGACTATATACATAGGTGTTAAAACTAAATTAAACCATGTATACGTTGGTATAAAACTTTAATTTTAATACCAGGATAGACTTTTATACACATGAAAAAATTTATATAGTTGTATACAACTTACACCGCAATTATATACAAGTTACAATAATTACATACCCTCTTACACCAGCATATGACACTTTTTTTAACAAAATATCGAGTCTTCTTGGCTTCTTAGCCATGACGTCCAAGACCTCTTCAGGTAAAACATTAATGTCTATGTGAATAGAGAGGTGGGCTAGACAATTTAACCTAGTTTGAGACGTCGAATTGCGCAGTAATGATTTCAGACGACGCAAAGTGGAGAATGATCGCTCTGCTGTCGCCGTTGTGTTGGGCAACTTAATATGGGCTCATCTTAAAATTAATAAATCACAGATAAACCACAACAAGTCTTACTAAGACTTATTTATTTGTAAACTTATATTTTGTATGGTAATCATTACAAAAGATTATTTATTACTTCAATAGTTGTAAAAATTGTAGTAGAAATGTCTGTAAGCCAACTTTACAGTTATAACAAAACTTTTAAATAGGCACGGAAAGAATAAAAAATTATTTAACGTATACCAGACGTGATACTGACTCATTGGCTTTCTTGATAAACATTTAAAAAAATTTTAAACATGAAGTATTTAAGACTTAACCACTACTTTAAAAACTGACTTTCCTAGTAAAAACATTGATATTGTAATGTATTAATTTAGAGCATAATTATATATCTTAAGCATGGTAGGCCTATGCAATGTTGGGAACAACATTTTGTTGCAATGATTCAAGCCTGTCAGGAATACAGTGGCGAGCTACTCCTTTCCCATTTTAATAATCACTCTCCTCCATATCGCCAATTCGGCAGAAAATTGGGCTGGGTCGGAGATGATTGATGGCCACTGTTTGGCCAATGTTGTTGAACAGAGATCTTTGTCTGTATTCTCAGATTTAATTAAATTCTGCGGCAAAGAGGAGGGATATTTTTGGAGAACATCCCGATGCTTCAAAAATCTCTGCGTCATTTCACTAAGGAAATGGTCGAGGAAGGGAATGAAAACGCCGCACCGGTAATACTCCTCGGGGTTGTTGGTCACATAGTTGTCCCTTTGAGTTCATCCCGCTACCACTACTCCCTATCTGAAACTTAGCATCCCATTTGAAACTTAAATTATGAACATATTAATATTAAAACCATTCAAGTTTAAGAGTAGAAAAATGTTTACATTGAAAAATAAATTATATAATGTTTTACTTGAAAAATTTAAATAAAAATAAATTAAATATTCCCTTCAGAATTTCGGGGGGGGGGGATATATCCCGATATCCCCCCCTGGGTACGCCCCTGTACGTCATATATATTTGACAGATTCTATCAGCTGAACTACCAACTACCCTAGACAGCTAAAATCTAATTGGCTCAAGATGAACTGAGTTTTTGGTAGAATTTCGATTAGTGAGCGATCCCTTAGTATGACCTTAATCACTGGCCCTGGGTGCCCCCCCCCCACCCAACAATTCGAGGTAAACTCCGCCCATGCGCAGACGATGACTAAGGCAATGGTTATCAGATATGGTCACATGACATGACAACAGCAATACGTTATCAGCTCACAGTCAGCATAGCTGCTATTGCCGGCCAGAACTCCTGGAATTGGAAACCAGCACAAACTACTTCGATTTCGAATGTTCTCTTGCAACATTGGATCTAAAACGGTTCTTGTCAACTATATAGTCACGTCTAATATAATTCAAGGAAATCTTAGGATGCAAAATATCTCTGCTTATTTAACCTATAAACTAGAGGAATTTGTGTATCTTATTCATTGATATGATTACAAATAGGATAACTAAACTACATGCCCTGATTATATATTAAAATTATTACAATTTAAATTATTTTGTTATCAAACACTTCTGACATTATATCGCCAACGTAATGCACTGCTGTAACATTATTTCTCCAACCTCCAACATATATAATAATTACTGTGTAGTGAAAGAGTTATTAGTGTGGTAAAATTAAGCCAAAATATGGCTGGAAAATGAAAAAAATTTTGGACAGCCAATTTTTGCTGAAATGTGTTCTATGTCATCCCCTGACCTCCCTCAGAAAAGTCCCCTGAAATCCCCAGTAGGCAACATGCCTAAAAATGATGGTATGGCCCTCGTGGAGTCAGAAATAAGTCTTTCATCGACCAATAGGTTTATGTATATCAAATTAAAGTTCTTAAGTAGTAGAATTTAATGCCGCAAACCCCACCTCAAAAGGTTGATTGAGTCGAAAATGGCAGCCTGTCAAACTTTGAATAAAAACCAAATTTTAATCTACACGCTAAAAATGTAATAATATTCGAAATACTTGACCTTTTGAGGTCCGGTTTGCGACAAACGTTTGCTTGTACAATTACCTTACCAAATAGGGATAGTTTGACATATGCCCATCATTACCCTTAAACCACCCTCTACATGGACGTCCCAAAGAGGGAGTTTTAAAATTTTTTCTTAGTCCATAGCCATGCTATACATCATTTTAAAGGTCTTAATAAGGAGAGTACATAGCCGAAAACCAGACCTCAAAAGGTCAAATATGTCGGAAGTTATTGCATTTCAAAGTTTTGATAATATTATTTTATTCTAAATTTCGAACGTCTGCCATTTTTCTCCCGACCGTTATATTTAGGTCGGGTTTACGACATTGTACTCTACATTTTAAAACCTTTAATTTGATATATATAAACCTTCTGGAATGTAATCAAATTTAGTATGCTTAATATCAAAATTTATTTTAACTCCTTATAGGCCAACCCTTCATTTTTGGGCATGATCCCCACAAGAGATTTCAGGGGACTTTTCGGAGGAAGGTCAGGGGATGCCATAGAACACATTTAAAAAGAAATTAGCTTTCCAAAAATTATTTCATTTTTCCCGACTAATTTTACTACACTATTATAGTCTGCTCGAATATCATTACTTTCTTCGCTAAGAATGTTTTATTGGCCTTTTTCAAAAGCTGGAAAACGCTTTTAAAGAAGTTAAATAAGAAGTTAAAGCAATTATTCAGAATCAATGATGATCTACATCAGGTACCACAAATCTTTTTAATCAGTACACATATAATTAAGTTCGGGGCTAAATTTAGTGATAACAAACAAAATTATTTGTGAAGAGATGGTATGAGCACCAGTGCAGCAACCGCTCTGATCATAGAACAATACACATATTTGATGCTGATGCGTGACCACGCTCTCCCCCTACTCTCCTATCCACACTGTCAGTGAACCTCCACACCCAAGACTTGAGCAAATGAGGGAAAGAGAATTCGCCAAGTAAACAATTATAAAACGTCTTATCTTTACTTCTCTATGGTCATACACTGAAATACCAAGCCCACAAAAGCTATACTAGTTCCCTTTCAAGGTGAGCTCATTCGCTTCCCTTATTTGCCTCCACTACGAGCTCATTTGCTCCGTTCATTCTCCACTCTGATTTTGTTAATATAAGGATGTTGCAATGCGGATTAAATTTGTTAAACCGCATGTTGAAACTGTAACACGTGTTAAATTCCATCGACATAATCAGCATACCTAAAGTTTTTTCTTCTTTTATTATTGTGTATCTTAAAAATTTTAACTACCAGTACAAACCTGGCTTAGTGTAAATAAATTGGAAAAAACCTACAGTAGTATGTATGATTGTAGATACAGTATTGTAGCGTGATAAGGAAACTGACTAAAAATCGCAAAACACAAGTTCCTATTCATGTATAGACTTGAGCATGTAGTTTAAGAACTAGCTGTTCCTTTAAATCTATGAACAAGGCAAAAATAAAAGATGCAGAAATGTGACGAACACTCCAATCCATTAAACACCGTTTTCAAGTCCGTACGCCATTATAAATTAAAAACATTCTAATGTTGACCATTTTCTAAAATGCTGTATTTATTTTAGTAATTGTAAAACCTAAAGAGACAAAGGCATCTTGATCTATATTAATAAAATTACAGTTTCAAACTGCCTATTGCTAAGAGATGATGCTCGGTCACCTATCCAAAGCGCGACCTCGCCCGCCGTTGCTTTACCAGCTGCCCGGTCGGTAAGGCAGATTAGAAATAGATCCCTTGTTCTCCGCACACCTGCTTAGAACAAGGGATCTATTTCTGATCTGCCTTACCGACTGCTGCACATCATGTTTTATAATAGTTAAATGTTAATTGTTAATGTTAATGTTAACTGTTAATTGTGTTAATGTTTTATAATCATGCATATTGTGTTTTATAATAGTTTACTCTTTGTATTTTTGAGAAATTCTTTGATATTTAGCTAGGATGATAAGCAGTAAGTAAACATACAATAAAATTTTGAACTAACCTTGAAAGTTCTCTTTCTATTCCTTACCTCGATAATGCTCAGACTGTCTTAATAGAAATACAGACCACGAAGTCATCGTCGTTCTAAAACGAGAAATATGAAATAAGAAATCACACAGTAGGTATAATAATTCAAACGCCGTTATTATGAAATCATTACTTTATACTCAGAAAAGATTCTATTTCATAACATATTTTTTATTAAAATCTTTCCATTTGAATATATATGAGTTAAGCCTATATAGTTATAGAGTAACCTTTAATTACAATACACAACAATGAGATGATTGATGTTTAAAGACTCTACTTCTCATACTTCCAAAAAATTGGTTACGTAACCGATTCTCCAGATTTTCTATTTTGATGTGAAAAAGGTAATGACTTTTATGGGGCTTAAAATGAACTGAAATTAATTTTGAAGTTCCCCGCACAGTCTCGCTATTGCACTATTCCTCCTCACAGTGGCTTCTTTCCTAAGGAGACTTTTCTGTTTCATACTTTGATTTCTCATAGTACATTTATTCCTGTTTTTGTTTGTTGAACATATAAACCTTGAAAATCATATTATCAGTTATAATTAAAATAATAAAATTCATGTGTACAAAATAGTTGGATCTTACTTGTACTTTGATCCAATGAAGATTTGGCCTTGCTCACTCATCCTGAGAGTGAGAAATTTCAGTCCAGTTTCACAGCTGAATAAGTACTGAACAAGCTTGTTACACAAAAGTACTAGAAAGGCTAGTTCGACAGAAGTACTAGACAGGGTAGTTTTATCGAACTTTTGAAAAGCCAATTTGTCAGTTTTTAATTACATGTAACCATGTAACCCTAGAATAATGTATGATTATGACTCTTTCTCATTAGCAACCACATGATCAACAAACAGTTTAGATACGGTACAGAAACATTGTAAAGTGCAAAAAAAGTATTCAAAATGAAGCATCTTTGAATGATATTTTCATAGATTATACATATAATGTAAGTTATTACTAATATTAAACATGGATGTTATGGATTGTGAAATAAAATTGTACTCAATTAAATGTTCTGTATGTAGAAGTCTTATTTTTAAGTTACAATAGTCAAAAATTTTGTTTTTACATGATGTGTCAAAAATTGATTAGTGGTGTTGTATATAGCAAAACCATATTGTAGCACTTGAGTTCTAACTGGTGTAACTAAGGCAAAAAATATACTCTTTTTTTTTAAGTCCCATTTTTTCAAGATAAATTGTTTTTTCACTAAATAGGAACCCTGCCATTAAAAAATGTTAAAATAAGCTCCAAAAATGACCCGGGGATTTGAGTGGGGTATGTGTTAAAATGTTGTAGGATCACGCACCAGTCACTTGACGCAATGAAAAAGTAAAAAAGAAAAATTCAATAGAAACTGTTGGATAACTAATAAAATACCCCCCGTTGCAGCAGACCTGTGTACTCAGCGAATTTCCAAATTAGTAGGCCTAATATTAGTTTTAACCTGTAAACAAAATTGCATTACGTGCTCATAAATAGGGAAAAATGTCTATTCTATGAAGAGCAGGCGGCCTTTCCTTGTCGCGCAGGCGTTTACCTTTTCGTGGTAAAATTCTCCTAGGAATACTATTGAATAAATCTCTTTTTTTGTCGCCTGTTGGTCTTTAAAATGACATAATTTCAAAGTTAGTTTAGTTAAAAACTCAAGCAGATAAAAATAATTTTCCTATGAATATTTTTGTATTACACTTGTATTTAAGAGGGCGTTGGAGTCAATCCAAATTCCGCCTTTCCCCGATAAGAGCAATGTTAAACGGGATGTCAAATAACTCTTTTATTTATAATCAGAAAATAATGGTTTATAGCTCTAAATAAAGGGCTCATCAAAACGGATTTGATTTGCGAGAGGAATTTTTTATAAAAATTAGTGTTTTTTACTAACTTGAAATAACAAAGCAAGTTTTTTACTACTCGTAAAACATTTTCTATAGAATTTTATAAATTATTTACAAAGAATCGATCTCGCAAAAGGAACGGGGAATTTAATTGTGATTCAAACGCTATTTATTCTGAACCAATCGGACAAAAAATAAAGAAATTATATGACAAATTCCGGGGACAAGTTTAGCATTGCTCTTATGGGAAATAAATCCAACATGGCGGCACTCCAACGCCCTCTTAATGACACTTATTTTAAGCTTTATAGATGAATTAATCCCATACGCCACCAAAATTTCAGTTCAATGGACGAAATATGTTTCTTGTGAGGATTACACAAAAAATACTCAGATTTCAGTGCTTCTGCCTTAATAGTCCAAAGTAAAAAATTAACAGTTTGATGTTTTTGCCAGAGTGTAAGTGTGGTCCCTTGAACTAATTAATGAGATAATTTTCTGATTTTATCGTTGTACATGATAAAACCGCACAGATGACCTTGGGATCTTGAAGTATTACACAAAATCTTTCCAAAGTGTGAAACTTTAACAAAATGCCTGGTGACCTTGTGGTTGACTGTAAACCTCGGACTAGTAATTGTTTCAAAGATATACATCTTTAGAATATAAAGCAGAGAATAAATCTGTATATTATTCTGTGATATGGAGATGCAGGTTTATATGCAGGAAGGAAGGTAAGCTTTCGCTTGAGGATATAATGAAAAAAATTATGAAAATTTCAGAAAATCAAAAACTGCAGGAACAAAATTTTAACAAGTCAGGGCTGCACAGGTCGTTGTATAGGCATACTGGTTTTATTACAACCATAATTGTAGCAGGAATGGAGTTAGTATGCTGTGGTAAGGTATAGGTATGAACACAATCCGTGCTGAGGGTTCTGTTGAAACTTTGTGTTAAAATATTGACCAACTTGCATTATTTATATCTTTCAGAGTTTTATTTGACATAACGGCCTTTCCATAATGATAATGTAGGATATATTAATAACCGAGTCTATCAGCCTATATTTTCCGGTTAATTTTTTCCATCCGAGAGAAGTGGTTTCCTGTATACTTTGCGTACGTCTCTCAGATGAGTTCCCATTCTCTTTTCAACCTGGTTATCACATTCTATTTTTGCTATTTTTACTTCTCTACATGGTTTTAACTCTAGATGGTTTTTTTCTCTACATGGTTTTAGCATCAAATGATTTACAGGTGCACGTAATGAGTAGCACTGGAAGTTCTTGAGACCTTAAAAAATGTTGGTAACACTAGCGACCTCCATTATAAATAAAATTATAAATATTTATAATAAATGACATTCTTTTACTATCTCCCCCTATACCAGTATATGGAGAAAGTATGGTTTTTATCTATTGTTTAGTATCTAATTATTTGCTAAAAGTTGTAGAATAAGTGAATGCAATAAACAATTTGTGGATAACAAGATTTCCGGTACTGTGTTATATACAAGTGATGGAGCTTTCATAGCCCTGGCTTGAAGGTGAGCGGTAGGAAGATAATTGAGAGTATTTTATATTTTTTTAAATTAGTCCTTTAGGTTTCCGCCCACCCATATTCAAAGATAGGGTGTAGGCCACCTGAAGGCAACGAATGTTAACTTACTTTTAAACTTGTATGGTATATTCCCATACTTTTCCTCTGAGAATCAACTCACTTTCTTGACTTTATATTTCCTTAAAATGAAAGAACAACCGCTGTGATAGAAAAATATGTATACTGGTTTATTTACAGATTTGTTTAGTGAGTAATTATGATTTTATTTTCAAATCGTAATCAAAATATCCGTTAATGTTGTGAGGGCGTGAGTTTGCCGTGATAGCGACGGGCCAAGTAGTTCCCGGGACGCCACCTCATGACGCTAGTGTCGCGTTTTCATATACTGTACTTTGTATTAGGTAAAGCGCAGGCGATTTACTATATTTTGTGATAACATTTTTCTAGCACTATTCATTGAATTAATCTGTATTTTTTTATATTATTTGCTACCGTCTATTGACATAATTTCAAAATAATTTTCCTATGAATATTTTTTATTTTTACAGGCATAGAGGTGGTTTGAAAATTAAAATTAGTCTTATTTGAATGAAAATCCAAGATGGAAGGGACTGCAGACTCAGAAAATTTTTACCACCTTTGTTAATTAGAAAATTCTAATTTAGACTTTTAGAGAGCTTTCATTGTAAACTGAACTTTTCTGTGTGGTGTTGTTGATAAGTAGATTTTATCTTGTAGGCATAAAATAATTATTGTAGATTGTTTAAAAAAATAAAGCTTATGTAAAAAATGTTTAATGTTAACTTCGTGTTAAGAGGTGCAACATTTTTATCCAAATTTTATTCAATTTCAAGTGCATTTCCCGAGATATTTGTCGCTAGCCTATATGTTTTTCGTACAACGAGTGTGTAATTATGTATTTCTATGATATATGTACATCTATAATTACAATCTAAATATAAAAAACAAGTACAATTTCAAGTCGACAAGTATAGCAGATACAGCCATTTAAAAAAATGTATTGCATCTATCCTTATAATTATTCTCTTGTTGCTATATTTACACCCATTCTTTTTGTAGTGTAATATAGAGTAAGGAGTTACAAAATCAGTTTTGTTATTATTTGTTCGATAAAATCAAAGTTTCTGGACAAAAATAAAAATTTTTGAGTCTATACACTTTTTACAAAATTTCATGTGTGCTGGTAATATGAGCCCCTTAGTTAAATAAGACAAACATACATGCAGGATGTTAAAAAATACAGTAGAACCTTGATAAGACGATTCTCAAGGGGTCACACAAAACAAACGTCTTATCAAGGTGCTCGTCTAATCAAGTTTCGTGCTATCAAGGTCGTTTTGCTGATAATTCGTCTTATCAAGGTGCACCCTGACAGAGTTAGTTTTTAAACTCGTACCCCCCTACCTATAATTTTAATAAAGCGTCACTAAAAATATTTCATAGAAAATTTACGAAATCAAGCATAAATTAAAAACACACATATAAAACATAATGTTTTATTGCTGAGAAAAATACAGTATTATAAAAACTTTAAACAATTAATAAATGTTTTAAAAGAAAAATACAAAATTTAGGCTAGTAAAATACTTTGTATAAATCAAAGAAAGTAAAAAATCTTTATACAGTATAAATTTTCTCAATTAATCATTTACTGTATACAGTATTTAAGTTAAAGTTATTTAAAGTTTGTGAAATAGTAGTCATTAATTTTGGTTTGTTTCGTGTTACTCACGTGAACATAGTTAAATGAGCTATCAATTTCCGTGATGGCCCTAACCACACACACTCTCTCACTCATAAACTACGCACTGATACGTAAAATCACGATGTCACACAATGGCACGGCCTAAACCTGTATCGTACTGTATAAACTTTGCTAAACGCGACGTAAAACCAACAACGTTTGTTTTGACAGGAGACACGCAACTGATTGTATAAATTTTATCTCCGGGAGGAAGTGTAGGAAAGGGTTTTCCTAGAACTGAGCATAAAGACATTGTTTCCATCAAAATGTCTGTCCAAACTGTGGGAATGATGCATGAGAAAGGCAATTCGTGTTGTAAAGGTTATGTAACGAAATACTTCGCGCTATAGAGGTTAGGTTCGTGTTACTGAGTTTAATTACTGAAAGATTCGTGTCACCGAGGGTCAATTCGTACTATAGAGGTTCTGGTATTTTAAAATGCGTGTTATAGAGGTTGATAGTGCACTAATTTCAGCTGGTAAAATGCGTGCTATCGAGGTATTTATGTGAAAGGTATTCGTCCTATAGAGGTATTTTTAGTATTGAGTGTTATTGGCAATTCACGGGGACTAGAAAATATTACTTGTTATCGAGTTAATCGTGTTATCGAGGGTCGTGCTAACAAGGTTCTACTGTATATAGTAAATGTATATAAAGTGAAAAAACCTAGTTTTATTTGAATATAAAGGCAAATGCTTTTAATAGCGGTTATTTACAAAAATCACATACCTAATAGTCTCTTTCACACCGTGCACACTCATTATGCACCCTCATTTCACACACTTGGCACTGCACCCAATGCTCTCCTCTTTTTTCTTCGGAGAACAGTGTTTCGCAGAAAAGGCAGACAGCGTCATCTTTTCCAGGGGTATCATTTAGGGGGCTTTTCAGGGGAATTTAGGGGGCTCATATACCAAGCACACATAGGGGCTCATAATACAACCCTCACCATATTTGTAAAGAAATAGTCAAATGGCAACCTTGCATACTCTAAACTTAAACTTAATTCATGGTTTTGCAATCCTTAAACCTTGTTTGACAACGGGCATTTATTGTAGAATATCTTTGTGAACTAGAATACAGGTTAATATGGAAATATGTACATCCCTTACAAAGTTTTTATCAGCACTAGAAACGAAAAACACTTGTTGCCACTGACAGCCACATTGGAATAGAGCCAGACCACTCTAGCGGTGCTTCCTCTAACTATAACTATAGTTTTCTGTGGATCCCGCTAGATTTCAGACTATACTTAAGCTAATATGACGGGGGCTCATAATAAATACAGGGCCCATATTACCACCTTTACCTCTACGGTTTGCAGTATTGTAATCTACCAAACAAAACCTTTAATTTTAAGCACATATCAACCTATGCTTACGTATAGGACCTTAAGATACTCCTAGTGGGCCAACACCAGGAGGAGCAGCCGGCATAGATGGGTTATCAGTATTGTTTGAACAGTGCTATTAGAGTACATCTCTCTTGTGATATAAAGCTATGAAGTTATGGAGCCCTCATCACCATGACATTAAGGTGAGCGATCAGCACCGCACATAAGCCTGTGGTTACAGAATATGTGGAAGGATTTTATTACAGTCAATTAAAAGGATAATTATTACAGCTGTGATTAAAAAGGCATATAATGGCTTATAGTGTGTTTTAAATTAGACTTGTATTTTCAATATGTAATAAAAAATTGGTTAATGTTGTGCAGGCGCGAGTTTGCCGTGATAGCGACGAGCCCATTAGTTAACGGGACGCCACCACACGCCGCTAGTGACGCTTTTTTAATATACTCCCTACTATTTATGTGAAGAGCATCAGGCCACCTGTTCTTGTCGGGCAGACATTTTATAATTTTTCGTGATAAAATTCTCCTAGGAGTATAGAATAAATCTGTAAATTCTTCGGCTTCAAACCTTCTTTTGACAGTTTTCTCGATTTTCCTAGCCCTTTTTGGATTTCCAAGAAGGCCCTCTCAGCTTCGCGCACACGAATATCATCGCACTTTTAAGGACTAACACAGTATTTCCTCCTGCGCTTCCACGTGTCCCATACTTTGCAACCGTAATGTCACTGTTGTTATCATTAGCAATTACTGCTTCTCTTTTAGCATTTACCACTGATCGCTTACCTTCACAAGAGATTTTAAAAGCACTTTATTGTATTAGTAGAATCTTTAAGGCGGAGGAGGAAGATTCACTACGGAACATAATGTCTCTGCGGCAACCTGATGTCCTTTACTATGCTTCTCAATCCATACTTGAGTCGAAAGTTATTTTCACAATGTTTAGTTTCAGTTCTCCTAGAACACCTGAATGATATTTTAGTAGAACACACAGTACAAAAGAGTACTAAATTAGAAACTAATCCCTGCCTGTTAGTTGCATCTTCATGAATTTTGACACTTTCTACCGCTAAACAAATTTGACAGAGTAGCAACATATGTTTGCAGACACATAAAGATAACACAGTGGAGCCAACTAGTTTGTACAAAAGGTTTTTACAGGGTAACTTGGACCCCCACCTCAATGCGTGTAATTTTAGCTCGACCGCTATTCTCACTGCACATTGAAAAAAATTAATACTACTACGCTAAGTAACTTAATTACAATACTTATACCATCAAACTCAAATAATGACTTGTAATTAAAGAAGCCCAACTTATGCTAGTCTCTCATAAATATGGCGAAAAAGGGGAGCGATTGACAGCACTCACTATTTGGAAGTAGGTTATTTTAATATTGATTTAAATGTACCACCAACTGTACAACTTCCTAAACACAAACATAGAGAGTTGGCCAGCTGATGGCAACGAAAGAAATCTTACTTTAAAATTTTTATGGTCCATTTCCATACTTTTCCTCTGAGAACTAACTGACTTTCTTGACTTTAGATTTTCTTAGAAAGAAATAGGTACCGCTGTGGTAAAAAATATATATACTGGTTTATTTACAGACTTTTTAGTACTTGTTAAATTATGATTGTATTTTCAAAATGTAATAAAAATAACTGTTAATGTTGTGAGGGCGCGAGTTTGCCGTGATAGCGACAGACCACGTAGTTCCCGGGACGCCACCGCACAGCGCTAGTGTCGCGTTTTTATTGTACATAGGTGAAGCCCAAGCAGCTGACGTTGTTACGCAGGCGTTTTACAATGTTTCGTGGAATAATTTTCCAAGGAATGTATATTGGTTGAATCTGTTTTTCTTATTTTTCCGTCTATTGGTCTTTGAAATATCATAATTTTAAAATTACATTGACACCTTTAAGGTAATAAAAAATAATTTTCCTACAAATATATTTTATTTTAAGTTTGTCTGTTAAAAAAATTTTTTTTAGTTTTATAGATGGATTAATCTCATGCACTACCAATATTTCTGCTTTACGGACGAAATAAAACATGTTTTTAATAATTATGATTTATTTTCTGATATTTAATCAATACTATATGTTTTATTCTATTCTTTAATAAATACAGCAAAACAAAAACAAACTTTTTAGTTCAGCGTTTTATGCATATTTTTGTTTAATTTAATTTTACAAGTATTCTTCATTTTGTTGTGCGGTATCACATCCTATTAAAGTCACGTTAATTTTGCACTGGTAAAAGGAACAATTGATAATTAAGTGTACATAGTCATTGGCCTTACTCATTTGTTATATTAAAGTGTTTAGGTATGTATGAGTGTGGAAAAAAGAGTCATTAGGCCTAGCAGCCGTGAGGTATGGTCTCTGTTGTGTAACTATGTTAATGGGAAATTTTAATAACTAGCAAGGAAATAAAACGGTGCATGGGGGTTGGGGCAGCAGAAGCATGTATTGGGACCTTTTTTCTTTTTGCAAAAAGTTTTTTTTTGTTAAATAAACTGAAATGGAAGATCTAGATTTATTGAAAATTATAGAAGAATCTATTGTGGGCAATTGGAAAAATGTAATGATATCGATACAATTTTTAATTCATCGATCAACAACATCAAGATTATAGTCAATGATTATATACTTAAACATAAGAAGTTTTTCTAAGAACTTTGATTTATTTATTTATTTATTTATTATTTTTTTTTTTTATAACTTACCCAAAACCGGGTTATCGCCTTTTGGTGTCACTAATTGCGGTACACCGTGGTACCGGTTTCAGACCTATGACGGTCCATCATCAGCCACTCCTCTTCTTATTTACATACTACTTCACACATTTTTGTGGTTGTCGAATGATAAAATTGTTTACACTTATACATAAAAACACAAAACACACGAACACATTAAGACGGCTTCCGGAAAGTACAGTACATACATATCACGCACTGCTCGTAATATTACCGTGCACGGCGAAGGTCGTAGTCAGTAGCGCTACGACCTTCGCCGTGCACGGTAATATTACGAGCAGTGCGTGATATGTATGTACTGTACTTTCCGGAAGCCGTCTTAATGTGTTCGTGTGTTTTGTGTTTTTATGTATAAGTGTAAACAATTTTATCATTCGACAACCACAAAAATGTGTGCAGTAGTATGTAAATAAGAAGAGGAGTGGCTGATGATGGACCGTCATAGGTCTGAAACCGGTACCACGGTGTACCGCAATTAGTGACACCAAAAGGCGATAACCCGGTTTTGGGTAAGTTATAAAATATTTTAGGTGTCAAGGCTCTTGATTGATTCAATAATAAAGATTTATTTTTGACTCATTTGGAAGGGATTGAAACTAGATTTGATTTTATTGTGTTAGGGGAAACTTGGCTGCTGGGGAAAAGTGGAGGGAGGTCCCAACTGGAAGGTTACACTCTTATGGGGACTAGCTGTGAGAATAACAAAATGATGGGGTTTTAGTGTATGTGAGTGAGAGAGTGAATGTGTGCGAATGGAAAGAAGTGGAGCTGGGTGACATGTATGGACTGAGTGTTGATTACTGTTATCACGGTAGACGATCTAACTTGTTGGCCGTCTACCGGTCGCATGTGACTCTGACCTTGACGCTTTCACTGCCGCGCTAAACCAGCATTACAGTCACATAAATAAAGATAAACATACGTTTTTGTTGGCGATACAAATGCTGACATATTACATACAGACGCAAAAACAGAAATATACTTGGACGTACTATACGCTGCTGGTTTCATGTGTGATATTGACAAACCCACTCGAGAAGAGGCCAACAGCAAAACTTGCATTGAGCATATATTTGTACACCACCATGACTACAACTGTTTACGAACCTTTGTAATTAAAACGGAAGCAACGGATCACTACAGTGTGTGCATGGATATCGATTATGGTTATTCAGCAGCGCATTCTGTTAGTGGCCGTGACACGTACTTGGACCATAAAATTTTACACAAACTTTTCACTAACTGGAACTGGAACACTGTTACTAGTACTAACAATTTGAATGAGGCCACAGACACATTTTTTGAACTTATAAAAAATTACATGGAAATGTCTACCAAAACCAAGCAAACAATGCCCCCGCGTTTAAGAAAAATAAAACCATGGATTATTCGATCAATCCGCAACCGTGGCAGATTAAGTAAACTCGTAAAAAACGACTATTTAATGTTCAACCTAAACGACATTTTGTTCGATATCGTAATTATTTAACTTGTTTAATTAAAAGTGTAAAGAAAGACAACTGCAGACAAAAACTGAACTTAAATTCCAATAATCCCAAAAAAATTTTGCAGACACTCAACGAACTTGCTGGGAGAGATACAAATAAACACTCTTTTCCACTTACTAAGTTTACAGTTAATCGACATTATCTCCCAAACAGCAATGTCGGGAAAGAAGTAGCGGATGAATTCAATGACTATTTCACTAACGTTGGCAGCAACCTCGCCCGTGCGATTGATGCCTCTGGACCACCTATCTTCAACGACAGCGACTATGCCCTGGACTCTGTTTTTACACTGAAAACTATCACTGAGACTGAACTTAAGACTAATATCGACGGTCTGCGCGGTAACTCGGCTCCAGGGTATGACTGTGTGTCTGCTGCTCTACCTAAAGAACATTTTACTACTTTCAGCAAGCCACTATTACACATAATAAATACAAGTTTACGGACTGGAGAGTTTCCTGATGCCTTCAAGGTAGCGAAGGTTGTGCCTTTGTACAAAGCCAACGACGTCACATGCGTGTCAAATTTCCGACCTATCTCCCTTCTGAGCGTGTTTAACAAGATTATTGAGAAAGTAGTTAAAGATCAGCTCACTAAGTATCTGGACGACAATAACATTCGAACTAATTTTCAATATGTTTTTAGAAAATCCAAAAACATTAATGATGCACTTTTAGACCTGAATAAAGAACTAAACACTGCGATAAGTAATGATGAGAACATTTTGTTAGTTTTTCTAGATCGATCCAAAGCTTTTGATACAGTCGACAGGTCAAAATTGATCACAAAACTGGAGTTAATCGGCATAAGGGATCCCTCTTTAATTGGTTCAAATCATATTTTAGTAACAGAGAACAATACGTCTCATTAAATGGGTATAATAGTGATCGAAAAAGAGTTGACTATGGAGTTATTCAAGGAAGTAACTTAGGACCTTTGTTTTTAAAAAAAAAAAAAAATATATATATATATATATATATATATATATAAACAATATAAGTAAAATCAATGTCAAATGTAACATCTTTCTTTTTGCAGATGACAGCGCCCTTATAGTGGGGCCAATCCCAGTAGGAGTAGCCGGCCTCGATGAGTTAGGGGTCGTCCATAAATTACGTCATCTGAAAATAGGGGGGGAGGGTCCAGATTGAAAATGACGGTAAGGTGATGTGCAAGGGGGGGGGTCGGCTTTGATATGACGTCATTATAAATATGATGTTTTATATCAAATTTTAAGAGTAACACAATGATAAATTCTAACACAACTCAAATATTATAAAATAATTATCTATAAAATACCTTAGACTATTTTAAGGCGTTGTTTTATAGTTTATTTTTCCATTGAGGAAGTCATTTTGGCCTCATTTCTAAAGGTAAATTCACATTTGATTGGTACATTTTTTTAGTTTATTATGTAGTGATTAAAACGGAGATTTGTTAAAAATGACGTCATTTTTCCAAGAAGGGGGGGGTGGTCGGTTAAAATTATGATGGTAGGATGATTTTAGGGAGGGGGGGGGGTCCAAAAATGGCAAAAAAACGATGACGTAATTTATGGACGGCCCCTTACCAATAATGTATGAAGAGTACATACTCTATATAAAGTTCAATGTTATGGAGCCTTCATGGCCATGTCGTGAAGGTGGTCAGAACCATCCAAGACTATGGGTGCTGTAATATGTGGAAGGATATATGTATTGGTTAATTAGTAGACCACCACCTAAGTCTTTCCTACTTAATGGATAATCCCAGCTGATTGCAACGACAGATAAATTACTTTTGTGGCTATTTTTGTATATATTTATATGTACACCAACATATGAGCAGCTTCTAAAAATTCAAATATAAGGAGCTGGCCATCTGAGGGCAACGCGGAAATACTTACTTTTGAATATGTATGGTCCATTTCCATATTTTTCCTCTGAGAACCAACTGACTTTCTTGACTTTAGTTTTTCTTAGAAAGAAAGAGGAGCCGCTGTGATAAAGATATATGTATACTAGTTTATTTACAGACTTTTCCGTGAGTGTTAAATAATAATTGTGTTTTCAAATTGCAATAAAAAATTAGTTAATGTTGTGAGGGTGCGAGTTTGTCGTGATAGTGACGCGCCAAGTAGTTCCCGGGACGCCACCGCACGCCGCTAGTGTCGCGTTTTTAATATACAGTACTTTGTATTAGGTGAAGCGCAGGCGGCCTGTTCTTGTCGCGCAGGCGTTTTAAATGTTTTCGTAATAAAATTCTCCTGGGATTATATATAGAATAAATCTTTACCTTTAGCCGTTTGTTGGGCATTTTAAATTACATAATTTCAAAATTAATTAAGTTGAAACACAAGCAGGTAACAAATAATTTTCCTATGATTTTTAAAATTTTAAATTTATTTAAGTTTTATAGATGGATTGATCCCATATTTAATTCATTCTTACTTGGCTTAAACTACCTTTTTAGTTAGGTCGCCATTTCAATAAAGGTATTGAGGTATTAAGGTAGCACAAAAACTTGAAAACCGAAAATTTAGATAAAAATCGTTATAATCATTTAAAAAAGGACAGACTATCCAGTTTTGCGGTCTAAATGAACCACCTAAGAAAATTAAAACTTTAAAAATGTGTCGTGAAGTATTTCTTAAAAGTCCTAAGTGTAAAATTGTTTATCAGAAAATTGATTTCTAGATTTGTATACATTCTGATATACTGTACTTATAAAGATCAGTATTTATTTACAAATAAAGACTCACTTTCAGCAATCTACAAAAAGATGTCACCATGGATTTAAAATTTTTTTCATGGATGTCACAAAAAAAGTTTGGCCTATATAATTCATGTATTTACAAACCAATTTAACTTCACTATTTTGACTTAAACAACACTCCCACCATGTATAAACAAGGTTTGTAAGAAAACCTATTATAAATCATGTAAACATTTTATTTGGAACCTCACCAGTTATCTTCTTTTTTTGGAGAGAATAATATGTGACAGAAACTGAAATAGTGATTTAAGAGGTTTGATTATAATTTTAAAGGTGTAATTGGCTGAAGCCTAATGTTTTATTTGTTGTTGTTATTTTTTCACAGTTGCTACCCATCTTCTGTAGTTACGTTGTGGCATCCCTTCACTAAGTACCTTACCGCCGGTACAGTTACCTGCGGGTATGTATCGTAATCCACCTCTCATGTAACACTTCTATAGATCATCGAAAGTAAACTAACCTAAATTTTATAATGTTTGATTGTTACCATGGAGGAAAATTACTGACAAAAAATTATATTAAAGAGGGTCTCCCTTTAAATTAATATTTTACATTAATTGTTACTTTGATAAATTATTCTATCGTTAAATTAATCTTGATATATTTAAAACACCCGCTTCTAGAAAATATATGTTGTATGCAAAAGAAAAAAGCGTTTAAAAATTCACAGATGTTAAAGTAACAGTAAAATATTACTAGGCATTTCTTGATTTATCTAAGGATGAAAATATCCAATTAAACGCCTGTGACACTTAACTCCCAAAACTGTCGTTGCAACTACTTCAGGTAACAAGAATCTTGGGAAAAAATATAACAAGTTCCTGTTGTAACTGGTCGCAACTGTGACATCAGTGGATTTATAAGGTATGAATTGTAGTTGCAAAACTTTGATGAATTAACACCCCATTAATTAAAATGGCAAGCCCGTAAGGATTTGATGTCTGTAGCCATGATGTTACATAGAAATAGTGTTTAAAATAATATTTCGAAAAAAAACTTAGCATTAAAAACCAATGAAAATTGTAAATGTCGAATGAAATAGGCCGGGGACCAGGATACTTTATTAAATCACACATACAATGATGTCCACTGCAGTAAAGTAATGTATTGTTAACATGCTATCCATTGAAAATATCGAAATACATTCTTCTCGTAGTATTGTATTAGAAAAAGTCATCCTAGTTTTGTAGAATAGAAGACTCCAATATGTCAGAATATTTCTGTAACAATTATCAGTTGAATGTCATGTAATAGAGAGTTACAAAAATCTTACTTATTCAAAAACAAACCTTCGTAAAATTATGGTGAACTTACTAAATTATTTTTACCATTTAGGTGAATTCATTCCCCATAGTTTTCATTTTCAATGCTGATTTTTTTTTACTTTTCGTCTCCTGTGATAAAAAGGCTTCATAGATATGTTTTTTTCAATTTTAAATACATTATGAAATGTAACATAATTTTTATGAAATTTTATCATTAGAACAAGAAAGACATGTTGAATAAACTTAATGGTGAATAAATTAAATTTAAAATTTATGAGAGCTATAATTTATGATTAATTTAGAATTTAAGCTATCCTTATGATGAAGCAGTTATACTTTTTAATAGTCCAACATTAAACGGACTTAATAACTAATGATATTTTTCTTTTTTAAACCCATATCAGAAAGCCAGACATGGCAAGCTGGTTAACCGGAAGTAACTGTGGTAGTATATCAGCGTTAATTGTGTTAAACGCTGCAGGTTGTGAAGTAACATTGTGCAGTTACTGGGCGATGCTGAACAACTCACAACGTTATAGACCCTGCTGTGTTGTGGAATCGGTTAAATATGAAATATATAGTCTAATATTTTTCCTGGAAAAAATCACGAGTGTTACTTATCTCAAATTTTTCAACATTGAAAAATGACAAATAGTATAAAATTGACAGTGCTCAATAATATTTTTTTTGCTCTATGCATTACATAGTCTTTGATATAATTTTTGATAATTTATGAGTATAACATGTTGAATTTATAAATAATTCACTCCATTGTGTTTATAAATGTAGAATAAGAACATTTTAATAGAGCTGAAACCAATAAGAAATATAAACATAAAAGATATACTTTATGGAGGAAAAATATAAATACTATATAATACGAAAATGTATTTCGTTTTTGACAGAGAAACAGCATCTTTGAAACATAGAAGTAAAAATGATTTGCATGCGGCATAAAAAATTTATTCCATATTTTATTATATAACTATTGTAAACCATTTAGAACAGTCAAACTCCGCCATTTGATTATATATATTCTTTAAAAAAGACGGAAAAAATAAACAAATAACATTGGAATTCTTCATCAGTCAACGCATTTTGCAAAGGTGTAAAACCAAAGTAAATATCTAAAGGGTACCAATAAACTAATTTAATATTCCTAAACCATAATTCTTTAATAGCCCTCATTTTTGTAGCTAGGCCGTAAAGCGGGTAATTTGAGCAGATTCCGCGACTGAAGGGTAATTTTCCCAGGCGGGGAGTCGGCGGTTTATGGCAGACATGGAGGGGCGGCTAATGTGTATGACTTGTGGGGTAATAAATCTGGATTGCTGTCTGCGGAAAAAATACGATGGAAAATATACGAAGCAAAGTCCAAGAGGAACTGATACATTAAAATTTTTAAACATTATTATTTACAATATTTTAATTATATGGTATAATTTATATATGTACAAATAGAAAAACTCAAAAGGTTTGGTGGTACTCAATAAATCTCAATATGACTACCTTTTAAGTCTCTGAAGGCGTTAAATAAAAATTTTGCACATCGCACACCTTTGCTTCAATTCTTGATGATGGACTTAACATTGCATGGGTAATTTTATTATTGCCCAAGGGCGGATCCAGGACCGAATTACGCGGGGGGCGGTTTCCATCATGGTTTCCATGAGTGGCCAATAGCAACTCAAAACATTGGGATGATTTTGTTTCGGGTGGGAGGGGGGAGGGGGTGCAATGACCTTGAATGTCGCGTAAACAGGCGAGGAAGCGAAAAGTTATGGTCTGGAATCCACTGTCAACTTATTTTGAGAATTCTGTTTTTATTCCCACAAACATTTACGTAAATTTAAATCTTAGAATCTTAATCTTAAGTAAAAGCATAGGCCTAAGATTATTTCTAAAACGTGTTTCTATTAACTGTTGTAAGATACATTGTAGGGGTATATGCCCTGAAGTACACGCCTCTGCTGATTGATCGTTACAACAGCGAAGGCTCGGCTAGGACTCCGTGGGAGACCAATGCTAAAGGGGACCACGCCCGTTCGCCCAGACCCGAAGGACTGGTGTTGGGTAGTGGTCATCCCAGGTCTAGGGGTAGCACGCCTTGAAGTACAACGCTTATCCAGTCACTAAAGAAATGCAAGTAATGCTAAGAAATATTTAGCATTCGGTCGAATATAGATTTAACGCATGCATAGCCTTATTGGAAATAAGGTTGCCATATCGGGATTTATTGAATACCACAGAAAAATTTTTGAGTTTTTCCGTCTGTACATATTTACCACGAATAAACAATTTTGTAACTAAATATTAATTGTTGTTAAAATGGGCAAGTTCTCTTTGGACCTCAATGTATATAAACAGGTCGAGTAGAATAATCATTAAACCTTTTTCCATAAATATAAAAAATAATCTACTAGATCATAAATTATTATTTGTCGGTACTTCGATTTTACTGTCGTTAAAAATTTCGTGAAAGACGTTTTAATGAGAAAAAAAAAATAGCAAAACAAATAACAAATTCAGTTGCATTATTTGATTTAAATGTAAAAGTAAAATTTTAAATCTTATGCAGTTTTGGAACTTTATTTTCATTTCGATACCTTCGTAAATTTTTCAATATGTGTGTTAAACATTTTCCACTTTTTGATTAATTTGGTCAGTTATTTTAGATTTAAAGAACTTTTTAGCATTAAAAGGGCATTTGATAAATTATGTCTTAAGAGACGAGTTATTGTGTTAAATTAAGAAGTACTCTGTTAATATAAGAGTTCAACAATATATGTAGGCTACAATTTTGTCATCCTGTAGGAGATTTTTTTTCTTATGATCTCAAATAATTCATGTATAATCTATGATCGTAATACTACTTTATCAGATATAGCCTACTCTTTCATTCTGCAGTTTCGTTATCATTGGAGTTTTGTACTGAAGTCAATTAATTTGTTCCCAAGTGGGAAAACGAAGTTTCTTACGCAACGACAACTGAGAGAAAATTAATATCCCAGAAATCACTCCCCAGGGGGCGGTTGGGGGCTGCCACAAATATTGCTCGGGGACATATTTTATGGCCGGGTGATGCATTACCTCGTCATAAACAGTTTCCGAATTATATACCATTGTTATTTATGACAAAGATTTATAATCTTAAGTAAAAGTAAATTTGATTAAAAATAACTGTAAATAGTATACCTCTTTTCTTTTGAAGACATTTCATTTCCTTAAGTCACCTTATAATTATTTTAACCAAGTTTTAACACTCTTTTCAAAATTATTCTTTAAACTACGCAAGGCACTTCACCACAGAAACCTAAAACTTTCTATACATGACTCCAATGTCTATTTTAGAGCTCAATAATTAATTGATCAAACCCCTACACGTAACTTGAGATTTACTTATAAAAACTTACAATATAAAAAAGATATATTTATAATTAAATAATTATGTTTCATTCGTTATAGATATAGTTATTATTTTGAGGAGTTTTCTTTTTTCGAAATCCATTTTATGTATATTCATAAATCATCTGTTTTTTGGTGTCGATGGCTTGTTTCTATAATTATGAATTTATAAGACTTTACTTAATGTTTTTCTGAATTTACTAAGGTTTATGAAAATATCTCTTTGTTAAATAGAAAGACAATAAAATAACCAACTAAGGCTAAATTGAATAATCTGTAATATTTCATAGTGATTTATTAATTTCACCTAGTATCTATCGCAGACTGCTACTATATTTGAGAACGTCTGGTCATTCACAACGCAAAGCCTAAGTCAAATATGGAACTTACTTTTTTTCCAGACAATACTGCAAAACGTGAAAATTCCCTCATAGGAATTCCATATTGAGGAATGTTTTTAAAGGTCGTGTTTGAAGAGAGGAAGAGGAACCGTTGGAGCGAAGAATGATCTTCGGAAGGACTCAATCTCTAAGGATCAAACGCGGAGGATAGACAGCATCAAAGATGGACGGTGTATTGCTTGTATGCCTGTCGCCCTTTTGATACTCTCTGCATTCGTTTAGATTAAACACACTGAAACTTGTGCTCAAGATGTAATTTTTATGTAACATTAGTTTTTACCAACGTAAAACAATGAAGATATATAACTGTATAATGTACTAGATGCATATACTTAACTATCCATTTTTTTTTCTTTAAATTGCATCGAAAACTGCTGCTCATAGTTTTTATGGGTCTATTCTCAATAGGTTATAGTTAAAACAAGGTTCTTTATAGGAAGTTCTATTATAGGAAGTTTTTTTGAATGTTCAGGTCTGTAAAACCAGTAAAATAAAGACACTCTTAGCTTGCAAGCAACATAGACGCTATGGTTTCAGAATTACCTTCTCTAAAGAAACAAATTGAAAAGTTTTAAATTTTCATACTCTAATAAATATATTTTCCAAGAAAATAAATACAGTAAATAGCAAAACTGGGAACCAACAGAACAACATTGACACGGGTACATATCTTACCAAGAAGTAAAATATAAGAGAATTTTAAGGAAACATTAATTATTTAATGTAAACAACACTTTATTAAAATACATATTAAAACAAAGTTTCCTTTATTTTTGTTCTATACTAAAACAAAATAAGAAGTATTCTTATATTACATTCATTTACTGAGGAAACGACAGGGGCTGAGAGTCTAACTAAAAATAAAGACACAGAATGAAATGAATTCAAGGTTTGTTAATATTCTTGGCGCCTACAACTGGTGATTGGTTCATTTGCAGCTTTGCTGTATTGCGGGTTGACGTCGCCGCAGATCGGGCGCTAACGCAGTAATTTAAATGCCCGTTGAGAATAGAACTGATTTGAGTGAACTTGAAACTTTTGCAGTTGTAAAATGATTTACAATGCAGTAAATTTAGTCGGTTGTCCTTAAGAACAGATTAGAGGTAGCACAAACATATTAATCTCACTTACTTGTAATACTTGCTTGTATTACTTGGACATTCACACGTGCATTGTATCTCATGTTATACTTTTAAAATATTTACTAATTTATATTTAAAAAAATACGAAACACAAAGTGTGCTTGAATCCTTATAATAGGATAAGCTACGACCTCTGTTTACTTACCAAGAGATTCTATAAGAATGCAACGTCAAAATTCTTTTGGGACACAAACTTGAAAACAAAAACTTTAATAAAAATCATTATAAATATTTTAAAATTAGTCTCCCGAGTTTTGGGACCTACATGAACCTTATACAAAAGTTAACAAGTGGAAAGAATTTTGTAGAATAATTCTTAATAGTCCTCCTTATAAAATTTCATATAAGAAAATTATAGTGATCTCTATATTTGTATAGCCTACATTCTCATATACTCATTCAGATCATCGATCATTTACAAATACAGAAATAATTAATTTAATATGTTATATTACCATTGAGCTTAATAAGTTCGATGGTTATCACCCAACAAAGGTACATAAAATTAATGTAGGTCCTATTTAAAAACCAATTTACCATTTCACTATTTTTCACAATTTACCAACCAATTCACTATTTTGACTTAAAAATAATCCCACTATGTATAAACTAGTTGTGTAAGAAAAACTCCCATAAAATATGTAAAACCTTTTTTTGGTGAATATAATATGTGACAGAAACAAAAATAGCCGTGGGAGAAGTTTCATCATTATATTATTGCATTGGCTAAAGCCTTATAGTTTTTATTATTTTATTTTTTGTTTTGTTTCACATTTGCCTCCAGTATGTGGTTTGTTTCCGATCAGTTACCTTTTGGAAGTAACCTTTCCAGCTAATACAGTAACTTAAGTATGATTTTTACTTGGAAAAAAGAACTTTTTAGGTTAGCGCACGGAAAAAATGATCAGATGCTTTTTCGGTGCACTTTTCAAAGACTACAGAAAAAGCTAACTTTGCGGAGAAAACGGCTGTTCTGCGTGCAGTAGGCTACGATAAAATAAAATATGTTTCTACTCATATATTTCTATATCTCTATATTTCTACATATTCATTCATATATTACAATTTTGGCTTTCTTCACATAAAATCCAAGCAGATTTTTCATCCGGGCAAGTTTAAAGGACTGTATACTCCTTAAATGGAAGTTTTGACATGGACCCAACTGCATGGTTAAAAATTAAACCTAGTTAAAACACGGGACTAATATTTCAAAGACAGCTGAAAAAATATTGATTAATTAATTTTTTTAGGGGAAAATGTGATTTATTGACATTTTACGAGATAATTTAAGCTTTTCAATTTAACTACACAGTAATACCCTAGAATAGTTATTCACCTTCCGTATAGGTTTTTACGGCTCGCACTTTTAGAATAAACTTCCCTCCACAAACCCAACTATAAATTCCACGTTCACGGAACAAACTGGCTACATAGTTGAAACACGTTAAGACAGCTTTTCAAAACATGAAGTAGCTAAATGATTTTCTTAATGGAGAAAACCAAGAATTTTGAGTGATAAAAACATGTTAGTTTTTGCCTCCTGGCTCCTATTGATTTGCGCCATTTTCCTTGGTAACTATGCCACACTTCACCCTCTTATCCTTGGTTTTTAGTTTTAGCTATTTTTATTGGTCACAGCAAGCTTAAAAAACTGCAAATTATACTTTTGAACCATCTCATTATTTGTTGGTTTTGTTTTAAAATGACTATGATTTGATGATCTGTGAGCAGACTATTTGGTTACCATATAAACTTCGGATAGTGGTGGAGTAAAAGTGGAAATAACTGGTTTGTGGGAAAAATAATAATAATAAAATAATAATAATAATAGTAATAAATAAAATAAATAAAGAAAAATAATAAAAAATCAATATGGTCCCGGCTTTAGGTCTCACCATGAGTAGGCCTACTACCGTAATAGCGTAGGCCTATTCACTATAGGAAAATTCGCTAAAAAGTTTAGAATTAACTTTGAATTCATTTCACTAGCAAGGTGTTTAGCCCCTTGCCTTGTATTGATGATTCGATTAAGACTCCCGCTGGATAATATCTTATTTATAGCATCAACGGTCACCATAGGAACCCCTGCGTGTGATGTCAGAACACAATCAGTAGCAACGCAACAATATTTATCCAAGACGGTGGAAAATGTTCTTTAATAATATTTTTCAACGCAAATTGGTTTTATAACCACTAGGGATCGCCATCTGATCGAAATTAGACCAAAAGTTCAGTCGATCTTGAGCCAATTAGTTTTCAAAACTATATCTTTACAGATGGCTCGGTGTTTCTGTGCTCATGGCTTTCGAGAAAAGAGGATGGACGAGGAACCGGGTGAGGTTACTTTTCTAAAATCGTCGGTCAGATTTTATACCGTTTTATATAGTTTTAAGATTCAACAAAATTCAGATTCAGATAGTGCGCTGTAAAAACGATCTCTCAAGTATTCAGACTCAAGACGAGACGAGAGCATACATACATACTTCCTCTTTTACAGATGGTTCGGTGTATCTATGCTGATGGCTTTCGAGAAAAGAGGATGGACGAGGAACGGGGTGAGGTTACTTTTCTAAAATCGTCGGACTGTTGTAACTAGGTCATCATCAAGATCCTAAAATGTTGCATTTGATCTGGAAGTATTAATGTTTATTATACCAAATAAATAAATACCAGATTACCCTTTTTGTCATTTTTTATTTTTACTAATACGTATTTCGGCTCTTAGGCCATGATCACAGTATTAAGTAAACATTTTGTATGTATGTATATATGTATGTTGCCTATGGACTCCGATACCACTCGACATATTGTAGTGAAACTTTCAGGCATTATTAAGCATAATTCAAGGATGGTTTGTGTGATGAAGTTTGGTTCAAACATTACCAAAGGGCTCTGACCCAGAAGGCATACAATAGTTTGTAAAAAACTGAAAATCTCTATTTTATATATTTTTATTGGTTGTTGAAACAAATTCAATGGAAAATTCTAATTTTAGGTATTCCAGCTATATATTATAGTGATAATTAAGATGCGTGACAGCTACTGAGCGTAGCGAAAGAGCTAAACCTGACGGCGAGTGAGCGTAGCGAACAAGCTTAATTACCTGTAAAATAAATTCAGTCACGGGCGAAGCCGTAAATAGCCGTAAATGTTCTTCCGATTTTTCTCGCATTTGTTATTATTGTGACTCTACAAATCTACAGACCACGACCTTTCTAACGATTTTCTCAAATATCTCCTACGATGCACACAAGCTGAGAAAAAGGAGGAAAATAAACATGCTTGTCTATTAACATTACCATTAAAACTAATAGGATAGGTTCACGTTTTAAGTGGTTTGCTTCTAAAATATTGGCACCATCGTTGATCTTAATTTAAAATAGGATAAAATATTGACTATAGGGTTAGGTAAAAAAGAAAGGCTAATAAAGGGAGCAAATCTTTCTTTCAGCATTAAAAATAATATTATTTTTTGAGGGATGGATTAAAACAATTTGTTAACTTAAACATTTTGTAGCAATTCGGCTGCTAATGTAAATGAATTCAGAAATCGGCTGAGAAATTCAGGTCACATTTTAGTTCCCCGCCCAAACAATACATTTTTCACTCAGTCATTTCTTTTTGTAGGCCCTAGGGTTTATAATAAATTACCAGCTGAAATCAAAAGCTCTGTTTGTCAAAAAATGTTTAATAAAAGACTCTACAAATAGTTCTTAAGTCTTAATAGTATAGATTTTTTGTTAAAATTGGAAACTTGAATTTATATTTGGTTTTATTCTATTTTATCTGGAAATATATTTTTCCTTATTTATTTTTATGTGTAAAACGGTCTGTAATGTAGGCTAGTTGATGAAACAAAGAGATTTTTTCAGTTATAAGTTAGGTTGATTTAACTGTCCAGTGAATGCTATCAGTTGTCCAATTAAGTGATAAGGAACCTCTTACAGGCATAGCCTCTGAGGCCCTAATTATTTTCCAACAATTTAAAAATGTGTATGTTAATATAAGTATATGTAAAAATGTATATATTATTATGTATGAGCAAACTGTTTATTTTTATGTTGATGATTGGAAAATAAAAAAGATATTCATTCATTCATTCATTCACTTAAACATTTTGTAATTTTTAGAAGCCGTGGAATTGTAGTGGATTTATGAAGATATTAACCTATGCCTATACGTTTACGTTTTTTGAGACTTTTCCATTTGGGTGTCCCTCAAAGTGAACCAATGAAATATTAATGTTTCTTTCAGTGGTTTAGTTGTGGTTTAGTTTTTAATACCTAAAATGCTAAAAATTCTTTTTTATAAGTTGAAAAATTAATTATTTGACCATTCCGTGACTTTTGGGACTGTTAGCTGTTACCTCCGGTGTAGTCTCGTAGACCCTCTTCATAGGGCATGAGATCAGTCAATTCCTATCTTCTACTTGCTCTCCTTGCGGAGTTTTCAATGGAGATTGCGTAATAAAGGAAAAGAAGATTTGAGCTGGTAATGAGCTGGTAATTGAATTGGTAGACCCTAATGGGATATGTTGTAAGTAGAGAAGATAATCAGGAATTTCATAAAAACACTCTTCTATGAGACACTGTTTTAAATGAATTTTAAACTTGGCTGGTTTACATACTATTCCTTTCAAATTATCTGGAAGTTTTGTAAATAGTTTTAGACCTACAAATTCCTCATACAGTTTTAGTCTATGTGTACAGCATTATTTATGAGACGATTTCTTGTGTTGTATGGATGAGTATGAGTGATACTGTGGTAAATAATTACTCTCACATATGTTGTAAAAATGCATTTCGTTAATACAGTATCTATCTATCTATCTATATACACTAGAGATCGCCTCCTGATCGAAATTCGATCAAAGTTTCAGTTTATCTGGCCCCGAGAAGCCTAAAAATATTTTAGAACTAAAACATCTGTTCTTCCTGTTTTTCTAGCAGTTGTTTTTACAACAGCTGTCTAATGATTCATTCAATTCTCCTTCCTCCATAAGATTAACATTGGAACTTTGAAAGCCTGTGGGGCGTAGCCATGGAGTCCGATGTGAATTGGAATGTGATTCTGCTCATCTACAGGACTATACCTTTCTGACGGTATGCGCGGATTCCTTCTACGATGCACAGGAGCTGAGAAAAAAGGAGGAAATGAAACATGCTTGCGTATTAATCTCTTACTAGAGATCGCCTCATGATCGAAATTCGATCAAAATTTCAGTTGATCTGGACCCAAGAATCTTAAAAACATTATAGAACGAAAACATCTGTTCTTTCAAATTTTCTAGCAGTTGTTTTTATAACAGCTGTCTAATGATTCATTCAATTCTACTTTCTCCATAAGATTAACAATTGAGCTTTGAAAGCCTGTGAGGCGTAGCCCTGGAGTCCGATGTGAATAGGAATTTGATTCTGCTCATCTATAGGACTATACCTTTCTAACGGTATGCACGAATTTATCCTACGATGCACACGAGCTGAGAAAAAAGGAGGAAATAAAACATGCTTGCGTATTAATATATAGATATTAATACGTGAGGGCTGTTTTTTGTGAACAAAACTCCTTCGTTATTTCTGGACCGATTTTAACGTTTAAAGTGTTAAAAGAATGGTCTCAGTTTGTAGTTTTGCATAAAGGTTTTAGATTTTTGATATTTTAATTCCAAAGCCCACGGGAAGCCCTTAAATTTCGTTTTTTCTCCATAAGATTAACATGGGGAACAATTTTTATTGAATTGCAAAATAAAACAGCTGTTGATTCTAAATTAAACACATGTTATAAAAACTAGCTGAATAGAAGTAATTGGGCTACTCTGGTACTGAAATATCAAAACAATTTCCTACTTTAATACATGGAGTGTCTATAGTGAGAAACAAATTGTGTGTTTTACCTTTTTCCTCAAAGTGGTCGACTTTATTGCTTGAACATTATATTTATGTGTATTTGGGCACCAAAATAAGTTTAGTAACTAGACCCCAGAAAATTCATTTTCCTGTACAAAAACAGGTTTGGAAATTGAAATTTTTGAAATTCTTATGGGTTGTCAGATTGGTATTGAAACAACAACGAAATTTAAAAAAAATTAAAATAGAACACTAAATGTTTGCGCATGGGTTTTCAAACTGCTGTGGACTAGGAAAATGGATGGTTGGTTTTTGGTGTAAATTTAATAACCGGTTTACTGTGATACTATAACAAATTTAATGCAGAATGCTACAGATATTAAAACACCTGTTCAAAAAAGACGATATTTAAAAGTTTTTTACCTCCAGTACAGATACCAAGCTTTTGCAAAAGTGATTTGTAGCCTATAAGGGAAATTTTAACTAAAATATGAATGCTACATCAAACCAAAATGGGCCAACAAAGATGTAGATTTTCTTAAATTGTAATTTGTTTGTTTAAATTCTGTAATGCCATGGAAATTTAAGATAAATAGGATTTAGTCCGTTATAAATAGTAACGTGGTGGCCCGTGTGCAAATTGCGCATTTTATGTGATTCTGTATGAGAAAAACTAACCTAAATCTTGGTTATGAAGTGACAGAGATCTATTTTTGTTTACAATCTGACTTTAAAAAAAACGTCTAAAAGTAATCAGCTGTTAAGTTACAATTCACATAAACATCGTACAATGAAAGTCGGTCAACATTTTAAAACACCCTCTAGAAATAAATCAAAGGTGAGGGGGGTGAAGCCCGAAACGATATGACCTTTTTAATTACAATTCGCATGTGCGCTATATCCTAAGCTTTACAATGACAAGTCAAACTTAAAAATCGGTTCAGTAGGTCGAGAGAAAAAGGGACGCAACAGACGAATTCCTTATAGAAATAAGAAGATAGTGTAATAGCTAATTCACTACAAATGGCGCCTACTAACTCATACATTACTAGAAAAAATAGTAGCAGCAGTGAGAGCTGCATAGCTCATATAGGACCGGGGAGTTGTAATTAACAATTGATTTTTTTCTTTTGATTTTTCTTTACGTTTTTTGTTTGATGAACTACCTACATCCAACATCTGTGAATTTATTCTAAATTTTATAGGATTTTTTAGGCAGAGGCTCTAAGACAAATCGGCATAAGAACCATTACTTAATTCTAGCTTCTTTGGACCTAAAATAACAACTACCAAATCTCAACAATATCGCATTGGGAAATTGAAGAATTATTGATGAAGGTTGATTAATGAAACACCAATATGGTGTAATCTGATTTTCACAACAATTTAACAAGAATTTATTCAAAGTAACTCGGTAAATTACCATGGAGCAAGGTTTGATCACCAGGTACTGACAAATGCAGCGCATTGCGCTGCACGGGCCCCCTAGTATATAGATAATACGTGATGCCCTTTTTTGTTAACACTACTCCTCCCTTATTTCTGGACCAATTTTAAAGTTTGAGGTATCAAAAGAATGGTCTCAGTTCGTAGTTTTGCAATAAGGTTTTAGATTTTTTTATATTTTAATTCTGAAGCCCACGGGAAGCCTTAAAAGTTCATTTTTTGTCCATAAGATTAACATGGGGAACAATTTATATTGAATTGCCAAATAAAACTGCTGTTGATAGTTAAACAAACACATATGTAAAAAGCTGAATAGAAGCAAATTGAACTTTTACTGAAATATCAACACAATTTCATTCTTTAATACGAGGAGTGTCTAATCTGAGGTTTTAACCTTTTCTCAAAATAAATGTAGCAGATAGTTTTTGCTTGAAAGTTTTATCGACGTGTATTTGGGCACAAAAATAAGTTTTGTAACTTAACCCTAGAAAATTCATTTTTGTTTACGAAAGCAATTTTGGAAATTGAATTTTTTGAAATTTGTCTTATTGTTTGTCCGACTGGTATTGAAACAATAATGAAAGGTATTGTTACGGTCCATCGGGAACAGTTCCCAGAAACAGTCCCCCGTATCGGCTAGAGCCGTCACCGAGAACGTTCCAGACCCTACGGGGCAGGTCAACCACCGCGGCGACAGTGTAAACAACCCTCACTTGAATGACGCGGCGAAAACAGTGGAGTTCCCGAAACGTCTGGAGGCGTCCGGCTTCGAGAATGATCCTAGCCGTAGGGGATAAAAGGGCCTACCTGAGCAGCCTCAGTCAGTCAGTGAGAGTCAGTCAGTGTGTCAGTCAGTGATAACCAGTGCGCCTAAGGTCGACGTGTGTGCGTCTCTCGACCCGTGACAGTGCGACTGCGTCCCGCGTGTGTCAGTGAATAGTGAACTGTGAACTGTGTCAGTGATTGTGACAGAGTAACCAGTGACATTTATAGTGATAGTGCTAGCGCATTTGTATTGATAGGACACTCTCTGTAAAAACCCTGTAAGTTAGATAGTTAGTTGTAAATCTGTAGCTAGTTAGGAATTAGATAGGTTTAGCTAGGTATTTAGCATAAATTTGCATCTGTGTTAATTAATCTAATTTGTAATAAATTATAGTTAGTTGTTGAAATCGCCAAGTGTTATTGATTAGAACCCGTAAGCCCGTAACAATTGGTGTCAGAAGTGTAGATATTTTGGCGATTTCATTTCAAAGGAATTTTATAATAATTGTTGAGTACGTTTATATTGGTAATTCCCCTGTTAAAAGGCTGTCAATTTAATTATTTCTAAATTTGTAATAGAGTTGATTTAGTAAGACAATTTATATCGGTTTTGTATTGTATAAAAACTTGTTAAAACTAATTTTATTGTTTTCTCATAATTATTTATTTTGTATTTCATTAGAAATGGTTTCCAAAAAGGCAAAGCTTGTAGAGTTAAAAGTGGTAGATCTTAAAAGAGAATTAGAAGAACGTGACCTTGATACTTCTGGTACAAAAGCAGTACTCCAACAACGCCTACACCAAGCTTTGCTTGATGCGGGTGAAAATCCAGACACTTTTCTTTTTGATACTTCCGATCTGAATAAAACGATTGTAAGCCTAGAAGATAAAATCTTAGAAAGTAACAAATGTTTAGAAGTGAAAATGTTAGGCTTAGAAGATAAAATGTTAGAAAATAATAAAAATTTAAAAGAAGAAATAGTAGACAAACTGGAGGAATATTCAAGTAAGGTTGCAAGTTTGGAGAGTGATATTCTTACGTTTAAAGGAGAAATCAGTGAAATAAAGGACAAAATTAATGTAATTGAAAGCAATTTTGAGGATAAAATTTGTGTTATTGAGAAAAATTTAGAAAGTAGGTTAGTTAATAAGCTTAGAATGAGTACGGATGCAAAGGAGAGTCCTGCGTTGAGCCCTGCGTCAACGTCATCAGGGAGCGCCAACGCCACGACGCCGCGGCAGGTTGTGGTTCCAGAGGCGGACTACAGGACGACATCGGGAGTGGCAGTGAACCCGCATACTACCGTCCCTGTCTTCGATGGTAAAACTCCATGGGAGGACTACATGACACTTTTCGAGACGGCAGCAATGGTCCATGGTTGGCCCGAGCATACCAAGGCTTCTGTTTTATGCTTGTCTCTTCGGGGCGATGCATTGGCTATCCTACAGACGATGCCAATGTCGGAGCGACAGAACTATGCTGCGCTGGTGAACAGACTCGAGATGCGCTTTGGGAAACGGCACATGGATCAGCTCTACCGCTCACAGCTGAGGAACAGGACTCAGAAGCCCAACGAATCACTGCAGGAGTTCGAGGCAGATGTCGCCCGTCTGGTGAGGAACGCGTATCCGTCGGTCACTGACGACGTCTACGAAAGCCTTGCAGTGGACAGATTTCTGGACGGATTGCGAGACCTGGAGACTCAACAAGCCGTTAAACTCGCTCGACCGAAGACACTCAACGAGGCGCTGACCCAGGCACTGGAGTTCGAAGCTGTTCGTCAGTCAGTCCAAGGGCAGGCTCGAGTACGCTCCATGGAGGCTGATACACCCCCAACCATTGACATCGCATCGATTGTGAAACAAGTACTGGAGGCGCTGAAAACACGAAGGAAGCAAGTTCGCTGTTGGAGTTGTGGCCAAATAGGACACCCTAGAAGCAAGTGCACAGCAACCACCCCAGAAGGGAAGCAGGAAAACTAAGCAGGGTTGATGGGAAGGGGCAACTGTCAACCCGTATCTCCAAGGCCCCGAAAGAAAATGGTAAAGTTGCTTCACTGGGAAGTCAGGCCAAGAGTTTTTACATCGACGGAAGGGTGAACGGGAAACTACGAAGCTGTCTCCTGGATACCGGTGCAACAATGACCGTCCTTAATCCAAATATTGTTCCCGAGAAGGATATCACACCAACCTCCTGGTCACTAAGAACAGCCACAGGACAGTTAGCTAATGTTTACGGGCAGACAGTTGCTTCCTTCCATATCGGTGGCTGCGTTTTCAAGCATAGCGCTCTGGTTGCCAACATAGACGAAGATGTCATTTTAGGGACTGACATAATGACGAAGTACGGAATGAAACTGGACATGTCGAAAAGTGTTGTGACCTTTGGAGAAGAGGATGTCATACTTCGGCGTGGGAAGAACATTTCAGCACGAGTGCTGTTATTGGAAGACACGGTATTACCTGCGAGGAGTCAAGTTGTGACCCAAGCATCAGTCGAGGGAGACTTTACTACCGGCCAAAGTGTCCTGCTTGAACCTGAGGTTGATGGTGAACACCAACTGGGTCGTGGAATCTTCGCTGCAAGGTCTCTATTTAACATTGCACAGAACAACCCCGTGCGACTGATGAACTTGAACAGCTTTCCCGTCACTGTGAAGAAAGGAGCTGTGGTTGGGAGCTGTGTAAGCATCTCCTCGGTAGTGCGCCAGTTGCAGCCGTGCCCATCACGTTCTCAGGAGCTACCCAAGGAGCTAGAAGGATTGGCAGACAGTGCTTGTCAGGAGCTGACACCTGCACAGAGTAAGGACGTAAGGGACTTTTTAATTAAATGGCAAGATGTGTTTGAGTATGGAGGCGGCGCCAGAGGAAGGACCAACATTGTTCAGCATCGGATTGACACCGGCGACGCCAATCCTATACGCCAGGCACCTAGAAGATTACCTCTGGCTAAGCGAGAAGAAGCTAACCGGATAATCAAGGAGATGGAAGCTGACGGTGTCATCGAACCATCTAACAGCCCTTGGAGCTCACCAGTCGTACTAGTTAAGAAGAAGGACGGATCAACAAGATTTTGTGTCGATTATCGTCTACTGAACAATGTCACTAAAAAGGACAGCTACCCACTGCCAAGAATTGATGACACGCTAGACACATTGGGTGGGTGTCGGTTGTTTTCGACCCTAGACCTTCGGAGTGGTTATTGGCAGGTTGGTTTAGCCCCTGAAGACAAGGAGAAAACTGCATTTTCAGTTGGTAACGGACTTTGGCAATTTACCGTGCTTCCATTCGGCCTATGCAATGCTCCGGCAACTTTTGAAAGACTTATGGAAAACGTCTTGAGAGGCCTTTCATGGGAGATATGCCTGGTGTACCTTGATGACATAATCGTCGTGGGAAAATCTTTTAGTGACCATCTTAAGAACTTGGAAAGTGTCTTCTCACGCCTGCGCTCTGCCAATCTCAAACTCAACCCGAAGAAGTGCAATCTGTTCCGCCGACAGGTCAATTACCTCGGTCATGTCGTATCAGACAAAGGAGTCTCAGTGGATTTGGAAAAGATCAAGGCGATCACTGAATGGCCAGCGCCCAAGGATAAGCACCAAGTGAGAAGCTTTCTCGGGCTGTGCACGTACTACCGGAGGTTTGTGAAAGGATTTGCAAATATTGCAAAGCCTCTTACCAAGCTAACGGAAGACAAAAGACCCTTCGTCTGGGATAATGACTGTCAAAGGGCATTTGACGAGCTTAAGGATAGGCTTTGTCACGCTCCAATCCTATCCTACCCAAGACCGGACGGAAAGTTTGTACTCGACACGGACGCCAGTAATACAGCCATTGGAGGGGTCCTTGCTCAGCTCCAAGATGGAGAAGAAAGAGTAATTGGGTACTTCAGCAAGGTTCTATCAGCCCCCGAGCGTAACTATTGCGTCACCAGGCGTGAGCTGCTTGCAGTGGTCAAATCCATCGAACACTTTCATAAATATTTGTATGGAAGAAAGTTCCTTTTAAGAACAGACCACGCTGCACTCATGTGGCTATTGAGGTTTAAGACACCAGAGGGCCAAGTGGCAAGATGGATTGAACGTCTTCAAGAGTACGACTTCGAGTCCATTCATCGTTCCGGAACAAGCCACAGAAATGCTGACGCGCTCTCTAGAAGACCATGTGGAGACATTTGCAAGCATTGCACACGTAAAGAGGAGAGAGAAGCTTTAGTGAGCCGAGTCACTGTAGTTGACGACACCTGGCAGGGAAAGGAGCTGTCTAAGGACCAGCAAGAAGACCCGGACTTGACGCACATACTGAAGTGGAAGCTGGACGGCAATGGAAGACCTTCATGGCAGGACGTTGCTCCGTTGTCCAAGAACGTGAAAACGTATTGGGCACAATGGGACTCGATTCTAGTGGACAATGGAGTGTTGAAACGAGCGATCGAATCGTTGGAGGGGGATCGCAGTAAACTTCAAGTCATCGTCCCAAAGAAAAAGGTTCCCGAGATACTAAAGGAACTGCACGACGGAGCTTCAGGAGGCCATCTTGGAGTCCATAGGACACTGGCGAAGGTGCGTGAACGGTTTTATTGGGCCAATCAGAAGGCCGATGTGCTGGATTGGTGTCGAAGGTGTACTACATGTGCCGCATCAAACGGACCAACTAACAAACGGAAGGCCCCGATGAGAAAATACAATGTAGGAGCGCCATTCGAACGAATCGCTATTGATGTATCTGGACCGTTCCCTGTCTCAGATGCAGGAAATCGATTCATTCTGGTGGCCATGGACTACTTCAGCAAATGGGTGGAGGCCTACGCACTCCCAAACCAAGAAGCAATCACGGTTGCTGACGTCTTGGTCAAGGAATTTGTTAGCAGATTTGGAGTCCCCTTGGAGCTTCATTCAGACCAAGGAAGAAACTTTGAGTCGGCTGTATTCACCAGAATGTGTGAAGTCCTTGGCATCCGGAAGACTAGAACCACACCTCTTCACCCGCAGTCTGACGGCATGGTGGAGCGTATGAACAGGACTATAGGAAGATACTTGTCAAAGGTTGTCTCTGAACATCAGCGAGACTGGGACCAATACCTGCATCTGTTCCTGCTAGCCTACCGCAGCTCTGTTAACGAGACCACCGGACAGACCCCGGCCAGTGTGGTTTTTGCCCGAGAACTGCGTCTGCCATGTGATCTACAGTTTGGATTCACACCGGATGAAGAAGTGGTTGGTGAAGATTATGTCTCTCATCTACGGAAGCGGATGGACGAGATTCACGAGAAAGTCCGGTTCAACGTCCTTGGAGCGAGTGACAGAATGAAGGAGAGATACGACATAAAAGGCGAGAAGGGAGGCTTCAAACCTGGAACTCTGGTATGGCTTCACAATCCTCGGAGGCGACGTGGGTACTCGCCAAAACTCCAAAGTTCTTGGGAAGGGCCATACACAATCATAAGTCGAATAAACGATGTAGTCTACAGAATCCAAAAGCTACCAAAAGGAAAACCGAAGATTGTTCACTTTAATAGACTTGCCCTGTACAAAGGAGACCATGACAGACCAGAGGAACAGCAAATCAGGAACTTCCGCATAACACCCTCCGACTTTGAAAAGGGAATGCTGAAGCCCCTGGACAGCCGTGGATATGGAGTGATTAGGTTGCAACATAGCGACATATTCAACTTACCAACAGAGTATGCCCTGGCTCACTGCGTGGCTGAAGATTTGAGAATGTCCCGTGGCTTAGCCACCGTCTTCAGGAAGAAGTTTGGAGGAACCGAAGAGCTCGAGCGCCAAGGACCCAGCGTCGGCAAGTCACTCCATCTCAATCAACATGGCAGACACCTGTTCTACCTGGTCACCAAGAAAACACCGAACACTAAAGCTTCATACCTCTCCCTCAGGAAGAGTCTTGAGGATTTGCGGGAAAAGCTCCTACGCCTGAAGGAGACCAAACTGGCAATTCCCAAGTTAGGAAGTGGATACGACGGTTTGGACTGGAAGATTGTAAGAAAGATGATTGAAGAAATCTTCGCTAGAACCAACATCACCGTCGATGTCTGCATGTTCAACCCCTGGAGAGCTGGATGCAGGATCAGCTCAAGTAACGGCAAGTCAGAGTCTGTTCTGGGACAGAACAGTCTTGAGGAGGGGGTAGTGTTACGGTCCATCGGGAACAGTTCCCAGAAACAGTCCCCCGTATCGGCTAGAGCCGTCACCGAGAACGTTCCAGACCCTACGGGGCAGGTCAACCACCGCGGCGACAGTGTAAACAACCCTCACTTGAATGACGCGGCGAAAACAGTGGAGTTCCCGAAACGTCTGGAGGCGTCCGGCTTCGAGAATGATCCTAGCCGTAGGGGATAAAAGGGCCTACCTGAGCAGCCTCAGTCAGTCAGTGAGAGTCAGTCAGTGTGTCAGTCAGTGATAACCAGTGCGCCTAAGGTCGACGTGTGTGCGTCTCTCGACCCGTGACAGTGCGACTGCGTCCCGCGTGTGTCAGTGAATAGTGAACTGTGAACTGTGTCAGTGATTGTGACAGAGTAACCAGTGACATTTATAGTGATAGTGCTAGCGCATTTGTATTGATAGGACACTCTCTGTAAAAACCCTGTAAGTTAGATAGTTAGTTGTAAATCTGTAGCTAGTTAGGAATTAGATAGGTTTAGCTAGGTATTTAGCATAAATTTGCATCTGTGTTAATTAATCTAATTTGTAATAAATTATAGTTAGTTGTTGAAATCGCCAAGTGTTATTGATTAGAACCCGTAAGCCCGTAACAGTATCAAATATTAAAATAGAATACTAAATTTGTGTGCATGGGTTTTCAAACTGCTGTAAACTATAAGTAAAACGGATAATCTATTGTAAGTGTAATAACCCTTTTATTTACTATTATAGCATAAAAATATTTTTCATACTAAAAAACCTGTGTAGAAGACAACATTTAAAAGTTTTTTACCTCCAGTATAGAAAACAAGATTTTCTTAATTTTCTTGATTTCTTTATTTAAATTTTGTAATGTCATGGAAAGTTAATTTGAAGAGGATTTAGGCATGTATAATAATGTGGACTCATTCACTATGTCATTGACTACCTCATACAGTAGTAGGCCTACTACAAAAACAGCCGAAGTGAGTGCTGCATAACAGGACCGGGGAGTAATGAAATGTTGATTTTTATTCTGTTGACATTTAAGTTTTATGTTTGATGAACAACGTGGATCCAACATCTGTGAATTTTTTCTAAATTTTATAGGAGGGTAAAACAAAGGCCCTAAGACATATCGGCAAAATAACAACTACGTAATCTTAGCTAATTTAGACCTAAAATAACGCTCACATTGGGACGCTCAACTAAAGAACGCTCAACACTATCACATTGGGAAGTTGAAGGATTGGTAATGAAGATCGATCGATGAAACACCAATAATGTTCTATCTGATTTTCACTATAGTGAAATTTTTTTTCGAAGTATTGCCATGGAGCAAAGTTTGATCACCAGGTATCCTAATAAATGTAGCGCATTGCGCTGCACAGGCGGCCTAGTTATATCGATTGCATGTGTAGAAATGGTAATACCATTGACTTTGTACATGAGTAGACTTCTCATAGCATAGGCGTGTGTGAAGCATATTGACGGTGGTGCGATCTCGTGCGGCGTCCATGGAAGTACACGTAACGTATGATAGATAAATCAGTATTCCCACTCTACTAAACCAAGGATAAAACATTTTATAACTGAAAGTTATGTTTATGTTTTGGTAAAATGTTTTGGCAGCACTGTAAATTCAGCTGAATAATAACAACATCGATGGCAGCGACTCTGATGCGGCGTCCATCGAACTTCCAAAATTTTGCCTCAAACTAAATGCATTGGATGAGAGGTCTATTCACGTTAGTGTATTTAGTCAATGGTAATACTATCGGTTATTTAAGTCTTATAGATATTAAATAGACCAAGATTATTTATTTTCTTGTAAAAGTTACCTAAAGTACAAGCTCGCTTAGTAACAAATAAAAATAAAAAAAACAAACAAAAACATATTTATGGTCAAAAATTAGGTTTAATATGGACATACATTTTATTTGCGATATAGAAAAAAATCTGGAACATCATCGTTCATCTGTCAACGTGAATATGTTTTTTTGCATCATGTTGTAGTATAAATCCTACGACTTGTTGTTTAAATAACGTATTGTTGAATTTTATAAAAAAAAATTGATCTCTTCGTCGTCTAATAGTCATGAGCAAACAAAAACAATTGAATGGTTCCAACAAGCGACATTGTAAACTGGGCACTTTTATAGGGGGTTTAACCTTGATAGAACTGATGAAAACTCTTTATCTCTTCTTTCTATCCCACGACCACTCCAAAGGTTATGATTGTAATCCTTTTGGACCGTGTGAGACCGGGAAAAGTCTTGATTGAGTTCACTAAACTACACAGTCTGCCAATGTTGACTAGTTTATTGCCTGACCGAAGCCAAAGAATGGTTTCCGCTGCGACGGGAATGTTAGGAAGGCGATTTAAATAGTCGTATGAAAAAACAGAACTGAAAAACTCTCAGACGCATTCTGGGACTGCTCTCGTCTCGTCTTGACTCTGAGTGCTTGAGAGATCGTTTTAACAGCGCACTATCTGAGTCTGAATTTTGTTGAATCTTAAAACTCTGATATGACACGGCATGAAATCTGTGGACACCTATACCCACTCATCTTATCTTATATTATACTCTAAAACAAGCAATGTTTGTACGGGCGAAATCTTTTTTCGCTCCAAGGATTTTAGATTTTTTGGTTGAATATGGGGGTTTCAGCCACGAGAAAGCGAGTCGAAAAATATTTTAATTAGTTATAAATTAATAATGAATGTTTCGCAACCTAACGATAGCATTTTATTTCGAAAGGTCACTGGTTCAATGGTTCAATCAATAAGTCTTAGTTTGGACCGCCTGGATAATTAAAATACTTTCAACAAAATACCTTTAAAAAGATATGAATAAAGTAGGCCTATTACTAAAGAACTATGTTACTGTGTAACATTTCCGTCTTATTACATAATTAAAGAATGTAAAGTCAAATTACCAAACAAATAAACGACATGTGAGAAATTTGCAGCCGCCTTCTCGACTGATAACAATGTGAGATGAACCATCAGCTGATACGACTATCTGCTGACCTCTAGTTCCCGCCGCGGCCACTAAGCGTCGACAGCGCTAGTGGCGATCAGCTGTTTTGTTGTAGTGTTGTTGCTTGTTGTGTCTATTGCGTTGTCCATTGTTGTTTTGTGCGCGTCGTCGTGTCGGTGTGTGTTTGTGCTTTGTGTTCGTGTGTCGTTCTCTGTTTTTGAAAGGAGTTTTACGGTGTGAACTTTAAAAAGAAAATCGGCTGTGAGTAGAATTACAAGAATATTGCATGTAAGAAATGTTATATTTTTCATAATAATCGTTAAACTGGTAATTATAATTACTATAAAATGGAATTTTGTAAAAGTTTATTTCATAAGATTAACGAATGGAAACAATATTTTATCGGTGTACAAAATAAACTTACGTTGTTACAGTAGGCCTACAGTACTTATTTTCTATTAGGCCTAATTTATACATCTGTAATGTTGTAAATATTTTGGTCAGTTACTGTTTTAAAATATATTTTAATGGATAGGCCTACAACTAACATGCTACATAAAGCTAATTAATTAAAAGCTATAAAAATCAATACATTAAAAATAATAAGTAAACCTAATAAAACTTTTATTTTTTATGGAAAGCGTGGTACAGTACTTTAGGATTAAATGAAATTTCTAAAATTTGTATTTACGAAGAGGTTTCAGACAAATTTAATAGTATAAACCAGTAAAAACCCTTTAAAATTTATGGAATAGGTTTTGTTACCCACCATGAATAAACAGACGTGATGTAAAATTGGTGTGAAACAATTCAACTGCCAATAATAGAACTCATTAATTTCAATAGGATGCCAATCCAATCGATGGTTTTATTTTTATGATAGAAAATAAAATCTAAAACAGATAGGCTATCTGTGATGTGTAACTTTTATAACGGCAATATTCTTCAATTTTCATAGTGTAATAAATTCATAATTTTTACGTTATAAAACCTAAACAGGTGTGCAAAATATTTTAATGCATCTTTAAAAATTTCATAAATTTTACTTTTGACTGATTATAATAAAATTAATAAACTATTGAAATATTTCACAGGATTTAACTATTATTTTATTATTTTTTACTATTTTACTTCAGGGTAGGTTCTTTGCCACGGCACTAAAATTATCCTATGAAATAAAAGATTTTAATACAATTAACAACGTTTAGTTTATTTAAAATAAAACTTTAAAGTTAACAAATCAACAAAATAAAACAAAGCAAAACAAACAGGTGATGGTATGAAATGGATGAAATGATAAAAAAAAATTCAAATTATCGCGATTTAATTTCGTGCGTAGACTAGGCGGAGCCGAAAAACTAGTAGCGAAATAGCTAAAAGCCAATTATCGCTCTATGTAGTCAGCTAGAGCCGAATCTACTTATAAAAGTGGAGTAGAAGACCAGCGTTAGCCGAGAACCCTTACCTTTCGGTTCGGAGAGCCAGCTGTTGCCGAGTTCTTCACCTCTGATTATGCATTTAAAATGTGCCGGGTTAACTAATTTCTACGTATCGTACAGAAAACGCTTGCTGATTTGGCGTTTCTAAAAGTCTGTCTTTAAGCAACCACGTGTTTTTTAAAAGTAAATTTAATCAGGTGTCAATATATTTGTTTATATTTTAGTTTTTTCAAAACAAAATGTTTGAATAGGTTGGAATTTCGTACTTTGAATTTAATAAATGATTGTAACTTATTTGTTTAGTATTTATTCGTTTTGATAGAATTTATTTGTGATTAGAAACGTGAAAATAAATTATAAGTGAATTTTTATTACGAAGATATAGAAGTGAAATTTAATTTTTTAAGTGAATTTATTGTGACGATTGGCTCGTATCGTCGCACTATTTAGCTACAAAGGTAGATGTGACAGAAAATTTTCCAAGAAAGAAAACTTCCTCCAAACATAAAAAGATAAGCAAATTTGCAATATAAACATCCTACAACTGTTGAAAATCTAATGGTACTCTAAAAAAAGCAATGTTTGTACAGGAAAATTTTATTTCTCTCTCCAAGGATTTATAATTATTTTGTTGAATATGGGTGTTTCGGCCACAAGGAATCGATTGGAAATGGTCTCATGTCTGGGAAAAATCCGTTTTTCGTCTTCCCTTTCAAAGATCCCATGTTGAACTAAAGTCAGCTGATAACTGTAGATAAATAAACTTAATGTATTACATCTTTAACCTGTAGTTTATAAAATTATACTAATGTGTAGCGCCCTTCGGTCTGGCGAGTTAACGGAGAACGAGCTTTGTGTGATAAACGAAAGTAATAATTTTTTCGAGCATAAGCTACGTCCCCCTGGTAGGACTACTTTACTTTAACAGTCAAATAAAAAATAAATGCGATACGGTACAAAGGCAGATAAGAGTTAAATTAGAGTTAAGTTTAGTTGTAAATATTTTCAAAAATTAATTTAAAAAAATATTCAACAAGAAAATGTAGACATAGAAGAGAATCTGTATGAGCGCATTTAATCATCCCATGGGCAATCAACATTCTTATCATATTACCTTGAAATTCACTCGCTTGAATTTATTAAGTTTCCCTGAAGGGAATATTTTCGTCTTAAGTTTTAAGTGCTCCAGATGTACTTAATAATTAAAATAGCTAATCACAGTATCTTTAGCACTTTGCAGCAACACTGTAAGCCTACCTAAGTAAAATATTCTAGTACCAACCAGGCACAAGGTGGTGAAGGTTTTTGAAATGTAGGTATAAGTCCAAAGAAATAGGCCTATCCGATAACACACCGGGAATTTTTGAATGTTTGTGTGTCCTTTGTTCATAAATTTAAAATGAAATATACAGAGGGTCCCGTCCTTTCACAAACGTTTACCTGTTGTTAAAACGAATCTAATTTTATATGTCATGTATGGCCTTCAATCTTGCTTAGTTTTCCATCTCTCTGACTGTATGTTTTTTGTTGTTGTTTTTTATCTCTTATCTTAATATTTGTTATCTCTGTTTCCGGTAAGCCATTGAAAGTTTATAAAGTGGTTTACGCGAATCATTTGCATTTCACATAAACTTCAAAATTACATGTCTTCCAGGTTAAAATGGTGGCCATTCAATTTTTATAAACATAAATATTTCAAAAATGGTAAATTTTATAAACACCAATACTTGAAAAATTGGACATAAAAGAATTAGGTTAATGAGAGTTTTCTTGACAAAACAGGCTAGTTTTTAATAATTGGCTTAAACTAACTGTGCTACTGTTAAGAAATTGTCATTTGGACGTCTACATTCTTTGATATTTAATAACATTAATTAATATTAATATTATTGGTTAAGATTGTGTAAGATTGATATTGTGTTGTTGCATTTTGACGAGATCTATTGCGCGTTTGTTGTTTAATGATCAATAAAGTCTATTTATCTATCCAAGCAATTCAATAAAAAAAAATTTGTTTATTGCTATTTTGTAATTTTTTTAATAGTTTACTTTAAAAGTTTTACAATTAAAGAAATAGGTTAGCTATTTAAACAAAATTGTCTGAAAGTTTATTAGTTTTTATAAAACATTGTATGTGTTATTATGATGCATTATACTATTTGCCATAAATCCACTCATTGTACTTAATACCATTTATAAATAAATTTTACATTTACACTCCTTTGAAAATACCCTGTAGAGACTTTTATTTGTAAATATCTCAATACATATTTTATTACTGAATTATGATGTGAATAATGAGAACTACAAAACTAAAAAAATGAAACTCTGAAAATTGTGAAAAGTTAACAGCATTACGTGGCTAATATGGTAATGAAATTGCAGTTAGCCTTCAAAGCAACAATAGCAACAAAGTGGTATAACACTGGTGGACTTCTAAAGCAGTTAAAAGGTGATCAAGTGAACGGGTTAAGTGGGTACAGCGTTTACCGTTAACAGTTTATGTTGCCCCGTGGACCTTTACTGCCCTTAGCTTACCGATGGACGTTTCATAGGGTAAAATAAAGTTTTAATGGTTATTTGGATTAAAGGAAAAAGCTTTAAGATTGTAAGTTGAAAAAGTTGTTGAAAATTTCAAAGTTTTAATTTATATTTATACTGTAGTAGTACGGATGGTTTAGAAAATTAACAAATTGTAGATGGCGACCATAAATTTAATTAATTATAACTAATTTACGGGTGTGAGAATTAAATAAACTACTCACTAATTTGTAAAATTTGTATGTTTGGTTTGTATTGTGATGTTATTTTAATTTTTCTAGATACAAACTTATTTTTGTTCAATTGATTTAGATTTATTCAGGCTCCGGCACAATCCATATAACAATTTTTAAATGTAAATTATATACAGGGTGTTTCAGAACTCCCTACCAATATTTTAGGGCATTGTTCCTGGGTTAAAAACATACCTAAATATAATATTTAAATTGTCCGGAAGTCTTAAGTTACTCACACAGCCGCCATTTTGTTTTATAGACATAATAATTTTTATTTCCGTAACGGATGGTTGTATTCAGATCATATCTGGTATAAATCTTTATCATACCAATGTACATTTCCAAGAAAAAAATTAATTTTTTCCATTGTATATTTTCAAAATGGCGGCCATTTTAAATTTTCAAACTCAAATATCTCAAAATCGGTAAATTTTATAAAAATTTTACAAGACACAAAAAAGTTGCCAAATTAAATTACCTAACCAATGGTGCCAAGTTTGTAAGGATCGGACAACAAATAACGGAGTTATTGCGATTTTTCTTCATAAAAACATTGATTTTGCTGTTAAAATGGCCCTATCTGCATTAAATTCAATGCAAAATCCATGTTTTTATGAAGAAAAATCGCAATAACTCCGTTATTTGTTGTTCGATCCTTATAAACTCGGCACTATTGGTTAGGTAATTTAATTTGGCAACTTTTTTGTGTCTTGTAAAATTTTTATAAAATTTACCGATTGTGAGATATTTGAGTTTGAAAATTTAAAATGGCCGCCATTTTGAAAATATACAATGGAAAAAATTAATTTTTTTCTTGGAAATGTACATTGGTATGATAAAGATTTATACCAAATATGATCTGAATACAACCATCCGTTACGGAAATAAAAATTATTATGTGTAAAAAACAAAATGGCGGCTGTGCGAGTAACTTAAGACTTCCGGACAATTTAAATATGATATTTAGGTATGTTTTTAACCCAGGAACAATGCCCTAAAATATTGGTAGGGAGTTCTGAAACACCCTGTATAGATATCGAGGTTTGGAACACAGACAAAATTTATTAAATAATACTAAATTTCGAATTGAACTCAATATATAGAAATATTTTCGTATGGCACTTAGAGTTAAATAAAATTTAAAAGGTGGTTTAAGAAACTATAGCTTTCGCGTTTTGCCTCGTTGTACAAATGACTAAGGTAGCCTACATCATAGCTCCTAAATGGAAAATAAGATCTCCCTTCTAAAGGGATATTTAAAAAACATAAATTTGTTGGAAAGCCCTTTGAAGTCTTTGTTTTAAAATTGACTATTTAGAGTTAAAGAAAAAAAAAAAAACATAGTTTGCACATTGCGTATTTCCTTGTCCTCTAAAACGAATTATAAAATATGAAATGCATACTCAACATTGAAAAGTCATACCAACTCTACTTTCTTGCGAAAAAATTGCAGCACGATTTTATTATCATTATTATTACTACTATTTTTTGCTCATATCTACGTCAGAGGAATTTTGTTAAGGAGATATTGTACTATGTACACACAAACGCATTTTGGGAAAGCGGTCCAAACCCATCACATTTTTTTGCCCCCACCCCTCCGGGAATCGAACCCGTCACCTCTTGAATCTTTATTAACTGGAGCTCCCAGTCAACTTGTGTTAAGAACTAAGATTCGCTGTATAATATAATTTATGTCTTAGTTTTTATTGTTAGTTAGGACGATGGCTGATGGTACAATGTTGCTGCTATGGATTACATTATGGATCTTTCCATGTGATGCACTTTCTGCCGACCGGGTTGCCGCGTTAGTGCATATGATTGCATTAATATAGCTATGGATATACCAAAATCCCGTATTGATGCCTATTCGTAAAAACTGATTCACTTACAACTTACATGCTCAATACTAAGTATTTGGGATGATACAATATTAATATAAATATTTAAAATGGATAAATAGTTCAAGATAATGTCACGTTTTAGGGAAAGTACTCTAATTTAATGTTTAATGTCGTTTTTCGATTATACAATTAATATTTTAGACTGTATATGTTCACCTATTTCTAATGGTTTAGAAGATAATGGAAGTAGAAATGCGGTACATGTTTTCTTGTAAAGGAAATTGTTAAATGGATTAGTTTTGAAACTATTTCAGAATCTAATTAGAAATACTTCTTAAGTTTTTTTATTTAAAGCTTTCGAATAATTTAGCCTATGAATACTAAAAACGTCTAATTTATCATAAACTTTGCTAATTTTCAATAAAATGCAGAAACAAAATTATTTTGCAAAAAATAGAAAACGTTTAGACATTCATGTTTGAATTGTATCATTTTGTACTTGTATTGTATGATGTTGATTATGTGCTATGAATTGTAGCTATAATTACCCTAATATTTACGGCATCCAGCATGATTTCATCCAAGCTTCTGTTAGCCGCCAGTTTTACAGTTTATGACTATGATGTGTTATTCCATGACTTGCTTTTCCAAGTTTAATGCTGTTTTGTTGGCTTCAGCAATTAACAACTCTTGCAACAGGGTAATTAATCATTTTCATTGTCACTGTAGGTTGGTTTTTCGAGAATTCCTCTTATCTTTAATACACTTCACACACAAAACACTACACTTTATACACAAAAAATTATCAGTAATTTTTTTTCAAGCACGTTACACGTTAAGCTTACAACAACAGACTAAAGTTCAACGGAATAACGTCTGAATGTAACTTAAAATGCTGTAAAAGACTTAGAACAAACTTTGGTGTCGTACACTGATGTTCAATACGGATTATGACAAAAAAGAGGTGCAAAAACAGAGAAACCCGATTTCTTTTGGACGTGTTTTTTCTTAAACCATTAACTAAAGTGCCCTGGCTTTCTTTTTTTTCAAAAAGGAAAACCTTAATGGTTAACAGCTGTTGATAGTAAGCTTGGTACAGTATAACATAAAATACATTTTAAAAGCAGAATGGGAAAAATTATGCTACTGAAATGTCAACCCAATTTGATTATAGCGGCACATTAGGTACACAGGTAGGCCACTACTTATAGTTATGATTGATTATTATAAAGGATGTACAACTCAGAATATTATTTGAAAGAAATTACGTTTATATATAGTTTGTTTCTCATGTGGTCACTAATTTGTAGAGTCTACATATATTTTTAGGGTAAAAACTGATATCTCATTGACGCGGCATACGGTTTTCGCAATAAATATTAATAACCCAGATGATAACATTGGAACTGCATTCAAACGTGGAACAGGGCAGCGTCATGTTCGAGATATCCGATACTGTCAATGTTGCCAACCATCACCGGGAAAACATAAATTGCAAATAAATTAAAACTCACAGGGTTTTGTGCATACTAGCTTTTGTAGAAGGAGATAAAAAAAATATAAATGAAAATATATATATGATAACTACTGGCGAGCAGAAGTTGTTGGTTGAAAAAAATAGCCTATATTTTAAACTTTATGAATTACAAGGTGTAGACGAGAGGACTGCTGATTTAGATCCTAATTTTTTAACATAAATAAAAGTACTTGGTCAAACAACCAATTCTTCTGGTACTGGCAATTTAAATATATATTTTTTAGATAAAAGTAGCTTTCAAATTATTTGAGAGCATAGTTAATAAAGTTGCTCATAGAGTACATGAAATGTATGAAATACGATTCATGGATAGTTTTTAAAACTGAAAATTGTATATTATAAAAATAGAACCATTTAGATGAGATGATAAAAAGGGCTTCATTTTTAACAAAATCAATTATTGTTGTGGGCAATCGTAATAGATATTTTCTTCCTCCAATAAATCGTTCGTAAAAAAATATAACAACAATGTGTTTTTGGATTTTTTAAAAATCAAATTGATTTGATCCACGTTATGTATTATGAGTATTTGATCGCTTATTGATAGTAGTCTTCTGTTTTAAAAGCTTATAGAATACACAAATTTTATAACGCACAAAACATTACCAATAAGTTCATCGTTTTAAAACCAAGTGAAACAATATTTGAAAATAATATAATACATGTATAGGCCTAATATCGTCTTAAGATGTCAAATTATTTGAACAGTCACCGATCTGATTATTTAGTAAAGAAAATCGATAATATTCTTTTAATAAAGTTTGGAAAAACTGGGGATAGAGGCTAAACAGCTAGCAGATCTCCTGCGGCTTATAAGATTTGACCTGTTTCTTACATGGCTTGTTAAAAGGATCGCTTAGTATTATCTTCATTCACTTGACTCAATATACGAGTTAAAAATAAATTGGATTGTTTACATTTTTACTTTAAAATAAGGAAATAAATAATACTATAATACTAATATACTGTAGACGAAAACAGATGTATAAAACGGTTCGGCATAGAGTATTATTAACAATTATCATGTAGAAAAACGTAATTTTCTACATGTTACTTTAAGGCTTGACCAAAATAAGACCACAATGGTATAGTGAAATATGTGTTCAGACTTCAAAACTGTATAAATGCTACAAACAATCTATTTCGTTTGGGAATTTGACTAATTTAATGATGAGGAGCTCCTGCAACAAATTATGATGCTAGGTAAACATCTAATCGTTGAAGACTTCTTGAATATTTGTGAACAACAAACCTACTGATAAAAATGGTTTTTGTAGGCAACCACGACAACACACATTGCATATGATGATACATATAGTGTTATAGTTACTTTATGCATTTTTTCTTCTCTTGATGCAAGGAACAAATATACAAAAGGGTTCCAGAGAGTTCCTGGACACCCTGTAGAGTAAAATAATCGTATAATTCTTCTCCACATTTGTTCCAAACATTACCAGATGTCATTCAAGCCGCTCCCGTCCACCATTGTTCTGTTCTAATATGCTGATTGTCCATCAGTCTTTCAGTCCGAGTTTTTACACGGTTTATTTCTGTTCTGGCGCCGCGCCGCTGATGCATACCCGTTGAGCTAGGGATCACTTTCAACCTGAGACGGTGTTAATTACTGGCCGAAAATAAACACATTGAATCACCTCGGTGGCCGTAATGTCCACGGGCAGTGGGATTTATACCTTGAAATAATAATAATCTACTTTGAGAATATTATGCTTCCAATTTATAGTTTTGATTCATATGAGTAGTGCTGGTGGGGGGAGGGGTCACTTGTAAATTAGAAAACTTTTTAAGTCGAGCTCGTTCACCCTCCCCACAATGAGCTCATTCGCTTCGCTTACTCGTCCGGCCAAAGAATATCGCATCACTGTAGTTAAATGACCTTGGCTTATTTATACGACCACCTTACGATATTATCCACCATATTAGCCTGATAACCGTTTTCCAAAGCTATATGTTTAATGACAATACATGCCACCTCTTATCACCCACCATCCCAAAAGTTCGCTGCCTACAACAGTATGGTTTATAGATTGTTAAACATCCCATTATCTCCAGAGAACTACAATAAGGAAATTATATAAAATTAAACATATAGCTTTGGAAAACGGTTATCAGGCTAATATGGTGGATAAGCTGATAACTAAATTTAAGAACAAAACACCTAAAAATGTGGATAAGGAACAAAAAGAGAAATTTGTTTGCATAGAATACAGTCAAACATTGTATAACGGCCTCTCTTAGGAGTTTAAAAAACACGGTGTCAATTTAGTTTTTAAAACCTCTAACCGAACTGTAAATATTCTAAATACCAAAGCTAAATCAGGTGATAAATTTGACAAATGTGGTGTTTACAGGATGGCTTGTGCCAACTCCCCCAGTACATATACGGGACAAACTGGCCGTAACTTTAAAACGAGATTCAATGAGCACTGTCCCGACCCAAGATTAAGTAAACAAAAGTCCTCATTCGCACAGCATTTAGTCGATTACAACCACGATCTTAAAAATATAAATGACGGCATGGATATTCTTCATATTTGTAATAAAGGAAACAGACTTAACACCCTGGAGGAATTTGAAATTTATAAGGCCCAAGTCATCGACCAAGTAAATAAAACCAATTACACCTTGAATGAAAAGCTCCAGTTCAAGTCACACCTCATTTTCAATACAATTTTAAATAGGAGCAGAGAGTCGACGCTCATTGGTCAGCCTACTGATAACATCGGCAGTGCAGCGAACATTAGATAGAGCTCTTCAGTCTGCAACCTGACCCGTGTCCGTCATGACCCGTGCGTGTGATAGGCCTATCATGTTTGTCGTGAAATGTGCCGTGTATGTGTGTGTATGTGTAACTTATTTTAAGTTTTGACAACGACCGTATGGATCTGCAAGTGTACTGTATGTTTTGAAAATGGTTTAGTTGAAACCGAAACATGTCAACATGATTGATATCTCAACTTTAATTATAAGACGGAAATAAATTTTGCCCGCGCAAACAGTGCTTGTTTCAGAGTAGAAGATTAAACGAAATTTATTCGGTAAAACAAAACACGGAGGTGCTGTGTGAGGGACTGGCCAGAAATTATAATGTTTCAAAGGGAAACCACTCAACCTTTTTTAAGTTTACATAAATTTTCCGAACCAGTTAAAACTTTTAGGACGATGATCCTTAAGACACGATTCTGAATACAACATTCAACGTTTGTTAAAACAACGAAGGGAATCTACTTTCTCGACTAATACATCCCTTGCTTTATCGAATTTCCATATCGGATTATTAGATTACGATATTGGAAAACACCGTACAGCTATAGTCCATTACAGATACGGAGTTGCAACAGAACAGCGTCCAGTACTAAAACCGCCCGTTGTGTGAGCTCTAGTACTGCAACCTGTATTATCAGATAAGCATTGCTAGTGATAAAGTTTTTTTTTACTGTGTGTAAATTTTTATGTATTTTTTTAATTATTTGCTTTACGAAGTAACAACTAAAAGTTAACACTAACATAATAACACTACTTTTAATCATGGATTTTGAATCGTTAACTTTGGAAAAATATAGTTGGTCAGTGGTACAAACTTAAAATGCTGCATACCCTATGATACTATAAATAAAGTAAAGTTAAAATAAAACGAGTAAGAATAGGTAAAAATGGTTCTGTATTATTTAATTACATAGTGTGAGCACAGTACACATGGACAGTTAAGATTACACGATTTAATAATTATTATTTTTTATACGTGTTTATTAAGAGTCTGCAGTACTCACTGTCTTGGAATTTTTGCCAAAAGACGAATGTGAAATTTCAAATGTCCGCTACACCGTTAATCAGTAAAAAAATAGCCATCTTTATAGAACATTTTAATACGTAGAGCACTATGAAATTATAAGCTGTATATTCTGGATTGATCATTTAATAAATAACAAATCATTCTCAAAATGTTTTGTTCGAAAACGTAAGTTTTCTTAATAGTTTAATATCATCAATTGCTCTGTAATCGTGATTGTATTTCACAGCCCCCTATGACATTAAAAAAAATGCTTTCGACCAATATTAAAGGCGTAATGGGTGTTTTAAATTACACATTAGTCTTATGGAAATAAAAACCCAAGGTGTCAGGTACTGCAGACTCTTAATGCCTTCAAACAACGATTGAGGGTAAATGAAAAAATGTGGTATTTTTAAGGAATGTCCCACATATCCTACCAACGTATAATAAAACACATATTATTGTAAAGTTTCAGTACATGATCAGTAATAGGTAGCGATGCTATTTTCATCTATTATCAATATTCCACAACTAAACCATAAATGTATTTTTAGTCAGTTTGTATGATTTAAGATGAGCGTGCCAAAACATGACATATACTATTGTTTATTCCAACTACAACGACGTATAATTTAAACGAAACTGGGCAGAATATCTGTTAAGGTTAAGTTGAAATGGGACTTACCATTCAATTGATTATCAACCAGAGTAACTATTGGCTGTAGTGTGTATTTTCTCGGTTACGATTGGCAGCACTTGTCGGTATCGGAGAAGTTAGGTCCAAAACCTAAATGTTGCCTATAAAAATCTAACAATAAAGAAACCTGTAATAAAAAATCCAAAGTTGGCTTTAAAACTGTCATTTGGTTTTTTGGGGAAAAAGAAGGTTTACGTTTTTCAAATACATAAGATTTTTTTACATTTAATAATCTTTCCGTGTTTGCGTGGTGGCGATTGCAACAATAGAGCAAGAGCATTGTGCAAGTTAATGACGAACATCTTCTCAGCTGGTGTTGTAAGTGGCTCGGTTATACGATATTCGTCTTCAAGCCCTGAGACAACAATAAGTCATTAACTTTACTATTGTTTTCATTCGTATTGTCTTGTTATCTGTACACTGGTTTGCAGCTCAAGCGAAGTATAACTGTAACCGAGGTAAAGATTGATGTCTTTAAACTGGTAAAAGTATGTATCTTGATAAATTAGAAGTTTTGATGTAACGATTTACTGAAATTAATGCACGATAGAGAAAGTTGTTTCAGGTCATTTATATTATTAACATCTGAAATATTATTTTTACATCAAAACAGTGAAAAATTATAATTGATGTTCTACAATTTGGAAACGTAAGAAATTTGGCAAGAGATAATCGATTATGATAAATGTTTTTCTATTGTAACAATGCATCAAAATCGACACTTTTAACCCACTTTTAACTCCCCCCCTCCATCTTTAAGAAAACCCAGAAGTTAGAAAAGACACTTCTAATTAACTACAGGGCTAGAATAATCGAAGTCCAGTACTGTTGTAAGGATTCATAATTGATGAAGCCTGCAAAACAGGAGTCGCAAACTTGGAAAGAGCAAGTCGTAGAATAACGACTTTGTCATAAACTGAGGAGTTTATGGCTAAACAATCAGTTGGTGGTGATGATGAATTTATTTCATCTTAACGAATCAGTTTAGCTATTTATTTTAATAATTAGGATATACAAAAATATAATTAATTATTGTTTTACTTTAAAACTAAAGGCCGTTAATTTATGGGAAAACACCAATGAACGATTATATTAATATAACTTTTTTTAACTTTCTTTAATTAGTTTTAAATTTTTATTGAATTAATATTTGTATTTTTGTATTTTGTGTCTATCTACGCCAGTGGCATTTTTTTTCAAGTTTTGACGGGGAACGGTCCAAACCCCAGTCTTGTTACTATCTAACATCAACCAGTTGTTAGAAAGCATCATTAATTAATAGCCCAATGACAAATGGCAACTGTGTCAGGAATTGATCCTTTAAAAAGCTACAATCTTTCATCAGGATCAGGATCGATCCGGCGACCTTTGGATTCAAAGGCGAGCACTATAACTATTTATCTACCTAGTCAGTTAATATTAGTAAAGTATATGTTTTGTTAATTTTTTTATGTCTGTATTTTCTCTTAACCGTACCAGTTAATATTAAGTAGTGAATAACAACAAGTCTTTGAATTGATATTTTGGTAAAGTTTATTGTAAGGTGTTATATTTACAAAAAAATTATGCCCACCAAACAGAACTATTTTTCCATCATGTAAAAAAGTGTATGCTAACGTATGATGGTTTTATTGCTTTTATACCGTAGCCTATTATAATTACAAATATGAGTATTCTATAAAAATATTTCTAAGTAAATCTCGATTTAAAAGTTGTATTGTTATATTAGCTTATTTAGTTAAAAGTTGTTGCTCCTAGAGTTGATGATAGCACATATCGCTAGAAATAAAAACAACGAGTGACGAAATTAAAGAACCGGAAGAGCCAAAGACAACACGGGGAGTAGCAGGGGCAGACGCTGTTGGTTTTGGCACCGACATCCCCACTGTGCTGAGGATACAAGTCAAGTGGGGTCTTGGAGCTTAATATGTTGTAGTACAGTGAAACAAAATATACTACTGGATTCAGTTAGTTTTATTCTAGAAAAGTTTATGTTGAAGACATTCCTAATGTCCAAACTGATCTTGATTTTTATCGAAAAAGGTAAAACAATGAAATACATTTTTGTACATTTGAAACCTAAAAAAACCCCTTCCTACAGAAAATTATAAAATTTTCACACTCTTTATACATGGTTCATCATAAGAAAATATAAGTGATTTAATTTAAGTGATTGTGCTTCAACACGTTTTCTTTTCATGTGTTCTCCTAGATAGACATTTTTAAAGTGAACAAACCGTTGAACCAAAATAGTTTACCTCTCGGAAGCCACGTGGAGTAAAAAACTACAAGCTTTATATACTGACGTATAAATTTATAAGGATTAAGATATTATTTTGTTACACCTAGACACATTATTCAAAGAATCCACTCTGTTATATCTGTGTTATATCTTAATGAACAAATTCATAGGTACGGTTATTAAATAATCCCCATACGTTTAATAGTTTGACTAACTGCGTTGAACAACTCCGAAACAAAGTTTTTAATACGTTAAGCATACTGCGAGTTTATTCTGACCGGACCCTTATCAATATGCATAGCTTGTCAAAGGGTTGAATCGAGTTCTGAACTGTATGCAAATGCTGACTTTAGTGTAATCATTTTGGCAAGGCCGATGAATAGTGCGCAATAACAAAATACAACTTAAAACCGATCCTTCGAGGTAGATGATGGTTATTGGTAATGTAAGAGCAAAACGACTGCAGTCTTGGGACGGATGAGCTAGATCCCCATAGGGCCATGTCATACGAGCGCTACTAACGCCGCGTTGATAGCGTCGCGCTAACGCCGAAAAAGTCCATATCATACGTGGCGGCAAATGCGTCGCGTTGATACCATCCCGCTAACGCCGGGTACATGTCATACGTAGCGTTTTCCGGGCGCATTTGCCGTCGTGGCACTTATTTTATTTCCAAAATGGACACTAAACAGTTAGGTTGTGTCAGCTACTTGCACATTTTGGATAATATCGAAGAGTAGGCCTAGGGGCCGTCCATAAATTACGTCATCGCTTTTTGGCCATTTTTGGACCCCCCCTCCCTAAAATCATCCTACCATCATAATTTGTCTAACCCCCCCCCCTTTCGGAAAAATGACGTCATTTTTAACAAACCTCCGTTTTAAGTCAAAATAATGCTTTTTAAACGCTACATGATAAACTAAAAAAATTGACTAATCAAATCTGAATTTATCTTCAGAAATGACGCCAAAATGACTTTCTTAATGGAAAAATAAACTATTAAATAACGCCTTAAAATAGTCTAATGTTTTTTGTAGATAATTATTTTATATTAGTTGAGTTGTGTTAAAATTTATCATTGTTTTACTGTTAACATTTGATATAAAACATCATATTTAAAATGACGTCATATCAAAACCGACCCCCCCCCCTTGCACATCACCTCACCGTCATTTTCAATCTAGACCCTCCCCCCCTATTTTCAGATGACGTAATTTATGGACGACCCCCTATTATCGGAAGAATCCAAGACGATAGGGAACCATTATTATTTTAGTTTTCTTGCATATGCTCCTCAACTTCGATTCGACATTGTGCCTTCGGTTTCCTGCTATAGCCACTCGACTTAACCACGTACAGAGAAGGAAAATTTTCAACTGTATAAATAAAATTTTCGATGTCAAACATCATCACTACAAAGGTCTTCCAGTTGTTCTGCCAGTAGTCGCGGGAAAAATGCGTCCCGCTGACGCTAGCGCTCGTATGACGGGGTCCCGGCGTTGCTAACGCGGGTTGCTAACGCGTCCGTCCGCGTTGGTAGCGCTCAGCGTCGGGCTAACGCGGACTCGCCGGCGTTGTTAGCGTCCGTATGACATGCTCCATAAGAACCCCATTGCCGGGTTGGAGCGTTATCAACGCAACGCTATCAACGCGGCGTTAGTAGCGCTCGTATGACATGGCCCATAACATGAATGCCTTGCCGACTACCAGGGTAGTCACCATAGAGTAATTCATGGTAAAAAGTGCTACAAAATCTATGTTTACTCTTTGTTATTTGCAAGAGTTGCCAACGATGCAGGAAAAACAATTGTTTTCAATTGCTTTAGAAATTGTTTGTTTTAGCTGTAACTGAATGAAGGAATTTCAAAATATACAATCATAGGTTTATGGCTAAATTTTAACTTGATTGATGATTTTGATGATTGTCTAAATAATTAAAATCCAAATAATATTCCAAATAAAAAATAGTTTAATATGGTACCCTTACGATAACAATCGTACCCGTAGCAACGATCTTCATCCACATATCCAGCCAGCCATGTAATTTTTAAATCTTACGTTACGTTAAGTTTTAAAACAACTACACACGACCAATCAAATTATCAGTGATTGTCTTGATTATCAGTAACCATCCCAAACTACACTTTTTCACAGTTTTACATTAAAAGATGCCTATAATGCCTAACCTTATCTCAATGTTGTTCTAATTGAAAAATTCCTAATTTGAATGTTGGATAGCGAATTTATTTTAATTCCTGTTCTCATAAATGTTTGGCGAAAATGGCTACAGACCAAACCCTGTCCAACGAAAAAAATGGTTAAAAATTTTAGGAGTTCCAATAAATAATAAACTTTTATCGTATTAAATAAGTATAGATGTCATTGAACTTTATGGACACTGCATCTAATAGCCTAAGTTAAATTATAACTTATGACGAACTTAGTACTTATTCTCCTTTTTCGTTATTTAATCTCCGTTTTAGTTGTTATTAGTTTTCAAATTCGAAAACTTAAACTTAATGTATAACAGTTTTGGTGATTCATGGCTTTGATTATCATACTTAAGGTAAAAATGGATCTCTAATATTTAATGACTTATACTTTATGGTTTAATAATACAACACAGAGAATGTATTCTATAGCAATTTGGCAAATTAATCTGTTACTCATTGTTTAACACATTACTGTGTAAATCTGACCGACTAATCAACTTAAAAAAGTGACTACATTTAAAACTAATTAGTTTCTTAGGATGTAAGCACATATGTAAATGCATGTAATTTTGAATATTGTATTTATATATATTTATTATTTAAGTGTAAAATTTTCTGCGCAAAACAACCAAAGCTTAGGTTTAAAGTTTTAAAAAGAAAATATACTTATTAGTAAAAACTATAAACCTAGCGTACCTTATACTCTAAAAAAAAAAAAAAACAATGTTTGTACATAAAAATGTTTTTTCGCTCCAAGGAATTTTGGTTTGTTGGTTTACTATGGGGTTTCGACCACGATGAATCAATTGGCGTTGGTCCCATGGCTGGTAAAATCAGGTTTTCGTCCTAGAGCCCCTCAAAGTTCCCATGTTATCCTTATGGACATTACAAATCAAATACCAAATTTAACCAAAACCTGCTGATAATTGTAGATATAAACCAATGTGTTACATCTTTAACCTATGTTTTATCAAATTTATACCAAAGTTCAGCACTCTTTGGCCTGACGAGTGAGTGAAGCGAACGAGCTTTGTTTAAGAATAGAAAGTGTCGCTTCATAATTTTACCGAGCACAAGCTCGGTCCTCTTGGTACTAAATTGTTACAATTACACTACGGTTATCTTTAGAGTATCCATGGTTACAATTAAAAAAAACTTATAAATAGTTTGAGATTTTTATAACCGCACTATATTAAGAGTCATCTTCACGCCTGGGCCAGTAGCCCATTGTTGCGCAGTCGGCAATGTTAATCATACGGGTTTTAATGCAAAACATGGTATTTGATTCCCCTGTTTCTGACGCCGTTTTCCAACCAATTTTCTTTAAACTTGGTAAGTGTTTAGTTGAATAGTTATATTAGGTCCCTCATACCTCGAAATTTTGAAAATTTTACTAAATTTTGAAATATTACTAAGGAAAATTGAGTTACTTTGTGACGTCACAGAGAGTAATATTTGTTAAATTTTCAAAATTCCGAGGTATGAGAGACATAGTATAACTATTCAACTAAACACTTACCAAGTTTAAAGAAATTCGGTTGAAAAACGGCGTCCGAAACAGGGGAATGCTATACCATGTTTTGCATTAAAAGCCGTATGATTAACATTGCCGACTGTGCAACAATGGGTTACTGGCTCAGGGGTGAAGATGACTCTTAATATTAAATTGTTATAGAATTAATTGGAGTATGTCAACTCGATTCTTAGAAGTCATATAAATATTCTGAATGTAAAGGAAATCGGTGAAGCTTTCATGGTCTTGCAGTGAAAAATGTAAGTACTGTGCTGTAATTTTTTTGGTGCTGTTTTGTACTTCTAACCTGGTTTTAACTGTTGTCTTAAATTAATTATGTACTAATGGTTGACGTAAGAATCATTTTCAAAAGAGTTTCAGGCAGATGTGAACAGTTTTTTTGAGAAAAAATAAAATAGGACAATGATAAAATGCATAACACCCTTGGAAAACTTTAAGTTAGTATTAACATTATATCTACCGTACTTATTTATTACACTTAAGTCTTTTTGTTATCAGAACTCCTCAAAAGTTTTTCAACAGATTTATTGGTTTTGGTGTTATTGGATTAGATTTGGTCTGTAGTTGTAGCCGCCAAAAACTGATGATTGTCGGACTTAAAATAAAGGCGCCATTATAAAAATTTGAAATTTTCCCATTAGAATTATATTGTGATTGGATTGAGCATTTTAAACATCTATTAATGTACAGCGGTATGGAAGTCTAGTTTTGGATTATTACTGACACAGCATTGGATTAATCGGGTGTTGTTGATTTAGAACTAAACGTAACATTTGAGCTCAATATGTTATAGTGTAAATTAAATTGATCGATTTTAAGTAAAAGTTACACTAGTTAAGTATTATTTAATTCCTAATGTAAATGCATCTAAACTCTCAAATGCCAAACCCTTGTTATAGGCTATACGGCATCGAAGGGTTTTAGAAGTCAATATTGTTTTGCTAGACTATGCATTATAATTTTCAGTGTATGTCTTATGAATTTATTCGTATTTTGAGACTTAGGTTGAATATAATATGACATTTTAATTTATTCCTTAATAGATGTGATTAAGTAAAAATTTGGTATACAAGGCTTACTATTGGTTTATTTGATATATTTCGTGTTGTTTTTATTATAAGGTGATTCGGGAATTCACAGTATATATTACCCGTTTCAAAAATGCTGATTATGTTAGTGTCAGGGTCTCAGGCAAGTCTTTCAATTCAGTCACAAGGGAACTCGTGGAGGGATAGAAAATCTTCCCTCATACCTTGCAATGCTAATAAAAAGGAAAAATACGTAAAACCTCAGGAATGTCATTTTAAACCCCGGTTTTAGTTTTTTAGGTCTAGCTGCCCCAGTTTTTCTTATAAAAAATTAGAAGATTACGATAATGGATTGTAAAAGTTGCACGTTTAGTAAAATGGCTTTTTGTCGGGACTCCCAATGTTAACCAATATTCAATATCCAATGTTCAATTCTTGTGACAAAGCATTTTGTATTTTTCCTCTAGCGACTAGAAAATATTTCATTTGCCCTACAAAATAACATCAGAACAGTATTGTTAGATCTTTTAAATACCTACAATTTTGGTCCTTTAATATTTAGCCATTTCACTTCTTGTTTGCTCTCAAAAAATATTTTTTAACATTTTTGCATTTTGTTATTTGAAGTAGTGGTGTTTAAGCTGGCCATTAGAGACGCCATAATTTTTGTTTTTTTTCAGTTATATCGGCTAAACAGTTGGTCCTATAAAAATCTTAGTATGTGTAAGTTGTACATTCAGAGAGAAAGCGCCACCTAAGGGAAGTGGCAGTAAGCTGCTAGTGTGATTGGTCAGTCTGACTCTTCCAATCGATGGACTTAAATATCGATAGTGTAACAATCGTGTCGCCAGGACACCCGGACAAACAATAGCGGGTCTGTACTGTCTTCAGTCGTACTGTCGTCCAATGGGGTAGAATTGTCCCCAATGATCCATTCCCTCTTAACTCATTAGATAATATTTCAATAAAAACATGTTTTACATTGGTTCTCCACTAGAAAACACCACACACTAGAGAACTGATTTTCTTCTAGGAACATTTTCGTAAAGTTTTATATGTTCTTAATTCAATAAAGGTTGTGTCTGTTACATTTCTTTTTCTTTCGATCTACTTAACCGATTTTTAATTTTGAGGAGTGATGCAAATGGCGATTAAAAGGGTGATTTCCTTCCAGGATTCGTCCTCCTAGTCTTTGATATATTTAAAGAGGGGGCTTTAAAATGTTGACCAACTTTTGTCATGAGATTTTTAATGTGAATTGTAACTTGGAAGCTGATTACCTTCGGAGGAAGTTTGAAGTCAGATCGTAAACAATAATAAATCGTCTGTCACTGCATAATCAACAAAAACATTGTTTGAAAAGCCATATAATTCCTTTGAATTGTACTGTAGGTGAGTTTCTCACAAGCAGGAGGAAATATACATTACAAGATGTGCAGTTTTTGTATGGTCCCCACGGTATCTATATAAAAAAACAAACAATAGAATTATAACAATTTTAGCTTTGATAAAAAAACATTAAATCCTTGTTTTAATTTTTGCTATCTGAAATAATTAATAAATTTTATCAAGCCATAAATATTACAAATTAAAACAAATGATTTCGTTATTACTCCGAAACTATAAAATATACAGCATGTGTACAAATTTCAAAGCTGCGAAATTTAAAAAAAAGAGCTAATAAGTTTACTAAGTTCAACGAGAACTTTGAAATAATATATTAAATAACATATGTTTGTATTTAAAAGTAGAAGTTTTGTTTATGTAAAGTTTTTTGAAATTTTGGTTTTTAATAAAAGTGGTAATATGACATCAATGTAAATCTTAACTCATTTTTAAATGAGTATGTTATTACAAGTTATGACAAAATAACAGGGTGTTATCATTGTATTACGTAAATTTTAATTTTAGGCCCAAAAATGACCAACATTTTACCTTGTTGAAGGTAGTAAAATTATATTTTTACCCAAATGTTTTTATTAAATAAGTATTTCTCCACCTATCTCTCCAAATGATTATTTCCCAAAACGACCCCATACTCCGCAAAAATACCTTTTTGAGGTGTCAGAGAGATTTAAAAGTAAAATAAAAGTTTGAGGTCAATTAAGTAATGTTTAAGTTGTAACGGAGGATCTAGCTCATTTTGTTTAGCCGCCAGACAGTTTGAACGGTGCTTACTCCTCTTACTCCGAATACGTGGTCTAGGATATATTGTATTCCCAGCCATCGAACTATATGCCCTAGTGTAAAAACCAATATAACCCCACCGAACGGTTAGAAGAATTTCATGATGATACAGCTCATAAAGATATGCATCACTACATACAATAAAATTATTTTATTACAGACTCAGCAATAAACTTCATTCTAAAATTTAAGAACTAAAATGAACGCTTTTAGATAATAAGCTTACATTTAAAGACATTTCAATTTACTACTTGACTTACCAATGAAATTTTATTTTGAAATAAACCCATACCATAACACAAGGAGTGTCTGAGGCTACGTACTGAATTTTATCTAAAAATCTATCGAGTAGGCGTTTTTTAAATTTGGAGTTAAGATTATTTAGGCCACCAAAACTAATACTCTAACGGTAAGTACTAGAGCTGATTCCAATGGAAAAGCACTGTTTTCCCATCTACGTCATACATATTTAACAGTTGCTATCAGCTGAACTACGAACTACGTCACTGATTTGTTTTTGTTGTTGTTGTTAAATACCTTATAATATTCTATGTTTCTCTGCTACCGTTTCCATTACCGCCCTAGGCCGGAAATTTTGCCGGCCTAGGCCGGCAAAACAGGTGTTTCGTTGGTAGAAGTGAGAGTCGAAAACAGGTGATATCGATGGAGTGTTATGAAAAGAGATTTTTAGCATTGGTTTTGAAACAGCTGCTAAGTGTGAAAAGGCATAGTTGTTTCATGTGTAAACCTAATAGGGACTGAAAAATAAAACAAAAGTGAGTTAAGTAACAATAAGTGAAGGCATTTTTACCGCGGTATGCATGAAGCCTCTGGAGATTTTAAAATTAACAAAGCCTCAAAACTAAATATTCCAAAATTCTTTAGCCGTCTTCCATTAAACGAAAAAATTATAACTAGATGACAAACAGTCCTGTAAATGCAAAAGTGTCATCAAATAGTTGGGTTGAACTAACTTTTGGAGCTAACTATTTTTAAGTCAGGATATCTTGAGTCATAAACTAAAAGGTGGATAGAGTGAAACCACACGTAAAAATTTAAAGTAGAATTTAAAAAGTTTAAATAAATGAATCAATAATTTGAACAATTTAAACAATAGAACACTTTTGCCTTACTAGACTTGTTTGGTATGTCCTTTAAATACCAACATCCAACATGGCGGACAATAATACAAGAGACAATATGGTGTCATAGTCATATGACTTCCATCTTCACTGTTATTGGCCAAAATTGCACCAATGGAGAATCAAAGTGTCCCGTGCAGAAAAAGTATAAGAATGACAAACTTAAAGAAATAAAAATTTTAAAAGTATTTGGCCATTTTGTAATTTATTTTCTTTTTCTGTAATTATACTTTGATTCTTCATTGGAACATTTTGGCCAATAGTAGTGAAGATGGAAGTGATATAACTACAAGTCTCTTGTATTAATGTCCGCCATGTTAACTCAGCTCTCTTTGGGCCTGATGATGATTGGTGTGTCCGGTCGAAATGGTCATCAAGTGTTTGGTAAGTGGTACATTTACCTTCTGTATTCTTTGCAGTATGTGTCAATATATTTTTGAATGTTATAGACGTTTGCTTTTACATTGCTGACGTGAAAATTATTTTTTCTTTTTTAAAACCAGTCTTCACGAATTAGACTTCTCTGTTATAAAGTGTGATCTCAAGAAGGTAAGACTGACCTTTTAGTACTGTTAGCTAAAAATACTAAAATATCCGGTCAGTTTATAAAAAAAATATTCAAATTATTCCATACAAAAGTTTGCATAGTTTATTGTATTGGATTCAAAGATTCAAAGATTTTGTTAAGCCATTAAGTTCTACAACAATAGGCTACGTCTAAAATTTATCTTGTGGGATTTATCTTATGACCAACAAATATAAATTGTTTCTTTTAAAACGCAACCCAATTTACTAGCACAGTAAATTGAGGTTTGGAAGTAGAACAAGCCCATAAGTTGGTAACCCTGGTTTCTACGAGTAATTTTCCTTGGCTACCAAATGATATGCATTGTTGTATTGTTGTAACTTTATGTGGGTTCCGTGGAAGGTAATTAAATTGAAGTCACAAAGATCAGAGAGTGTTCATTGTGGTCAGAGGAGTATTTTCAATCATAATTGTTGGTTGTATGTCAAAATACGTTCCAACGAAAATTGTGGGGTGAGGGTTTTCCTAACGAATCTACTATCTACAGACTTGTTAATAAATTTAAGAAACAGATTCTTTAGGAAACACAAAACACGACAGAAGATGAACGGTAGGTTATTAAATAAGAAATGCGAGAAGACGTAAAAACTACCTTGGAAACTAATCTTAAAATCGTAAAAAAATGCTACTAAACGAGTCTATGGCTAGTAGATTTGTTAGACATACCCTCTCCTAGCAACTTTCGTTCAAACTGCTACGATCTCCAGACTGCTGAGATCTTGTGAAGATGTCTGCCCTCACTTAGACTTCTTTGGATATAGGCCTAAGGGCTGTGGAAAAAAGGACTGGATATTTATATCCAGGCTTTCTGTCGGAGTTAGTAATGATGATGTGGTGAATTATATTAAAAAAGCTAATATAGACGTTGAATGTGTTGAACTTAAACCCAAACACGATTCATACAAATCCTTTAAGTTGGGGGTTAAACCTACGGACTCAGTGAAAATCCTGGACGGTGCCTTTTGGCCGCTGGGAACTTTGGTCAGGGAGTTTGTTGAGAAATTCTCTAGGCCTAAGCCTAGTTTCGTAAAGTCTCAGACTTTTTTTTAGCAAAACCTCGGGTGAACCTAGTTTAACTTCGAGTGTAAGTTCACCTACCAATAGGACTACTGTATTAGGCCTACTAAATTTGTGCTCAATTAATGTACAATGCATAAGGAATAAGGTTATTGAACTGGAATTGTTATGTGAAGAAAATAGCCTGGATGTGTTGTGTGTGTCTGAGCATTGGCTGGTATTAGATGAAGTACCCTATTATAACAATATTGGTTGCCTTGAACTAGCTTCTCAATACTGTAGGACTAACCCTAGGGGTGGGGTTGCCATTTATGTGAAATCCGGGTTGGGAATTACTATTTTGGACCTAAGTGACTTCTGTGTGGAATTTGAGGGTGAGTTTACTGCTGTTTTGTTGCATGAGTTTGACCTTATTGTAGTTGCCATGTATCGCTCACCGAATAGCTCTGTGGAACGTTTTCTTAATTTGCTTGAGCTTTGTCTGACATTTTTAATTTCTTTTAATCTTTCTGTTGTTATTGGCACAGACCACAACATAGATTTAGTAAAGCCTGGCAGGGAATCAACTGATTTTATGAACACTCTGCGTAGTTTCGGCTTCTACAGTAGTGTTTATGTACCAACGAGGGACAAGTCCAGTCTAGACTCTTTTATTACTAATATTGACTCTTGGAATTTTGATGTAACAGTTAGCAATGATCGAATTGCTGATCATAAACACATTTTTCTCAAGCTTAAATCTAGTAGTGTAATGAAAGATGCATTGGGTCTTCAACCCAAATCAATTTCTTTTAGACTCTTTAACGAGGCTCATTTGAGCTTATTTTGTGACGACATTGTTGCAAGTCAAACTGCTCTGTGGTACGATGCCTTGTGTGGACTCTCGTCAAACACTGCATTTGGTGAGTTTTTTTTTTAACAAATTCAAGTTTAAGTTTGACTATTATTTTCCAGTGAAACATAAAAACGTAGGCCTAAAAGTGATCAGTAGTAACAACAAAAAGAAGATAAATAATTGGTACACAAAGGAATTAGCTGACTTCAAAAGCTATATCTTATTGATGCATGACTTAGCTAAGAGTAGGCCCTGTCTTTCACCTTATGTACGTGAATTGAGGAGAGACTATCGACTTCAACTCCGCGAGGCGAAGCAGGCTGCAGCTGCTGACACGATTACCAGGTCTGCGAATCCATGTAAGGCGGCCTGGGACCTAATTAATGAAAGCAGACCCAGATCCACAACCATGGATAAAGGCTTTGCCTCTGCTGGGGACTTCAACCACTACTTTATGGACTCTGTGGATAGTATCGTTAGCGATATATCTGGTAATGACAATGATTATCTCGAACGTGTTCCTGTAGGTCATGAAAATTTTCAATGGCATATGGTTACTGCTTTTGATGTTGTTAAAATTGTAAATAGTTTTAAATTCTCTAGGAGTAGGGATATATATGATATGTCCACTGACTTTCTCAAAAAATTATACCTGTCATTGCCCCCTTGTTGGCCCATTTATTTAACTGCTGCCTTTTGGAAGGCGTTTTTCCAGATGTTCTAAAGGTGTCCCGAACTGTGCCTGTCTATAAAAAGGGGCCTAAAGATAGCATGAGCAGTTATAGGCCAGTATCTTTAATTCCTGTTTTTGGTAAAGTACTAGAGGCAATTATGTTGACCCAACTATATGACCACTTTGAGGCACATGGACTCCTCGCCCCTGCTCAGCATGGCTTTAGGAGGGGCAAGTCTACGGTAACTGCTGTAGACTCCCTTCTTCAAGTTGTATTGGGAGCGTTTGAGAGCAGATCTTCTACAGCTGTTTTATTGTATGATCTTTCACGGGCGTTCGATTGCGTTCCGCATGCAGTTTTGCTAAAGAAACTCCAGAAATATGGTGTGGGTGAATGTGCACTCAGAGTGGTTAAGTCCTATCTGGTGGACAGGTCCCAGATTGTGAGTTGGGCAGGTACTAACTCAAATGCTCTTGCGGTCAAATATGGAGTCCCTCAGGGATCCGTGTTGGGGCCGTTTCTATTCATTGTTTTCATGAATGACTTGTATTTTAGTGTCAGTAATGATGTCTTACTCTATGCAGATGACACTACGTTGTATGCAAAGCATCCTGATCCTGATATTGCTAGGGACACCGCAGCCATACTATTTGAAATAGCATCCGAGTGGTTTGCTGGAAATAAATTAGCTTTAAATGAAAGTAAAACTCAGGAGATATTGTTTAGTCTAAATAGAACTGTCACAGATAACAAACCTGTCAAACTGTTAGGTTTTACCCTGGACTCTGAGCTTGGGTGGGGTAACCATATTGATTACCTTTGTAGAAAGCTAAGCAGAGTCATTTATCTACTTAGAAAACTGTCAAGTCTAATGCCTACTACTTTTGTGAGGCTAGCTTTTTAATCCTTTTTCCAGTCTCATATTTTGTATGCGACCAGGCTTTGGGGACACTCATCTCAAGCTCAGAGGGTACTGTTGCTGCAGAAAAAGGCAGTACGGGTAATGTGTAAGGCTCATTATCTATCTCATTGTAAGCCACTTTTTATTGAGAATGAAATTATGACTGTGATTAATGTTTACGTATATCAATGTCTTGTTGCTATTAAATCAAAAGAGGGTGAACTTGTCTTGAATAGTGATGTCTACCCTTATAGAACTAGAAATTGCAACAATGTGCACATCACCAGAAATAGATTGTGCAAAACTCAAAATTGCTTTCCTGTTTCAGGTGTAAAGTTTTACAACTGCCTACCAAGTAATGTACGATCACTGTGCAACTCAAAATTTAACAGGATTCTGAAAAATTGGCTTTTATCAAACCCCTTTTATCGTATTGATGAATACTTTGAAGCCATGAAGTCAGGCCCTAACATCTTAGTTTAAGTAGGCCTACTGTATGCCTTGGCATTTTTGTATCTGCTTGTAACGGTATGTCTTTATTGAGTTTTTCCTTTTGCATGGTTTGCAGTGTGCTTGATTTTTTCCTGTAGTAGCTAGAGTTATTTATTTTAAGGCATGGTTTGCAGTGTAAATTTTAATTTGACTTGCAGTGAATTCTATTTATGTATTTATTCTCTTTGATTGTGCATGGTTTGCTGTGATGTTTTTTTTTATTTGATTTGTATGACTCTTGATAAATTATTTTAGATTAATTTAGATTAAGACATAGCCTATTGTTGTAAAAACTTAATGGCCAAATAAAATCTTTGAATCTTTGAATCTTTGGACCATCACCAGCATCCTTCAAGCGCGACGTCCAGAGACTTCTCCTCTGACACTTTTTCTCAGGAGTGCTGGGTGTTTCGGTTGCTAGGTGGTGCCTTTAAAAGGCCACAGCCACTCGAAGGTGGAGAGTGCAGTTCAGTGTTTATGGTGATGTTCATTTTTTGGGTGGTGCCTTTAGAGGGCCATGTCCGCTAGTTGAAGGAAAGTGAGCAGTGCTGTGCATGGGGTGGGGAGAAGTTTTCTGTTAATGTTGTTAAAGTCAATTACTGACATTAAATTAAATGTTGTCCGTATTAACATTAATTTAAATGTTGTTAATTAACTGACATTAAATTACTCTTGGAGTCATGCAACAAGAGTAAGGCGATCTGGAAGTTTATTAACAGCGAAAGACAACAAAAACGAAGCCCTTCAAATACTCTACATCTTAACATTGACGGGAAATTGATTGATGACCCTCTTGTCATCTCAAATGAGTTCAATGCATACTTTACCTCGATTGCTGATGAAACGCTGGTAAAGAGCACAGCAAAACATAGGAAGCAAACCCAACCATACAATTGGAATGTTGACTTCCCCGTGTTATCTCTCGCTCCTGCCTCTGAGAGGGAACTGTCTAAAATTGTCCGTGGAATGGAAAACAAGACCTCTTCTGGTCTTGATGAGATATCTTCTTTGATTATGAAGCACTGTCAACACGAGCTAATAAACCCATTGCTTCATATTATCAACCTAAGTTTCAGACAAGGCCTGGTCCCAAAGCAAAATGAAGACATCTAAGGTCATTCCTCTTTACAAGAAAGGGAGCCGACTTGAATTGGGCAACTACAGGCCAATTTCCCTGGTTTCAACCTTCTCTAAGGTGATAGAGAGAGTTGTGCAGGATAGAATCATTGAGCACTTGCAGAGAAATGGAATAAATCTTGATGGACAGCACGGCTTTACCAGGGGCAGATCTACCTCTACAGCCCTTGTTTCTCTTTTTGAGCTGATGACTGATAAACTTGAAGAGGGTGAAACTATCACGACTGTCTTCTTAGACTTGAGTAAGGCCTTCGACTGCCTCAGCCATCAATTGATACTAACCAAACTCAAATTTCTTGGCTTCAAAGGTGCTGCTTTATCTTGGTTTGAAAGTTATCTGAGTGGCCGGGAACAAGTGGTCGAGATCAGACAGATTATCAAAGAAACATGCACTTCCGTCAGATCTGAGAAGCTTGTAGTGAAAAGAGGTGTGCCTCAATGGGTCTGTCCTTGGTCCGGTATTGTTTGTTCTTTTCACAGCAGATTTTCCTGCATACACGGAATCTCTCTGCAACACAATTATGTATGCTGATGACACGGTCTTAGTTACAACAAACAAGAATACCGAAGATCTTGAAATCCAGTCTTACATCGCCCTGAACGTTGCGGTTGAATACTGCAGTCTGAATGACTTGGTTTTCAACGAGACCAAGACCAAACAGCTCAACAGGTCATTTAAGGGCAAGAGTGTCTCCATTCCCCAACATCGATTGTGTTCATTCCGTAAAACACTTAGGAGTTGTGATCGACAGCACTTTATCGTGGGTGTGAACATCTGGACCAACTTTGCAACAGGCTCAGCAGTCCCCTATTTGCTCTTAGAAGAATTAAGAACATTGGCACTAATGAAGCTGTGAAAACAACATCTGGGGAGCACCACCATCCAACAATTTAAAGCGGGTGCTCACTATTCAAAAGAGAGCCATAAGATTGCTGGCTGGTCTTGGTTGGCGAGAGAGCTGCAGAGATGCATTCAAGAACTTAAACATCTTGACCGTTGTCAATATCTACATTCTGGAGGTGACCTGTCTTGCTGTCAGCACGAACCTGCATTGAAATGTTGGAGTACACAATTACAACACACGAAACGCCCAGGACTTTAATCTACCAACACACAACACTGCTAGATTCGAGAGGAAACCTACTTATGCAGGAGCCAAACTTTTTAATGTTCTGCCACAGGATGTCAAGAGGACCAGCCCTGAGAGTTTTAGGAAGATATTCCATAAATGGTTACTCCAACGCCCTTTTTACAGCACTAATGAGTATTTGGACTGGCAGAATTTTTCTTTGTAAAGCAAGATTTTTTGTTTAAGCTTATATTTTATGTATTTGTTGACTCCATTTTCAATCTTGACGATTGCAAAATAAAGACTCTCTCTCTCTCTTTCTCTCTCAATTATTTTTGTTATGTAGTCATATGGTTCATTATCTGTAATATACGGAATACAATCTGTTATTAATTTATTGAAGCTAATTAAGATTGTTATTGTATTAATTGTTGTTATTTATTATTGTTATTATTTGTTATTGTTATTAATGCCAGTTTAACTATTGTTACCTAACGTCAGGTTAACTAATTATTGCTATTTAATGGCAGTTAATTATTGTTATTGATTATTGTTATTGTCAATTTAACTATAGTGCACTCAACATAACTGGTACAATCTTAAAAACTTTTCAGCATGTAATTTTTGTCAACAAAATGTTTTTCATCTGTCGCATGTATATACTATCATGTACAATTTTTGTAAAAAGGCGGTTGCCGTTAAATAAATAAATAAACGAAACTTTTTAGCGAATTTCCCATAGGGAATAAGCTATTACCGTAGGTCTCATGGAAAGACCTAAGCCCGGGACCATGTTACTTTTTCGTTTTGAGGTGCCCAGAGACCAAAAATAATAGTCATTAAAATTTTTATATATATATATGTATGTGTCCCTAGACACGATAACTCTCGTAAAAATGGTCCGATCGACACCAAATTTGGTAGAGATGTGTAATCCTACGTTTATTCGGATGAGTTCGAAAACCAGACATATCGACCTACCAGAAGGGGTAGTTTTGGGGGGTTTTGTACCCCAAAAATGGGTTTTTTGCATTTTTCATATGTAAATTTTAAAAATTTTAAATTTTTATTTTGACCATTGGATTTAGCTCAAAAAAACACACAATTTAGTATTTTGAAGCTTTGTTCTATCTCCATTGGTTACCGAGATATTACAAAGCCTAAAGACAGTACATTGTCTTTTGGGGCTCCAATGTTAATCTTATGGAGAATAAGGATGTGTTAATATTTCACTTATTAACCAATATTTTTCGATAAAACTTGGAACTCAGCTTCATTTGGTTGAGATTCATCCATTTATGGTAAAAAATCTTGATTTTTGTGCTTATCATGGCAGCAAACCTGCATACTCTTTTCCCATGTTAATCATATGGAGAATAGGCAAACTGTTTTATTTATGGACAGATATTGATGAAACTTACTACTGTATATGGCTTTATACGGTCGAAATAAATTTTTCTATGCTAAAAACCTACTTTTAGTGTCCCCCATGGCAGCATACCTGCATACTCTTTCTCTATATTTATCTTAAGGAGAATAGACATTTATGAGCACGTGATGAAACTTAAATTTTGTTTACAAGTTTAGTTGGTCAAAATTAATATTACTAATTTGGAAATTCGCTGAGTACGCAGGTCTGCTGCGACGGGGGGTATTTTAACATAAAACCAACCATTTTGTTTAAAAGTACTAATCCGGCCACAATGAACACACCCTTATTTCTGCTGAAAACCATATTTCGTAGAAGCAGTTCGTATTATACCTCTCGGCCACTTTTGTCAAATCTAACATACATATACTCTACAAGAAACAAACGTTCATAGCTATGGCACAAGACATCGTCTGGATATTGACCTCCCCTACTGCAGACTGACCAAAGCAGTGCTTACAGTGCTTCCTCTTCGTCCCGTTGACCCAGTAGTGTAGGGCATGGGATACGTCAGGACAGAATTATAAATTCTGCTTACTTAATTCTAACTTTCATTGAGACATGATTAACTTTAGATCTTACATAATTCATCCACCTCATAAACAGATTTTTCAATAAAAAACTTTTCAAGTTGGTTGTTAAAAGTACTTATGCTATTGCAGTTGGTAATATGTGATGGAAGAGAATTTAATATTTTGTTTCCAACATAAAAGGTTGCTTTTCAAACATTTTTGTAGTGTGGAAAATAGCAAAATGGTTCTTAAATCTAGTATTATGTGAATGATCTCGGACAGTTGGATGTCGGTGGACCTTAGCATACAGAACAACTTCAAAAATGTAAAGACTGGGAAGTGTCAATATTATGAGTCTTTTGAACGCCTCTCTGCAGTGATCACCAGCCTTGAGTCCAGCAATAAGTCTCACCGCCCTCTTTTGCAAAAAAAAAGACGATTGACCGACGTTTTGGTGGCCATCCCCCAGAGTATGACGAGTACCTGAGGTGGGTCTCAATGAGACCATGGTAAACTAGTCTTGAAAGACTCTTGATCCCTAATTTCACAAAATTTCTGAGAATAAAAATTACGAAATTTGTCGATTTGATGTTCCCATGTCAGATTACAATCTAATCTGACACCAAGGAAGTCAACCACCTCCGCGTGACTCAAATCGTTATCGCCTATAAAGAGGTTTGGATGAAAAGTTTGACTGAAAATTGCACTCTGGACTGACTGGATTTGCATGAAGTTTGTTTTGTTGGGTTGACTGAGAGTTTGTTTTCCTGAAAAAATGGGGCAACATGTTGATTTTGATGTTTGCGTCGATTTCGGCTGATTGTCTGTCCACGTGACTGACCAGAATGGTTGTGTCATCCGCAAACATGAAAAGATCATCGTTAGGGACCCTAACGACCCCCCCTAAAAACTACTTGACTTACAAAGTAGTACGTCAAGTACTACTTCAGCTAAAAGTTACAGCTAAAAGTACTAGTTCAGCAAAAAGTTTTCCGACTCTTGCACTTAAAATTAACAAATCTCTACCCACTCAAGTGAAGATTCTATAAGTTACCCCTGGGCCAGTAACCCATTGTTGCGCAGTCGGCAATGTTGATCATACGGCTTTTAATGCAAAACATGGTATTTGATTCCCCTGCTTCTTACGCCGTTTTTCAACCGATTTTCTTTAAGCTTGGTAAGTGTTTAGTTGAATAGTTATATTAGGTCCCTCATACCTCGAAATTTTTAAAATTTTACTAAATTTTGAAATATTACTAAGGAAAATCGAGTTACTTTGCGACGTCGCTCAGAGGAAATTTATTTTTCAAAATTTCGAGGTATGAGAGACCTAATACAACTATTCAACTAAACACTTACCGAGTTGAAAGAAAATCGGTTGAAAAACGGCGTCCGAAACAGGGGAATCAAATACCATGTTTTGCATTAAAAGCCATATGGTTAACATTACCGACTGCGCAACAATGGGCTACTGGCACAAGGGTGAAGATGACTCTTAAGGCATTCGGCACGGCCCTCAAGATGTGATTAAAGTCCAACCCATACCACAGTCTCGAACATCAACCAAGTTAAATCATTCCATCCCCGGAAGTACTAGTGTTTTAAATTATATGTTTTATTATTTGACACAACCTATCCGACTCTGCTGGTCTCTGTGACGACGGAGGTAATTAAAAGGTAATTAATTAATTTGTGACTTCAACTTAACTACCTCAATTTACTTTACTTGTGAGTTGGGTTGAGTTTAAAACAAACACCCTTTATTTATAAAAATAAGATCGGTTAGGTAGCGTTATTTCAAATGTAACAGAGGTGCCGTTCTGTAATAAGCCCAATCAATATTCACTCTACAACAAAAGAAATTTTGCAAATTATGCAAATTTAGACCTTATTGTGTTAATCAGTGAAGTGTTTATAAAATTTTGTTCAGTTACGAATTTTGCACGTTTGATGTTGTCAATTTATAAGGATTTTGTTTTGACAAAATGCTCGAAAAAATAAAAACCAACCGAAATATATCAAGATTTGTATAAGATAATTTCATTATATGAATATTTTTTTCTGTATTCAAAAAAACGAAATTTAAAACATTAATTTTTTCAAATAAGCAAATATACTCAAATAAAATAGTAAGGAATAAACAAAGAAAAAGAAGCTAAAAATATTCTAACTAAACTGAAAATATGGTAACCAAGTTTAAAAAAGGAACTAATATAGAATATTTACGATGAGTCGTACAAGTTAAGAGAAAACATTTTCAAATATGTTTTTAACGAATGTACTCATGCACAGGTAGAATTAGTTTATGAAAACTGTCTTGGTAAACTTTAACAAGAAACTCCAGTCATCGTAAGCACTAAATCGAGAATAATCACACAAAAAAGACTTTTTGGAGTAAGTTTATTTCCGTGTTTTACGATGCAAGCCTGAAATGTTTAATGGTGCTCATTTATCCCATAAGCTAGAAAAAAGAAAAAGTTTGATTTTGACCTTGTCTAACTCGTCAGCCCAACTGTGATTCCAAGTTTTTGTTATTTAGAGCGTATTGCAAGTCTGTTCTGACTGGACCCTTATCAATATGCATAGCTTGTCAAAGGGTCGAATCGAGTTCTGATGTGTATGGAAATGCGGACTTTATTGTAATCATTTAAGCGAGGCTGTTGATGCAATGTATGTACTTGGTGTTACCGTAAGTTGAATCAGTTACTCCCTCTTTGGTCGTGATTGAGTATGTTGATTGTGGGACCTTTGTGGCTGAAGGACTCCAGATAACGCTTATAATTTGTGGGCTGAACAATTATTTATGAATACGAAAATAATCATCATTTTAGTTGTGTGTTTAGCAGTTTTGGGGAAGCTATTTTTTTAAATTTTTTTAAGTAGCTCACTTTTACTGCTAATTTTTTTAAGTAGCTACTTTTAAAATAATCATAAGTACATTCTAGTGGTCTCAAACCGTCGCTTCTAGTTATATTGTTAAAAAAAATTAACCTACCTTATTATAACCGTAGTTGATGTATGAATTCGAGGTTAAAAATATCGTAGTTGTAATGTTGGATAAAATTTTTTAATCCATTATTAATATTTTTCGTTATTAGTATAAAACTTCGTATCCATTTCATATTCCTATATACCTCAAAAAGCAAAAGTTAAGTGAAAGTAACACGTTGAAATGAACCTTAAGGTTTAGTGAGATTATCTGGTTGAGGCATACATAGCGATATGAAGTTATCCCTTTTTTAAATCCTCACAATTTTGAAGCCCTACTTTTAAATTTATTTAAATTAATTTGAGCATTAACATATCTGACATGAGTATCTATTTTGAGGCAATATAATGATACAAATAATGAGAGAGATGTTATGTTTGAATGACTCAGTCCGTTGAGTCAAGAGGTTAGATATAACCTTTTTGTAGGGAAGAACAACTCCACTACAAGACAGACGATGACAGCAACAGACAATCCAGCAAGACAATGGTCTGTCTCGGATACCTTCACCATCTTAGTTGACAGACCATTAATTAGAATTCCAAATTGGTTATGCTTAACGTTCTTTTCTGCAGAATATGTAATAATGTTGACGACTTGGTCATATACTTTATGAAAAAGTTTGCCATCGGGAATACAACTAGGAAAACTTACCAGTCGTACTCACCTTAACAAGTTAGATATCACGATTTCGTTTTACCTTTTTCTCCTTTTATTAAATTTTTCGAGCATGATGAGACTATGAAATGAAACGTTAGACAAATTAAATGAAGAAACTAGTTTCCATGGATACGTGACAAACAAGGTTAGATCAATACTAATCACTTATTGTTTCATTCCTGTAACTACTCTTAACTGGCTATTTTTATCCAAAGACGTTCGACTTTGAATAAAAAAAAACTGATATAAATATATATAAAACCAGATAAATTGTTCAATGTATTTGTTTATATGGATTATTGAATCATATAGCAATCGGTACGTAACATGTTCATGATTTTTAGTTTGTAGAATATTTCAGATTTCATATTGAAATATAAACACTGTATTTTAATACCTATCATGATGATAAATTTTTTAAACGCACCAACCATGAAAAAGCAGTGAGTTACTCAACAAAAAGTAATTTAATTTTTACGCGATCAGTAAGAATAAAAAAGGAAAACAAGGATCTATGAAGACTTAATGTTAAAAAGGAAAACGTGGGACACTGAATAATTGTTTGAAAAGGTACTTTTTTGTAATTCTTTATGCCAACAAACTAAATAAGTACTTTGTGCTTTTTGTTTATTATAGACAAAAATAATTTATAAAAAAATTAAAATTAATTTTTAATTTTTTTATAAATTATTTTATAAAAAATAATTTAAGTTTATTATTAAAGGCACATGCTTCGTTCTGGCCTTTAATAATAAACTTAATTTCATATTCCGAACCTGGTTAAAACTTAATACAGTATGTATAAAGAACATGTGTAAATGGTAGACCACAACCATGGAAAGCATTCAACAATTAAATTAATCACATCAGTCAAGTAATTAATACTAACGGAGCCTCAAAAAATTGAACATAAACATTGGGTGAAATTTAAAATTCACCTAGCATGTGAAATCAGTGTTTGGAACACACCAATATTTAAGATTTTTTTTGCATAAAATTAGACAAAAATTCCATCAAAACGCATTTTTTACGTATACTATAAGATTTAGGTACCCTAACTAAATAAATCAGTAGTCACTCTGGATAATTCAATCGATAGACCAACCTAACTAGTAACAATTGCTTCGGTCGTCTGGACACCCAGACAAACAATAGAGTCTGTACTGTCGGGCATCGGGCACACGACTTAAGAAATCTCTTCCTTTATTTGTTATAATTTTAAAATAACATAAAAAAATATCTTATATTTATGGATTCTTAAACCATTGTCAAACATTTTAAATTTTTTGTTGCAAAGTTTGAACCAAGTTTAATTCCTGTTACACAAAATAGGTTTACATTTTAATTTGATTATAAAATAATGTGCCTTGGTCTTCGGTTAAAGAGGTCTTGTGTTCAATTCCTGGGATGGCCAAAATATGTATATGTTTGAACCGCTTCCCCAAAAAGCGTTTGAAATTCTCTATAAAAATGCCTCTGTCGCCCAAAACACTGAAATAATCTAAACTCACGTATTTATCACAACTTTATGCTACCATTACAACTGGTTGCACGAGATGTAAGACAGTCTATGAATGGGGAAAAATATATACGAGGGCTATTCAGAAAGTAAGGAACGTTTCCGTCTTACGCCGTTAGGCCTATGGGTATGAGAGCACGTATCGCCTATGGGTATGAGAGCACTCGGGGCCTCAGTGGCTATCCAGCCATGACACTAGGAGCATCGTCGCGCTGCTAGTTTTCTTTATTTTTAAATTCAAAATGGCCGCTCCCGTAAAAAATGCCGCCAGTTGCTAATCGCGATCGGTAACACGGTTTTTGTTGGCAAAAACCTTAAACCTTAAAAACGATAAAGATTTATCGAAAAGTGTGCGAGGTATATGGGAACAATGTCTTGAATGAAAGTTTTGTGCGTAAGTTGTGTATTCAGTTTACAAATTACCGAACCAGTACTTGATGAGCAGTAGAGTGGACGATCGAGCATTGTGACTGACGAACTGGTCACTTAAGTTGACGAGAAGATCCGTGAAACCCGCTGCTCCTCCATAACGGAGCTCTGGTTCTCTTTCCCTCAAGTTTCACGGACTTTGCTGTGTTGAAATTGAAAGAATAAAAATCGATAAATCTCCATCGGTTTCAAATTTTTTGCCAACAAAAACCGTGTTATCGATCGCACTTCGCAACTGGCGGCATTTTTTACGGGAGCGGCCATTTTGAATTTAAAAATAAAGAAAAATAGCAGCGCGACGATGCTCCTAGTGTCACGGCTGGATAGCCACTCCCACTCAGGCCCCGAGCTCTCTCATACCCTAATATAGGCGATACGCGCGCACCTAGTGGCGTAGGCGGAAACGTTCTTTACTTTCTGAATAGCCCTCGTAAATTCTAAACGTGCTGCCTATCCTGAGCGTTCAGCATTAGAAAGATCTTGTATAGCTCATCAAACGAAAGAAAAAATTGGCGTTTCTACATACTCAATTTACAAAGTTTCCATAAAATTATAACTTTAAAACATTTTTAAACATGGAAAAAAGGTTGGAAAATATTCTGTGATAAAAATAGTTTAATCACCCAAACGGGATCAATTTATTTTAACAAGTGTTTCCTAATACTGTGTGTA
>CM061537.1:48700672-48886449 GCA_030545055.2 Neoaliturus tenellus
TAAATTATCTGTACAGACTTATTCAAACACTTCAATTTTTCCGTATGTGCTTATTCTTTTAAAACAATTAAAGATGAAATTTTTATTTGAGTCAATAACTCCATCCGAAATGTGATTTAAATACCTGCTTCCGGGAAATCCTTAGTTTTCTGTTACATAAACTAGCTTCAACTATTACTTATGGGAAATAATTGTAGTAGCAACAAAACAAGGATAACCAGGAAGAATGAATTTAAACTCCTTTATATATTTCTCGCTAACTCGGAGGTTACTTATCTCCAAATGAAAAGCTATACTCTTTTATTTGTTTAAATAACATTCGTACATAAAAATTTCCATATATATTAACTATAAATTAAATAACACATTGTTACAAGTAGTGTGTTTTGGTTACTTCTGGACCGGAAGTCGTGCCATCTGCCCGAGCAGCTGCTCGAGCAGATGGCGTCAGATGCTGGGGTGCAGATGGCGAGAGCATATGCCCTGAATTTGAAGTAGAATTGGGCATGAATTAAGAGTTAATTTAAAACTGAAATTTAACAGTTATAACTGGGGCTTGGAAAGTATGTCAAGGTCATCCAGAGTAAGTTTTAAAAAAGCCTATCCAACTACCACCAGAAATAGTTCAAAGTTGAACTAGTTGGTGATAGTGGGATAGGTTGAAGTAACTTTTGAATTTTATTTGTGAACATACAATTAATGTGCAACAGCAGAGTTTAAACAAGTTGAACTTTTGTGATGAACTACAGAGTTGTAAATGCAAACACCAATGACGATGAGAAGGTAAACGCAGAGTCCCCAGATGATGTATTTGAAAAGCTTGAACAAACGTAACATTTCGAGTTGGTTTTCCCGTTCCATTTCCAATCGTTTAATTTCCAATTTCAATTTATCCTCTTCCATTCTAGTTATGAAGGGAACTTCATCCATTATATCCATCATGATTGTGTTAGTGTTTGAAATTTTAAAACAAGTGATGTTGATAGTTCAAAAGTCGAAGATGGAATGAGAAGTGAAAGCGAGAAATGTTAGTTAAATAAAGAAGTGGTGGGGGGAGCGAAGAATTATAAAGAAGTGGTGGGGGAAATATTTTGCTCTTCGTTATTACCATCAGTAGTGTCAGATGGTGCAGGAGTTAGATTTAGTAAACTGTCTTCGTCCAAACTTTCAACTTTATCACAAATAGGACAATCGTATGTTATTTCCAAATTCATTTTGATGGTTGTAAAATTATCTACAAGTTCTTGTAAAATATTAAAAATGTCTTGTAACTCTTCTTTAGAGTTTATTTCAAAACTAGAATTCATTCGGGCCAAAGGAGAGTTGTTCATCGTTGAAGAGTCGGGGATGGAATGAGGATCGGCACATAGGGAGGGGGCTTATATAATGGCGACCTTGAGCAAGCGTCTAGGGAGGGGGGCTGTCTAGGGAGGGGGCTTTTATATGGGGAACCTTGAGCTTATGATTGAATAAAATGTTTAGTTCTTCTTCTTCGTCTTTTAATTCAATTATTTGAACCGAAGTAGTTGTTTCATCCTCTTCACTCGATGAAGAAAACAATTCACCAGGATTTAAATATTGAAGTACAATTCTGAACCATCTTATAGGATATTCGTCAATGATAGAAAGTAAGTTTTGAAACAATTCTTCCATCTCCTCCCTGTCAGTTATTATATGTTCAAACTTGATAAATTTGTTTTCCATGTTGTTAGTTAGAGTGTTGGAAGTGGAATGATTTAATATTATATAAAAATTAGAACTAGTGGTGGGGGAAATCTCAAGGTCATCCAAATGAAGTTTTAAAAAAGAGTGTAAAACTGAAATTACACATTTGATGGTTCTACAGGATCGGAATACCAATCTGATCTGTATTTACATCTTTTTATCATATGTGTACAAAAATCATCTTGATGAGAATTGGTGCGTTGACAATGAGCAAGATCTAGAGGGTGAAATTTGAAACATCTTTGAGGACAACATGTATGAAAATATCTTGATTTGTAAAATTTGAAAGTTCGCAATTCCGGTGGTGGTAGTTGTTTTGTTTTGCATTTGCAATAACAAGATCCGAAGAATTCACATTTAGTACAAGCTAACCCATCCACCATCATTGGTCCTAAATCTGTACACTGTTGTTCACAACAGTAACGAGGTTTGTACTTGTATTTTTGCTCTTCCATGTTGACGCTGCGGAGTCCAGTGAAAGAATAAGAGTGTATAGTGTTGAATAGTGAGTTTTATGTACTGTGAAAAGTGGTGGGGGTAATTTCAAGGTCATCCAAATGGACTTTTAAAAAATTATACCTTACAAGTGTAAGGATTATTAAAATTTAGGAAGTTTGTTTCTCTTTGTTTTCTTCAGACTTTTTCTCTCTCTCCGCCTTAGCCATAGCAACAAGTTCTTCTGTTGATAATGGATGTACTTCAGGAAATTTTAAAATTAATTTAGCTTGATATCCTTCTTTATTTAATACATCTAAATCTTGGGTCATTTGTTCAACGGTGTTGTAGTCTTTTCCATAGATTTTTCCATCAAGTTGAATCATCATTCTGTACAACATTTTCTTAAATAGGTCTTGTCGTGGTGAGAGCTGAGAAGCAAATGATTATTTATACAAGTATCACATCCTTTTTATTAACTCATATTGATCATGTGATTCTTTAGTTGTAGTTTTGTCTGTCAAAAGTTATTCAACATTGGTAATACTTTTGGAACTTGATGTTATGTTGACCAGTTGGCGATGAAGAAGTTGTAGGTTGTGTAGAAATAAATATTTCATCATCGCAAGTAGTGGGGTTTGGTTACTTTCAAAACGGAAGTCGTGCCATTTGCCAGCCGCTGCCGGCCAGCTGCCATCGGCCAGCTGCCAAATCAGTTGCTGCCGCCATATGCCATGCCATATAGCTTCCGGTGGGGGAGAAGATGTTATTTGAAATTTGAAATTCAACTTGACAATTGGGTTATGGAAAGTATGTCAAGGTCATCCAGAGTAAGTTTTAAAAAACCCTATCCCGCTACCACCGGAGTAATAGTTCGGAGAGTGGAACTAACTCTGGCGATAGCGGGATAGGTATAGAATTAGGTTTGTGAATTTTATTTGTGAAAAACATACAATCAATGTGTGACAGCAGTGTTTAAACAGGTTGAAGTTTTGTTATGAACTAAAGAGTTGTAAACACAAACACCGACGACGATGAGAAGGTAAACGCAGAGTCCCCAGATGATGTATTTAAAAAGTTTGAACAAACGTAACATCTCGAGTTGGTTTTCCCGTTCCATTTCCAATCGTTTGATTTCCAATTTCAATTTATCCTCTTCCATCCTTGTTACAAATGGAACTTCATCCATCATATCCATCATGTTTGTGTTTTTTGAAATTTTGAAAGAAGCGATGTTGATAGTGGAAGAGGCGATGATGGAATGAGAATGGAAAGAGGGAAATGTCGGTTAAATAAAGAAGTGGTGGGGGGAAAGAGCGTTGTTACATAGAAGTAGTGGGGGAAAGATGCTGCTTATCATTTGCCTCAGAAGTTGTGTCTGACTGTAGAGGGGTAAGAGGAGTAAGAGGAGTAAGATTTAGTAAACTGTCTTCATGAGAACTTTCAACCTTATCACAAATAGGACAAGCGTAAGTTATTTCCAAATTCATTGTAATAGTGTTAAATTTATCTATAAGTTCATTTAAAGTATTAAATATTTCTTGTAAATCTTCTTTTGAGTTTATTTCACAACTAGCATTCATTCGTGCCGATGGAGAGGTGTTCATGGTTAGAAAGTTGGCAATGGAATGAGGATAAGCGCCTAGGGAGGGGGCTTATATAATGGTGACCTTGAGCAGGCATCTAGGGAGGGGGGCTGTCTAGGGAGGGGGCTTCTATATAGGGGACCTTGAGCTTATGATTGAATAAAACGTTTAGTTCTTCTTCTTCGTCTCTTAATTCAATTATTTGAACCGAAGTAGTTGTTTCATCTTCTTCACTCGATGAAGAAAACAATTCACCAGGATTTAAATATTGAACTACAATCCTGAACCATCTTATAGGATATTCGTCAATGACAGAAAGTAAGTTTTGAAACAATTCTTCCATCTCCTCCCTGTCCGTTATTATATGTTCAAACTTGATAAATTTTCCTTCCATGTTTTTAGTTAGAGTGTTGGAAGTGGAATGATTTAATATTATATAAAAACTAGAACTAGTGGTGGGGGAAATCTCAAGGTCATTCAATTGAAGTTTTAAAAAAGAGTGTAAAACTGAAATTAAACATTTGATGGTTCTACAGGATCGGAATACCAATCTGATCTGTATTTACATCTTTTTATCATATGTGTACAAAAATCATCTTGATGAGACTTGGTGCGTTGACAATGAGCAAGATCTAGAGGGTGAAATTTGAAACATCTTTGAGGACAACATGTATGAAAATATCTTGATTTGTAAAATTTGAAAGTTCGCAATTCCGGTGGCGGTAGTTGTTTTGTTTTACATTTGCAATAACAAGATCCGAAGAATTCACATTTAGTACAAGCTAACCCATCCACCATCATTGGTCCTAAATCTGTACACTGTTGTTCACAACAGTAACGAGGTTTGTACTTGTATTTTTGCTCTTCCATGTTGACGCTGTGGAGTCTAGTGAAAGAATAAGATTGTATAGTGATGAATAGCGAGTTTTATGTACTATGAAAAGTGGTAGGGGTAATTTCAAGGTCATCCAAATGGAGTTTTAAAAAATTATACCTTACAAGTGTAAGGATTATTGAAATTTAGGAAGTTTGTTTCTGTTTGTTTTCTTCAGACTTTTTTTCTCTCTCCGCCTTAGCCATAGCAATAAGTTCTTCTGTTGATAGTGGATGTACTTCAGGAAATTTTAAAATTAATTTAGCTTGATATCCTTCTTTAGTTAATACATCTAAATCTTGAGTCATTTGTTCAACAGTGTTATAATCTTTTCCATAGATTTTCCCATCAAGTTCAATCATCATTCTGTATAACATTTTGTAGAATAGATCTTGTCGTGGCGAGAGCTGAGAAGCAAATGATTATTTATCAAAGTGTTATATCCTTTTTATGAACTTGACATTGATCACGTGATTCCTTAGTTGTAATTTTATTTATTAAAAGTTATTCAACATTGGTAATACTTCTGGAACTTGACGTTATGTTGACCAGCTGGCGATGAAGAAGTTGTAGGTTGTGTAGAAAAAAATATTTCATCATCGCAATATTTTGTTTTAGTGAACATCCTTGTATTAGTAGCACTAACATCAACAGTTAAGTGATAACCACCGGTAAGTAAAACTCGCATTTCGTTAGTTAAATCTTCAAGTTGTTCAAAAGTAGTTATGGTGTTGGTATCATAAGATGCACACTTAACCTTTAGGGACATGTTGAAGTTTTGTATTTAGTGATAGAGAGTGAGATGTGTACGGTACGAAAGGTAGTCGTAGACTGATGAATTTCACAAGTTGATTTTCACTTTTATTATCACACAAAATTGGGTCAAGGTCATCCCATGGAATTTTTAAAAAAAGCAACATATTGTAATGTACAAACACATTACAATATGTTGCTTTTTTGTATTTTATTTTTTTTTTTAGGTTTATATCATATTTATTGAGAAACAAATACAAAGAAATATTTACAATCTTATGTACAAACTAATCAGTAGTAGGTGTTACATGAATTGTAAGTTCAGTAGAGTTGTTTCCACTTGGTCCATGTGATACCAAATAGAGTGCGCCGGGTTGAATTATACGAAGATCTTCATTTTGTAGTAGTTGTACGAAGCGCTTTGGTAGGAAGATTTGAAATTTTGCTTCATCACCAATTGTATAAGGTGCCTCGCTTAATGTGCAATTTATAGCATCACCTACTGAAGTTTCCATCTTCTTTATTGTATGAATGATGTAGTGTTTTTCTTCTTTCAGCTCGGAACATTTCTTCGTAGGTAGGATTGTTGATTTTGAATGAGCGTTGAATTGTTCAACTAAATTTTGAAGTAAGTTGTTTGATGCCATCTTAATGTTTTTGCTGATGCTAATCTTCTTGTTAATAAGAATATCCGTTGGAGATGTTGTCTTTTCGGAGGTTCGAGTAATACTCATGCTGTGTCATGGTAGCGCTCTCACTTTTATTATCCAGACTACCCCCACCACTGACAATACCCCCACCACTGACGCTACCCCCACCACTTTGTTGAAGGAAATTATTCAAGCGGTAGGCATTCTTCAAAGCACACTGTGACCTTCGATGTTTAAAACTTTTTGATGAAATACAAAGTTCATTAAAGTAGCATTGGAAATCTCTATCTATTATTGCATTTATCACTTCATTGCTTGTAAATGATTGTATCCAATTTGCTTTTTCCAATCCTCTTGTGTAGATAGTTTTAAATTCTTTACAATAATGATTCATAATATGTGGCATCATGTTATAATAAATAAAACCTTCATCCCATTTTAAGTTGTGAAAATGTTTGTTTAACCATTTGTTTGTAACTTTCGCTTTAGTTGTTAGTTTATTGAATGGAAATGGAGGTTTGAACAAGTAATGATAAATTACAGATGTGTTCATATCCAAAATTACTAATTCTTTAATAATGAAATTTCCATCATTCCCTCGAAAAGCTTGAAATTCAATTATACCTCTTTTAACTTCCATTAACTGTGATGCAGTAGAAAACGAAACCCGTTTGTTCATGATGACGTCTCATCAACAACTAACTGTTATTACAAACACGATTGTTCTTCTTTTATTTCTTGTGCTTCTTCGTTTATATTAAAATTGGTGTGATAGTTGTTTAATTGTCTCCACATATCTACTTCTTGAGGTATTCGATTAAAAATTGAAGTATCCACAGGACCATATAAAATAGGAATGAATGGTTGTCTGTCCAATGTATCGATTAGATAATCTTTAATTATTGTACTTGAAAATACTAGTTGTTTTAAGTATCTAGTGACAGGACCGGTAGTACAACTTAAAGTGTAAAATTCTTCTTTAGTGAAATGTAATTTTACATCATGTCTATTTAAATCTTTGAAGCGAACAACTTGTCCCCCACGATGTTTGATTATATCAACTTCAATATTTGATTCTAATAAACTTAATCTTGTTCTTTTTCCAAAGGTGTTGTTAGTTAAATAACATTCCAAAAGATGTAAATGTTTCATTAGAGAATCCCAAGAAGTTTCAGTAAAGATAACCATTTTACTTCCTTGATTTAACATAACAATTGGTGAATAATCCAATGATTTTACAATTCCAACCGATATACTTTTTGTCATGCATGAAGAAATAGGGTAGAAAATTCGAAGAAATACTTCTGTTAAAATATTTGTTGTAATGTTAACTTCAACCTTTTTTCTTTTCACTTCTTTTTCAGCTTCTCCTTCTTCTTCTTCTCTCTTCTTATGTTTGTTAAACTTGAGGAATTCATCCATTTCTTGTTCAACTTGTTTTTCTATATCAGAACTATTTTCATCCATTAGAGGTGTATTTTCTTCTTTGTTAGTAGAATTCATCTTGCAAACGATGTTTCCCATACGACGGTTGAAGATAGAATGAAGTTTCTACTAATTATTTTCTTGCTTTTATATTTTTTGTAAAATCCTTGAAATTTATACGATTACATAATTGTTTACTTTCAACTTGTCTTTTAGAAACAAAATTCTAACCTTAAAAATAAAGGAAGATAATTCTAACCTCAATATTTTGCAGTAGTTGTACTAATTCTTCTTAAAGTACATTCTTCACTATTCCGGTCAGAGGTGTGTAAGTAACTATTTTATCATGTAGAATTAGACAGTATGCCGAAGTTCCATCTGCTACTGGTTCTTCAAATTCCATTTCAATTTTTATATCAACACTTGATGATTTTACTGATTCATTTTGTTTTGAACAATCAATTACAATTATTGGAGCTTTGGAATAATATTGATCAGGTGATAATAGTGGTGTATTAGTCTTTCCATAATATGATGATTGAAATCTTGCGTACATATCATATAAAATGGAAAAACGTTTTTTACTAAACATGACATTTAAATTGTCATATGGAAAAAATTGAGAGTTTAGGAAAACTTTACAATTCTTTATTTTACAATGATCAAATTGACCAGCATTTGCAGTAATAACATCTTTTCGCTTAGTTTGGAAACCGAGTATTATGTACCTTGCACGTTCCAAGTAAGTTGATGTCTTGACGGTCCATGTTTGTCGTTCTGTTTGAGGTAATGTAGGGTATTCATGAAATTCCCAACTTCGGAATGGCATCACAATGTCACGGTCAGATTTTAACTTTTTTAACAATACTATTCTATGTTCATCAGCCAATCTTACATGAGGTACTCTCCAAACAACTTTATCCAATTGTAGTTGCCATTCCAATTTATCTTCCGTAGTTGCAGGGTCTGCAAGTATTAAGTCCTTATTAGTTGAAGATCTGAGTAATACTAATTCTTGTTTAACATTTATTATAACCCTTTTGTAATCTTCAGCAAATCCCAAAAGCAATCGTAAAGGTACATGAAAATCAAAATGACCGTTGGAAGCAGGTGTTATAGTGTCTTTATCGGGAGCAACCCATCCGGCGGTGACTATTGAATTCTTCTCATGTGGTGTTAATGATGTTAATCCTTTTAATGTAGTTGTTATACCAACCTTTTTTGTTGAATCAACTGTCACCCCTGATATCTCATATCTTATTTCATCAAAAAGATATGCCATTGGGTTATTTATAAAAGGAACTGTTGAAGCAGTTTTTCCATCCAATTTTAATACCCTTCCTTCGATGTACAAATAACTTTCACATGGTAATGTGTAAATATCTTGTTGTTGAATGGGAATTCTTATTTCATCATTATTGTTTAATTTTGATGAAGTGTAAGGGTTGTGTGTGTGATATTCCTTCTCCCATAGTGTTTCGTCGAATGTCGGTCCTTGAGATATATCCAGGATATCCATCGTTGTTAAGTTTCAATCCAATCTTTTGTAGAAAACGAATGTTGTCTGATGTTAACTCTTCCAATGTCGAGGAGCTACTGAGCTCCCGACTCTTCCGTTGTGGTTTAAATGATAATCCCATGTTGATTTTTATGTCGCCGCTCTGATGTGTATTCGTATAGTAATTGTTTCTCCTCTAAAGTCAACACTATGACCGTCTTGATCCAATATGTTCAGTACGATGTCTGAAATGAAACTGGTGTTTAATGGTAGGTATATCAAGTTTTGTGGCTTCTCAACAATTTTAAAACCTGGAGCAACTGTTGGATAAAATGTATGTAAGATATGCTGATTTACTCCTTCTCTATATGATCCATGTATAATATTACATGTTACATCAATACTATTTACTTTTAATATTGTAACAGTTGTATTACCAGAATGAGTAGTTAAGATGTTCTTTTTTGTATCTTTTGTATCTGTAAATCCAAGTAAACTGCCAATAGAGTTTTTCATTCCGACATCTATATAATATTTTGAAGTTATTTCTGCTTTTAAAGTATTATTGTTTCCTTTGATTGTGATATTATCTTCTCCTAGTTTTTTCTGTAATAATTGGTTTATATCATCAATTTCATAAGCTCCAGTAGGAAATGTAATTATTTTCAATTCTGAGTATTTTCCTGCAGCATCCTTAGTTTCATAATAATGTAGTAAATTGTTTTTTCCTTCTGTAACATTAGGAATTGAATTGTAGGTAGTCAAATCAAGTAATGCCGCTTCCCATAATCTTTCCTTGGATAAACGCAATGCTGGGAATAGAGTACTTTTTAACGTGGATGAATTTCCACTCAGTGACACTGTATACGATGACATCTTAAAGGTGACTGACACTTTTCGCTAGAAACTCCAAACATAAATGTCCACATATTTCAGTATTGTTAGGTTGTTCTCTTTTGTAATTGTAAAAAATGTTTTTGGAGTTTTGAAAATAATGTTGAAGTTCTTTCGGCGGTGGTAGATTGCCAAAACTGTCAAAGTAGTAAACGGTTTGTCCGAGCTTTTTATAGCATACCCAATGAGTGCCTGGACCATAGGTGGAATCCAAATTTACTATTCCAGTTTCATTTTTCCATATTTTAGTTGGTAATGCATCTTTCATAAAAACTCCTCGAAAGAATGGTATTTTCAAACATTTTACATAATCATTTAACTGATGATTAGTTAAGGCTTTATTTGGAATTATCAATTGATTCTTTTTATTTAGTACACACGGTACGGTCTTAGGTATAAACCTGCTCCGTTTTTTACCATTGACCAAACAGAAGCCTTTTTTACTTTTGCTTTACGAGTTCTACGACGTCTCTTTCTAATATTTCCACCTTTTTTGGGAGCTCTTCTTTTTGCAGGTCTTCCTCTGCGACGTCGCCTTCCACCACCAAACTTAGCTTTTGTCTTCATGGCTGTTGTTACTGCCCAAGCCGCTGCTTTTTCTGCAATACTTGCGTCACTTGATTTTACTCTTTGCCAAGCTTTTTCTGCTAGAATTTTATCTGCTATTGATCTATTTGTTGAATCTTTAAACTTTGAATATGCTATATCGTGTTGTTTGCAAGCTTGATCTAATTTATTAATTCCAGGATCTCCTCTTGCTAAACGTTTTGCCAACTTAGTTCCAGGTCCACAATATTGATAACCTCCAGGAATATGTAATTCGTATGGTAGAGCGTCTATCGCTCGATTTACAATAGCACCAACAGGTATCCGTTTAAGCAGGGATAACGCAGCTGAAGTTATACCACGTCCTCTCTTGTTGCTGTCTTGATGATGACTGAGTGATACAGCCTTCATTATGTAGTCTTATATAAACTGGCGTGTTTACTCCACAAGATACTTTACATAAATGAATAAGTTAGGTATAATTTTATATATTTAAACACTTAGTTATTCAAATTAATGATATACTGATTTATAATTCTATTTTTAATCCAAGCTTCCCGTTCATCGGGTTGAATCATCACATGACTCGTTGTACTAGCTATATGATTGTGGGTATCAATAAGTAAATTACCCACTATTCTTATTAAACAATCTAAAGTTACAGCATCTTTGGGATGTTGAGGATCTTGTAACTGCATAATACGTTTATCATTACAAGTATATGCGGTTGAATCACTTTTTGATGTTGTTATGACTTGTCCAATAGTAGCAGCATCATTTGAATCTTCACCTGGTAAAATATTAATTATTTTCTTCATCTTTGCATCATATTTGGTCCCAAAGTGTTTATCCCAAGTTATTGTTTGTTTCAATGTAACACAATCATCTTCTTCATAACCAGGCTAAATATTTTTTATTCTTCTATTACGACCATTGTATGTATCTAATCTACCACCACTTGCAATTAATGTTTGTACCATAAGAGGTACATCTGAATCTTTTATACCAAATCTTCCATTTGTTATTGTTTTATGTCCTGCATCCCAATCATCATTTTTTCCTTGCATTAAATCAAACTTTTTATTTCCATGTATAAATTTATCTCCCCGCTTTAACACGGCATCTTCATGTTTTACAAAATTTGATGTTTCCTTTTTTAACTCTTTAGATAATTGTTCCATAGTAACACCATCTTTTGGTTGAGAACCAAACTTTACATTTGTCAATATTTTACCATGACAATCGATTCCATTAACATCTTGTAAAATACAGTTGTCCTTGATGTATTTTAGGTTTACAGCATCACCGTCTTCCTTTGGGTATCCAATGTCATTTATAATAAATTTATAAAAAGAATATCCATGTTTAGTTTTTTCTGGTATTATAGAATGTAAATATTCTTTATTAACTGAATCTTTATCATTTTTGGGATTTCCCACGTTGGTTATTCTATAATTTCCAGCATCATATGTTTGTCCATCTTTTAAGTTGTTACCCCATTGCAATTTTAAAGTATTTGAAAGTTCAGATGATAAGTACTCTTTAGTAATTGCATCAGAACCTTCAGTTGGTTTACCAACATTAATTAATCTATGTGATTTAACATCATAAGTATTCTTATGTAATTTCAATGATGTTGAAGTAGCTTCTTTTACTGTCTTTAAATTTGCTCCATCAGTATCTTCTTCTGGATCTTTAACTAATTTTAAACGTTTATTACTTATGTTATAGTCACCTTCGGGTGTTTGCGGTAATCCGCTTCTTTTTCTGTCTTCTCCAACTTGCACTCCTAATGCGGAGTAGCGTCCGAACTTGTCAACGCTCATGTTAGAACTGATACATCTTATACTTGTAACTTCTTTATATTTGCGGACAATTATACAATTATGCCACGATTTTTAAGTTCATCAACTAGAGCCACCCATTCATTATTTAAACCAGTATGACCGGCTTCCATAGCTTCATGCAATAGTCTCATTCTGTCAACTAATTTATTGATGTCGTTGTAATAGATAACATTTGTATTGTATAGATTTTTCATTAATCCTTTACCAGATGTTGAAGTATCTCCTTTACACTTTTTACCATGTTGTTCAAGAAGTGATAAATCCATAACTGATAAAGATTTTCTTTTTAAAGGTTGTCTCACAGCCGGTGTGGTACGTAATGTTGGTAATTTTCGTGGGGGAAACAATTTTTTTATAACAATACTATATTTTGTTGCACGTGAACGATTAATCATTGCATCCTTTGAGTAGTTTCTTTTATGAGCGTTAGTATTTTGTAAAATTTCTTTAAAAGTATTTAAATCTTTTGCTGAATATTTTATTGGTATATTTTTAAAAATTAATTCATATAATCCTTTTGTTCCTTTATATCTATGATCACCAATAATGATATAATCGTCTTGAGTTACTTCAAGCTTAGAGTTACCAATTTTCAATTCATTTCCATCAATTCTTGCTCCATATACATGTGATTTACTTAAATTTGGATTTGATTTCATGTCATGTAGCATTTTCATTATATATTTTCGTCCAAGAGGTCCATGTTGTAATATATCACTACTCAATTGAGTTAAATTTGGAATAGATTGTTCTGCTTCAGGTATTGGCTGTTCTTCCCTTTCAACAATTGATTCTTCTTCATTTTTTGTTTCTTCTTGTTCACTAGCACTTGTATATGAATCATCATCATCTTCTTTTTTTAATGCTTGTACTTCTTGTTTAGAAACTGGTAGTAAAACATCTCCTTCATAACGAGGTTTACCAATAGTTTCTGATATCTGTTTTAAAGGTTCCGTGATAGGTTTAAATGTATTCTCTAAAAATTCTTCTCTTTCACTTAAACCCATCCTTAATGCACGATTCTTTATCCTAATAGAATCACTGAGTGATTTTATTTCTTTTAATAGTTTTTCTTGATTCACCATGTTTACACTGTGAAGTTCAACGTGTTACTAGATGTAGCATAGGTAGTTCAACATATTAATACAAATTTATCCAATCCTATACGATATCTACCATTTTTAATATCTTCTTCTTTCATAATAACGAGAAATCCATATTTTTCATTCCATGCTTTACCACACATTTCTTTAAATTTATCAAATGGCATATCCCCATTAACATGATCATTATATATATGCTTTAAATTTGTCTCATCTTGCTTAAAGATGATCAACATATTTGCATTGTCTCTTATAAGTTGTTTTGGAATTTTACTGTATGTTTGACCAATATAAATGCTATCAATATTATTATGTCTTCCCATAGCAAAATAATTTCTTATAGTATCATGATTTTCACAAGAAACATCGTCAAATATAAAAATGGAAAATGGTTTTGCTTCACTTGGTTGCATTGTTTCACTAGCATTAAACTTGTAGAAATTCACTTCAGGTACACTTGCAAGTATTTTATCTAATAATTGATATTTTGGTTGTTGCAATGATTTTGAAAAAATATATATATTGTTAAAGCGTAAACCTTTAGGATTAGTTATAAGGTTAAAGACAACATTAGTTTTTCCACAATTTGAAGGACCAGTTATTAAACATCTTATAGTATTTGGTAGTAATTCACCATGTTTACCATAATTTAACTTATTATTGTCAACTGTCAATTCATCAATATTATTAATATTAAATCGATCTTTTTGTTGTACAATCTCCATCTTGTTTAAAGGTTAAACACATAATGAGCTATTTAATAACTATACCAAGTCTTTTGAAGGAATCCAAGAGTCTTCACTTTTATCAAATCCTAACCACCTAACTTTAACCATATCCTTTTTCCTTTGTAAAACCTTTTCAACAAGATATACATCACCAACTGTTGATTTTAACAACTCATGTCCATAGAATCCACCTTGAAGTAATTCACCCTTATTATCCTTTAAAATGTAAGTTTCAGGTATAGTTGGTTGCACTTTATAAATTGTAAATACTTCATTAGTCCAATTTGGCAGATATCTTTTACTAAATACACCTTTGTATTTGCTTATACGAACTTTATCATTAACCTTAAACTTTTTTGGTTGTAACTTTTCTATTTTTGGTGTTGTATTATTTTTGATGCGTTGTAATACAATTTTAGCATTAGCACTGTTTACTTGGATAGGTTTCGTTCCAATGGTGCGATGATATTTGTTGTTATACTCTTTTATAAGTTGTGGTAATATGTCATACCACACATATGATCCTCGTTTTGAAAATTGTTTATACATAGCTCCTTTTAATGTTCTATTAAATCTTTCAATTATTGAAGCTTTAACTTCAGAATTTGTAGAATAATGATTTATTTTATATTTTTTCATCAAAGCTCCAAAATCTTTATTAAAATATTCTTTTCCATCATCCGTTTGTAAATGTTTAATTTTAAATTTATTTCTTTGTATTGTTGTCTCCATAGCTTTGGTAACACTTTTACCAGTCTTGTCCTTCAACGGTAAAGCATCAGCTATTTTAGTAAAACAGTCTATAATTGTTAAAATATATTTAAATCCTTTGTTTAATTTACTGTGTGGTATCATTTCAATAAGATCAGCTTGGTAAAGATCATTCATTCCTTTAATGATTGTACTTCTTCTTGGAAATCTTCTTCTTGCTGGTTTATGTAGTTCATTTACAATCTTATCCTTTACACTTTCCATCTTAAAGTGTTGCTTGCACACTGTTTGTAGAAATACTGATCCATACAATGGTTTATTCTCTTATATATAGTTGAAATATGGGTCAAGGTCATTTAATATTAGTGTAAAAAAGAGGGAACATGGCATTGGGCTTGCCATGTCCCCTCTTTTTTACGGAAAGGAAAAAGGAAGAAGGTAAAGGACGAAGAATAGGTTTACTGGTCGATAGGGTTTAAGGAATAGTGGCCAAATGGTAGAGTATTAATTTTATCTTCTAAAATATATCGCTTGTCGTCTTTGTAGCTTAATGCCCACTTTGTTTGTTTGACACTAAAAAGTTGGTGGTTATAACTTCTAATAGTGTTGAATGTTGCAGTTGTTTCAACATTTTCAAACAAACATCTTTTATAATGTTGAAACTGTACATTCTTCTTTAGGAAAGATGTCTTTATTCCTTTGGCTTTCTTCGTGACTTGATGTTCGTTCCTTTCGTTTATGTACAGTTGAAACGAATACAGTTTGGACATCAATGCTACAATTTCCATCATTGGCACACCATTTGTTTCATCTTTAAATTTTCCCAATACTTTTTTGTTTTTGTCATAGTCATAATTTGGATGGTCCTTAGGATAATCGGAAAAATCAAAATCATCTTTATATACAAAGGTTCGTAAATCCTCATACATGTCATTTGTTTTAATCCAGTAAATAAGTGCATCTGTATCCATATATGCAATACCAATGTTATCTCTTCCATAATGATTAACCATCTTCTTATAATGAAACTCGTACATGTGTGTTTTAGAAATATCTAATATTGACATTCCAAGATATAAAGGACGATCCAATAGAACTGATTTTTTGTTCATAGAAATGACGACAAGATTTTCATTTATAATTACGGATGAACCAAAGTTTGGTTGTTGCACTAGTTTCTGTAATTTTACTGGATCAGTTACTAATTTGATATTCTTATGTTTCCTTTTGTTTTCTAAAGTCTTGCCAAATATTGCATTGTTCATCAGTTTGAAGAAATCCTTTTGAAAACTTGACGTAGCGGCAGCTCTTCTTCTTGTGTTGTTGTCAATGTATGGTTTCAACCAACAAGATTGAGAGAATTGTAGTATTCGATTAATTTTTGTAATTTTTAATCCCAAGTCTAAAGCCTGTTGTATCATCCAATAATGTCCAACATACCTAGACTTATTGTTTAAAGTCATTAATAATTTCGGCCATCTTCCAGTAGGGGAAATTTCAGACTTTGGAAGAAGTAGTAAATCGTAATGATGATCGTGAAGATGTTCAGGATATTGAAAATCAACATCAAAAATGTAACCAGTTTCACCATGCTTTGGTATATCCATAATGTTTCCAATCGATTCTGGATCTATCCATTTAAAATTATCATATGGAAGGGGATTTGACATTGCCCATCCGTATAAGTTATTTGCATCGAAATAACCTAGGAATGTCGTTGGTTTTGATGCATCATAATCGGGCAGATACTTGTTATTCGCCTTAACATGTCTGGTTACACTTTGTGTCAATCCCCCTCGAACTCCTGATTCTAACATCAAAACCATATCTATATCAGTAAGAAGTTGTAATTTACAATTTGTTTCTTTCAACATGGCTTGCCATGCTAGTCCAGGTGAAGTGTATAAATGAAGAGGGTCCAATCCATATGCTGCAAAACACGTATTTCTAAATTCTTCCATTATATCACATAATAAAGTTACATCTAATTTAACATAAAAATCTGAATATTCTCCCAATGTTGTAAATCCTAATTCATTCCATACTTTACATGCATGATCATAATCCTCTTGAGATATGTCCATGTCGTATAGTTTACTTTTAAATTCTTCTTTTGGCGGAAGTGATGTTTCATTAAACTTTTCTAAACTGTCTATATAATCATATGGGAAAACACCTTTTCGAAGTACGAGATCCAGTTTGTCGTTACTTACAATCTTCTTTGTTTCAATAAAATCTTCTTTCCTTAAATTTTCAGAAAGTTTAGACAAACTCGACGGCATAAATCGGTAGGAGTCTAAGAATCTTAATTTGACATTTCCAACTGTTTTAGAGAAACTTATAAATTTTTCTGAAGTTTCAGCCAACACATCTATCGAACCATCGTCTCTTCCTAATTCAGGTATTATAAAATGAGCATCATACCCACTGAGGTTATGCAGAACCACAGGAATAAATAGTGGTAAACGATAGCTCAAATTACATTTATTACAAGCAGCACCCCTGTAATAACCTGTAAGGTGGTCATGATCTTTAACTTTATAATTGTCAATGGTAAATTCATTTTTACATAAGAAACAATGAGTTGCATTTTCATGTTGAATTTCCTCTTCTTCCTCCATCGGTTTCATTGGTATGATATTTGTATATAATCTTTGTACATTTTCAGCTATTAAATATAAATGGTCAAGAAATATTGTTTCCACATTTTCACCACGATATACTAGAGGTTCTGAAGTTAATCCATATTGGTTTAAATGTTCTTCTGATAATGTTGATTTAACCATTAAACAAAAACTATTTGGTTTATGCATTTGATATTTGACACTTTTTCTAGCTTCACAATTTTCATCTTCTATAGGAATTAGTGTTGATTCAAAATCAGCATATACAACTATAGGGATACGATATTGATGATGAACTTTTTGAAATGTAACAAATGCTCTGCTTTCTGAAGGTAAAATAATTTTTGCTTCATAATTATTGTTACATAATCTTTTGTGCTGTTGTAACCATTCCATTCCTTGTCTTCCTTCTCGTTTTAAATTAAAACATCTTTTGCAGATCAGCTTTTTGTTTCGATTTTTTGAAAGTTGTTTATTAACAAGAGAGTCAAATTTCTTTATATACACATAATGAGATACATCTCCTTGTGTTAGTAGTAGTAAATCTGTATGATCTGCTAGTTCTTCTTTAGCAATACGTAAAGGATAAACTTTATTTGAACTATCTAATCCAAAAACATTAATAGATGTGCCGGGATTTTTCTTCTCAAATTTTGATATATCTTTTAGTGATACAGGATAACTAATTCCTTGAAAGTTATATCTATATCTTTGATTTTCATAGTGCTGGTTTGGTTCATTACAATGATTTGGTACAAATTTACATGTCATCGCATATCTAAAACATTCGTTATCTTGATTTTTCACATTAACACATGATCTTGTATCCTCAATTATTTTTGGTAAACGAATATAACTAGATCCCATTAGTCCATATCCATGTTTATGAACTCTTATATTTAATCCTTCAATACTTATAAGACTCCACCCTGATCCTCGTCCTTCATGTTCCTGAATTTTAGTTAATATTTCTTCTATACATTTTTCAACTATTGAATCAATGTCTGAACTTCCTATGATAGTTTGATTTTTAGTTATAAATCCTCTTGGTGATAATTCTTCTTGTACATTTATAAACATAGCTTCTAGTAGTAACCCAAATTTGAGAAAATTTAATCTTTTTAATTCTTCTTTTAAAGTTCTACTGATAATTGGTTTTGCTTCTCTAATAAATTCTTCTAAGTTTAAATCTTCATTTTGAATCTTATGATGCATTACTACCTTTCCGGGTAAAGCTGATACTTGTAAATTTGGTAAAGTTGTTGTAGGTCTTGCTGTTATTTCATTTTGTTCTTCTTGTTCTTCTTGTTCTTCTATGTTGTTGTGAATTAGTTCCTTATGTATTTCTAACAGAATATCATCATTAAACGATTCCAAACATTTATCGCAATGATACATGTTTGGTGGTGTTCACTCTTCAAAATTTCGCCAAGAAATGAAATGAGCTCTCCCTTTCCTTCTTTTATAATAGTTCCCCCACTACTATTTCATCTTCTTCTTCTTCACTTTCAGAAGAAAACAAACGTCTTGGACAAAATATTAATCTTCTACAAACAGATTCTTCATTAGTATTCTCTATATGAATTGGAGTTTCAATATGTATTTCTTCATATTCAAATGATGACGAAGACTCTGATATTACTACATCCATATCCAAATTTTCATTCTCCACATCATTGGCATTTTCTTCTTCTGATGTTGTTACATCCACATCCATATCATTTATAGTTTCTACTTCTGAAGTTTCGCTATTATTTTCATCTTCTTCCATATTTAAATCCTCTAATTGAATTTTATACAATATTTCAATCATAGATTTCCTTGGATAATCGGTGTTGTCCACAGGAGCCATTTCCAGTAAATGAGGAATAACTGTTTTTGATCCGGCTTATATGATATTTTGCTAAGTATGTCAAGGTCATTTTTGATTAAGCGAGAACTGGGAATAGATCACTAAGCAGCATGATGATTCATTACTACAAAGTGATCTATTCCCCATTCTCTAAGAAGTGTCCAATCAATAACCAAAGTCCAAGTTCATTTTTTTTGTTTTGTTTAAGTCTTTTACATCTTCTTCTTTTATTACACAATTTATAGGTTCACTGTTCGATGTTTCAATATGTTGTTTTATCTTGTGCTCCAGCTCTTCTATTCTTGCTTCCTTTATCATTAATTCCGATTGTAAGTAACTGATGTAATCAGCCGCCATGTCTACCGTTCTTGATCTTATTTCTCCTAACTTAACACCAGGAATCAATCTCTGTAGTTTGTAAAATCTCAACCTTATTCTTGACTCTCTTACTTTAGCCATTTCTCGAAATCTTTGTTTTCTATCTTCTTCTTTGCTTGAGGTCAAGTCCATACTTCTGACAAGTTTACTTTCAGAGTGATTCCTCTATAGTAGGCTTCTCCTTTATACACTTTCCCCCACCATTTTCAATTTCCCCCACCCTACTAATGTAGGTCAAGGTCATCCAATATAACGCGAGAACGAGGAATAGAGCACTAAGTGGCATGTTAGTCCATTACCACAAAGTGATCTATTCCTCGCTCTCTATTCTACATCTACTTTTTTTTCATTTTACTATTTTATTATTTTTTTTTTGTTTTTCTTGGGGGGAATGAGTGTTTACTTTTTACAATGTTCATTCTTCTTCTCCAACTTTTCAATTCTTTCTAACAATTCCAACAAATATGCATTGGTTGCTTGCAAAGTTTGTATTCTAGTACATCCCACTTTAATAGAGGGAACTGTTAACTGTAATTTTGTAAATTCTATCCTTTCTTTCTTGCACCTTTCTCTCATGTATGTGTTTTTCCTGATTCTTCCTGATTGAGCTGATATTAACTTATTACAATCCGAATGGGGTTTTAATACTTTAAATACTGATGTACAAAAATTAGTTGATGTTGTCGGCTGTTGATTTTCATAGAAATTTTGTGTTGAAGTAGTAGTTTGCTGATTTCCATAACAATTTATACTTGAAGTGGCCGGTTGCTGATTTTCATACCAAATTGAACTTGAAGTACTAGGCAGCTGATTTTCATACCAATTTGAATTTGAAGTGCTAGGCTGATGATTTTCATAACAATTTGAACTTGAAGTATTTGGTTGATAATTTTGATGCCAATCCACAGATGCCAATACAGGTGTTGTGGAAGGATGCTCCATCGTTGTATAGAGTGAATTCTCTTCTACAATTTTGCTGGTTTTATCTCATTTCCCCCACCAATAACTTCTACATTTCCCCCACCACAATAATTTAAATTAGATACCAAACTTCTAGGGTCACATCCAAATCTTCTTCTTTTAAATATTTTATAAATGCAGAGCTTTCTGATGTTACATTAGGTGTGTTTAAATATGCCATTATTTTGTCATGACTTTCTTCATTGTGAATATAGCAATGTACATTTAGCAACTTTTGATTATCTTCTTTAGACTTGACAAATCCTGCAACAGAGCTCCAATCTTCATATTTAATTTTAAAATGGCAAACTTCGAACTGCATGTTGTTTCAACAAATGCTGCAACAATATTAAGTCTCTTCAAACAACCTACATTTATACAAGTTCTCCCTCCACTTTATAATCCCCACTCTTTTTCTTCCCCACCTTCTTCATATGTAGAAGGGGTATCATGATTTTAATGCACTATACTTAATAAATTCAAACAAGTTTTGTGCACAAATGTTACATTTTTTCTTGACTGTTTCAAATTTCATCACTTGGCCTTTTACAAGGTGAACTAATTTACCTCCATCATCTTCAAATTGTTCAAAGTCTAAAACAGATGCTTTTCCACAATCATGACACATTTTTGTTCCATCTTCAAAAATAAAAGCAAGATAAATACCAAATCCACTATTGTCCTTCTTAAATTTCATGACCATTTCACGAATTGGTTGAGGTATTTCACATTTATTTGATGTTATTATATAACGGTAAAGAAACCCATTATTGATAATTTGTTGTAAACACAAAACTAACAAGCTGTCCATAGTGTTAGACTTGTACTGAAAGTTATATCCATAACTATCTCTTTATATGCTCTTACCCCCACCACTTTTATGTAGGTCAAGGTCATCGGATATTAAGCGAGAACTGGGAATAGATCACTAAGCGGCATGTTATTACATTACCACAAAGTGATCTATTCCCTATTCTCTAAAAGGGGTGCTGATAATTTAGATTCCTAAAATTTCTTTTCCTTCTTCTTCACCTTCTTGAACAGTTGTATTACCAGACATGTGTGATATTAATTTCTTCAATTCTCGATTTTCCATTTCTAATCTTTTCAATTTTAGATCTCTTGCTTCAACTTGTACTTTCAAAAATTTGATATAACTTCCAGCCCAGTGGAGAGTTTTCAATCTTGGTGCTCCAAGTTCAATTCCTGGTATTTGAAATTGTAGTCTATTGAATTCCATCTTCATATCTTCTCGGTCTTGTCTTTCTTTTTCTAGTCGTTTTAATCTTTGTTTTTCCCTGAAGGAAGAAGTCGGTACATGATGAAACATTTTGATCAACAATTTCTCGAAGAGTAAGCTTCTACACAGATAGTCAACACATTTATCCACATTCCCCCACCAAATTTAAGTCAGTAGTGGGGAGATGCCAATGGTGGGGAGACGTCAGTGGTGGGGAGAGTTATACTAATGTAATGGTTATTTCTACCGTTACACTCGCTCCATTCTCAAAAAGATATTTGTAATATGGTTCTGGATATTGTTCTCTTTCAGATCCTGCATGTTCTTGAATAAATTCGAAAGCCAATCTTTTTGAATAATCATTATGAAACACTTCTCTCACACAAACAAGAATTTTTTCTTCCAAAAATTTTACTTGAACTAATGGTATTTTGCTTACATCCTCCTTGTCCATGATGGGTAGCTTGTAGGTAAAAGTATTTGGTGGTAGTTTTTGCGGCTTATCAAGTAGAGAACAAAATTTTCTGTACAATTTCTCCTCAATGTCTGGAAAACGATGTATATCAAACAGATTGTAGTATGAAGGATCAAAAGGTATTTTACGAAACATCTTCAGTCACTAGTCTCCCTAAGACTGATCTCCTGCACAAATATTTAACACATTTATAAACATTCCCCCACCAACTTTTAACTTGTGGTGGGGATATTTTTCCCCCACTACTTCTTCAAAATAGTGGGGGTACCTTAGTCCAATTCAGATTCAGATTCAGAAGACAGTAAAGGTGATATAGGTGATTCCAATGATGAATCCAATATAAATATTTCAATAGCTTCCTTAATTATATCTTCATCACTATCGTTTATCATTTCTTCAAATAGTTCTTGTTCAATCTGTACCATTTCTTCCTCTTCCATTGTAGAATCATTGTCAGTTTCGTCATAATTTTCCTCTATGTTTTCTTCCTGTATTTCATTTGTGCTTTCAAAAACATCTTTAACTTGAGAATAATTAATAAATGGAGTATCTTTAGACAACATGTTTCTTTACTACTTCTTTTACTTCAAATAACAAACTATGCATTGCTTACTTAGTCTTATATATACTCCTACCCCCACTATTTTTGCAAAACCAAGGAATAGGAGGGGGTTTATATCTATTCTTCTCTATCTAGGTTATATTTCATTGCTGTCACATCTACTATAATTTTCTGCTCTTCAACTTTATTGCGAATAAATATTGTCCAAGGAAATAGTTCATTAATATTGTTAATTGTTACTTTTATACTATACAAAATTTCAAAATGTTCTACTAATGAAACAAAAACTATAACTCCTAGCTCATTGTTTGCCATAATTTTTTCTTCAATTTTTATCCGTAAGTTTGTTATCAAACTCCATATATTAATATCATTGGCTATGAAACCATCAAGTCTGGTAAGCATCTTGATGCCGCAAGGTGTAGGTACAGACTAGAAACTTGGAGGTTCATAGCCCGCCTTTTTATCAATTTTAAAAATGGGGAGGGGGAAGGAATAAGGATTGGGAAGGGATAGGGTATAGGATGGGGGAAAGGTAATTTTGTTATTACACTACTTGTGCAAGAAAATAGCCACCAGTGTCCACACCTTGTTCATAGCACTCCATCATAGATTGTGCCCACTGCAACATGCGGTCTCTGTCATTTGGTGTGACAAGGAAAGAATGACTATCACCATACAATATAAAAGAGTCAATTCTTATATAACATCCTAAATTTAACCATTTATTAGCTTCAACCATAAACTTTTCTATTGTATCAAATGGAAATTGTGGATCAATTGCTATAACTTTACGTTCTTCACTAAGTTCAACACTATAATCATCATCGTCTTCACTCTCACTCTCACTATCATTATTTAAAATGTCTTCAGGTTGTACAAAAACATCGGAAATTTCGGAAGAATTAAAATGGTAATTCACATTAGGAGGCATTTTTTCAAACAAATAATATTTTAAAAGGTGGAGAAAAAATACAAGAGATGTACTTCACGGCACAAAGTGCGAGTACAGACTAGAAACCTGAAGGTTCATAGCCCCACTTTTATAAATTTTAAATATGGGGAAGGGGAAGGAATAAGGATTGGGAAGGGATAGGGTGGAGGTGGGGGAAGGGTAATGTGGTTATTAAGCCACTCTTGCAACAAAGTACCCAACACCAATGTTCAGTTCATATGATCTCATTACATCGTCCTGCCAAGTAAGAATTTGTTCTCGATCATTTGGAGTTAGAAGGAAGAAGTTACTGTTATTGTAGACAATAGGTGAACCAATTATAATGTTGAATCCTAAATTTAGCCATCTGTGTGCTTCAAAAATAAATCTTTCAACTACATCAAAAGGAAATTGTGTTTCTATAAAATATACTTTGAATTGTTCATTAATTTCAATTTCATCTTCACTGTCATCTTCACTTTCATCTTCACTGCTATTATCCATGTCTTCTATCACATCTTCTTCATGTTCTTCGAAAGCATCTTCTTCATGATGTTGGAAATCATCTTCAGGTGGTTGAAAAACATCTGCATTTTCAGAAGGATTAAAATTTTCATTAAAGTGAGGAAGCATTTTAAAAATAAAGATATTAAGACTGGCAGAAACGAAGCAACAAGAGCGGCGAAGCAACAAGAGTGGTGGAAGAAACCAGAATGAAACACTAGCCATAGCCGGCGCGTCTTTTATAACGGTATGCAAATGAGAGGTGTTAGCAGCCGGCCATGACCGGTCATTGGCCCGGGAGGTGGGGGAAGGAGTGGGGGAAGGAGTGGGGGGGGCTCCATTTTTTCGGGGGGGGGGGGGTCATTGACCTTTCAGGTCCGGTCATTGACCCTAAGGAGTGGGGACGGACACAGAACCCTCCTTTGCCTACTACTACATGGATCAAACTAGCCATGTAGCAGAACTTATTTCTGCTAAGTCGCATGTAAGCTAAATAGCTTACATCCCTAAATTCAAGTCTTAGGTGGCCCTGAAAAGGGCCGTTTGGCTGGGTTTGGTGGACTGCTATGGAGCTTAAGGCATAAAAAAATAAGGGACTTCAATGTTGTTTTCCAAATGGATTTCAGCAGGATCGGCTTGTATAAACTTGTACAAATTAAGTGCGCAAATATCGCATTTTTCTTCTTCTGGGATCATAAACTTGTATGACAAGTAAGATTTGTATTCATAAACTCCACCATCTATTATAAAATCCAATATTCCATTTCCTATTGCAGCCGAACCACATTCTGGACACATATTTGTTCCATCCATAAATTTATACTGAAGGTAATGAAAAACTCCAAAATTTTCCCTATAAAAAGAATACACTTCTTGACGTAGTGTTAGTGGAAGGTTTGCATCTTGAAATGCAAGTTCCACCAACACTATATTTGAAACTATCTGTCGCAAACATAATTCTAATAGAGTAGGCATATTGCGGCAGTGGCCTCACGGATTGGAATGAAGACTCTGGAGTAGCTAGTGTAACGGTTAGATGTAGTTAGACAACCGGTCATGACCGGCCATTCACCCAGAGGAGTGGTAGGGGAAGGAGTGGTGGGGGAAGGAGTGGTGGGGGAAGGGGGGGGCTCCATTTTTTCGGGGGGGGCTCCATTTTTTCGAGGGGGGGCTCCATTTTTTCGGGGGGAGGGGGTCATTGACCTTTCCGGTCCAGTCATTGACCCGAAGGAATGCAGACAGACACAGAACCATCCTTTACTCACTACTCACATGAAAGTAGGTCACGAGACTTAGAGTGTTAAAAAATAATGGGGGAGAAACACAACGCTATAACGCGTTGTATACTACATAAAACGCAACATAGTTTAAGAAGTTCAAATATATATAGGCCTACTATATATTTGAAACCTCTTGCTGAATCGCCAACAACCTTTTGCTATGAAAGTTTGTTGGCGACTGACGCAAGAATTGGGCTCCTATCCCTCCTCCGTTCTTGAGTAGTGGGAGAAGTTGTTTCACTCCAGTACAGTATTCAATCCAGTCCAGTTGACACCAGTGTAAAAGTAAACCAGAAGAGTGGGGAGCGGCGCATGCGCAACGACTCAAAAACCAAGGTTTGAGGTTAGAATTATCCAAGTGAGGTTAGAATTATCCATGGTAGCTGCCATGTTTAGTTCGGTGACCTGGTGACCGGTCATTGGCCTGAAGGAGTGGGGGTAGGAGTGGGGGAAGGGGGAAGGGGTAAGGGGGGGGCTCCATTTTTTCGGGGGGGGGGGGCTCCATTTTTTCGGGGGGGGGGGTCATTGACCTTTCCGGTCGGTCATTGACCCGAAGGAGTAGGGATGGACACGGAACCTTACTTCTCTTACTACTCAAGTGAAAGTCGGTCGACCAGTCATTTGCTCACCATCTGCCGCCATCTGGCTGGAGTTATTGCCTCTATAAAACTGGGTAGTTTATCGCGCCACAAACATTCATTGCCTTGCATCCGCTCAGTCATCATCTCTCATTAGTTTTACTTTATAACTACTTCGGTAACTAGGTTTGAGGTTAGAATTATCCATGGAATAAACTTCGTTACTTTTAGCATTCATATTGTAGGTTAATTCTAACCTACAAAATTACTACTCCGGCATTTTCTTTTAATTTCTTTTACACTTCATTTTATATCTCAGTCTTCTTTTAACTTCTAAATGTAACACATCGGTTACAATGAATACACAATGTTTAAAATTAAAGCTTTTGCGAACACAACACATATTACGAAGTACTTCTAAACCTTCAATTTCAAAGTGTAAAACTAATTTAAATAGAGTTAGGAAGAAGTACAGTTTTAACCCATTATACTGTTCGACAACTTCTCAGGTTAATGTTGATGATAGTGTTATTTACGACATTTTACGTTCTATGTTACACTTCAATAACTTTGAACTTGTTACACCTATCGACTGTGTTCAACAAGTTTTTTTATTTTACCCCCACCATTCCCTATATAAGGGCCCCGACAATAATTCCTACTTCATTATCTTCTATGCTCTTCAGCTAACAACATCTCCACTCTAATTTACACTACAATAATAATGGAAACCAACCAAGAAAATGTTCAAGTTCATGAAATATCATCAACAACTCATCCAAGGGAAAATCCTTCTAGAAATTCAACTTCAACAACTAATCAGAACCCTGTACAAGTTCCAGATGTATCTTCTACGACAATAAATGATGCAGAAGCTATTCTTCAGTCCCTTGTCGGTTTCGACTGACCTGTATGACGATCACCTATAAACTGAACTCTTAGAGTTCAGTCTTTTTTAAAACCCCCTCCATATGACCTTGAAGCAATTATCCCCTCTCCTTTATACACTAACTCCTACTTCAAAAATTAACACCATCTGCTCACCCCTTCTCCACCCCTTCATTTAATTTAGCCTCTCCCCACCTGCAGCTATATGGCATTGCATATGGCGGCAGCAACTGATTTGGCAGCTGGCCGATGGCAGCTGGCCGGCAGCGGCTGGCAAATGGCACGACTTCCGTTTTGAAAGTAACCAAACCCCACTACTGCCTTGTTTACCCCCCTCGTAAAACCAGACATGTCCGCAAACTGGACTGTCCGCAAATAGGACTGTCCGCAAATAGGAGGACACCCGCTCGGGACGACGAATGTAAGAACCAAAAATTAACCCTGACACACTACCGTAGGCCTACATACGAGCAACCGGTCTGTTCTTTGATGTTTCTCCAGAAAACCACCTCCAGAGTGCTCGGTACGATGCTCAGTCCGGTGCTTGGTCTGTTGTAAGGCGGTGACACACTACCGGGCTTTCCACCGGACCGTACATCGGACAGAGCATCATATCGAACATTACACCGTACAGGGACGTAAATTTACAATCGGTGACACATTACTGGACTTTTTACAGGAGCAAGCACCGGACCGATCATCGTACTGAGGGCTTTGGTGGCGGTTTTCTGGAAAAACATCAAACAAAATATCGGTCCGGTGAACCGTCCGATGTACGGTAGTGTGTCAGGGTCAATTTTGCTCCAAACCAAACGCCGTACCGATCATCGTCCCGAACGCTCGCGATGGAAAGCCCTTCCCCTCTCCAATACACCCTCTAGCGCCCTCACTCACACACGCTATCCCTCTCTCTCTCTAAACTTCCTTCACCTCGCTCGGTGTATTTGTGCGGTACTCGGTCAGTAGTGTGTTTTGGCCACTTTTAAAACCGGCCACGTGCCCACCGAGCCACGTGACGCGGCAGCTGGCGCCAGCTGCCATGTCACATAGCTTCCGGTGGGGGTTAGAGGGTATATATGAGATGCTGTAGTTATATTTTATGTCATATAGGTTGGGGTGGAGATGGCGATAGTGTTGGCGTTAGGGTGAAGTAAATTTGCGCATAAATTAAAAGTTAGTTCAAAATTGAAATTCGTCGGTGTTAAAGAAACTCTAACAGTTGAACAAAAATTAAGAGTTAGTTCAAAATTGAAATTCAAACTTATAACTGGGATGTGGAAAAATACGTCAAGGTCATCCAGAGTAAGTTTTTAAAAATTCCATCCAACTATCACCAGAAACAGTTTTAAGTTGAAGTAGTTGGTGATAGCGGGATAATTGATTTGTGCCATGGGAGAGGTGTTTATCGTTTGAAAGTTGGCGATCGAATGAGAAACGCCGCCTAGGGAGAGGGCTTATAAAATGGCAACCTTCCCCCACCACCCTTTCCCCCACTCCTTTAGACCAATAACCGGTCGCCGAATCTATGTGGTGAAACTGAACTAGACATGGCGGCCGCCATGGATAATTCTAACCTCAAACCTTAGCTTAGCTGAAGAGAATAGAGGATAATGAAGTAGGAATTGCGGTGAGCGCATTTATATAAGGAATGGTGGGAGTAAAATAGGAAAACCTGTTGAACACAGTCGATAGGAGTAATAAGTTCAAAGTTGTGGAAGCATAACATAGAACGTAAAATGTCATGAATAACACTATCATCAACGTTAACCTGCGAAGTTGTAGAGGAATATAACGGGTTAAAACTGTATTTCTTCCTAACTCTATTTAAATTAGTTCTACACTTTGAAATTGAAGATTTAGAAGTACTTCGTAATATATGTTGTGTTCGCAAAAGTTTTAACCTTAAACATTGTGCAACCATTATAGCTAATGTGTTACATTCAGAAGTTAAAAGAAGACTGAGGTATAAAATGAAGTGTAAAGGATATTGAAACAGAACACTATAGTAGTAATATTTGAGGTTAGAATTAACTAGACTCATTTAATGAAGTGGCTAGGAAGCCACATGCTGATGAATGCTAAATTGCATGTTAGAAGTAATGAAGTAGTCATAAAGTGATCACTAAGGTGATCACTGCGAGGATGCAAGGTAATGAATGTTTGTGACGCGATAAACTATCCGCTTTTATAGAGGCAGTAATAGCCCTAGCCAAATGCCGGCAGATGCCGACCAACTACCTGGTTTTATAGCGCCAATTACTCCGGGCAGCTGGCGGACAGATGGCAAGAGAAGTAGGGGGCTTTGGGGCAATGACCGGAAAGGTCAATGACCCCCCCCAACCCCCCCCCCCCCCCCGAAAAAATGGAGCACCCCCCCCCCCCGAAAAAATGGAGCACCCCCCCCTTCACCTATTACCCCTTCCCCCACTCCTTCCCCCACTCCTTGAGGCTAATGACCGGTCACCTGGTCATCGTTGGTCGCCGATGATAATTCTAACCTCAAACCTATGCGCATGCAACAAGTACTTTGGATCGGAAGAGTGACTATGCTATTGCGCATGCGCCTAGTCCTGTATTACTCACTTTAGCGCTACTTCGCATGGATAATTCTAACCTCAAACCTTGGTTTTGCGTCGCTGCCCATGCGCCGCTCCCCACTCCTTCGCCTTCCTTTTATACTGCTGCGAACTGGACTGGATTGAACACTGTACTGGAGTGAAACAACTTCCCCCACTACTCGAGAATCCGAGGAGCAATACGAGCCTGATCTTAGCATCAGTCGTCAACAAACTTTCATAGCGAAAGGTTGTTGGCGACTCAGCAAGAGGTTTCAAATATATAGTAGGCCTATATATATTTGAACTTCTTCTAGTACGTTGCGTTTTTTAATGCAATGTGGTATGTGTGTGTGTGTTTAGTTTTAAGTTGTATCTAATTTAAGAAATAATTTGCGCATTGCGATGTTAGTTATAAGTTGGGTTTAGCATTAAGGTGTATTAATTTTAAGAGGTATTTAGCATTAAGGTGTATTAATTTTAAGAATAATGATGGTATTTGGTTGTGTTGAATTATTTGGTTTTTTAATAATGATGTGTTGGTAATACTAATTAATGTTGTTTTGCCTTACAGCTAGATGTTAGGGGGTAGATTAAATGTAAATTCAGAAGTTTGGTTGAACTTCACTTAGAAGGGGTGGGACATCCGCAAAATGCGGACTAGGTTTTTGCATTTTGTTTAGGAATATGATGGGTGGGATTAGTTTGGGTGGGGTTAGAGTTGCGTTTCTGCATTAACTGTTCCAGTTTCCCTGAAATTAATGGTTACGCTTTGATGCGGACGGGAAGTTACGCTTTGATGCGGACGGCCCAGGGACCTCCCTTGCAGAACGTAACTAGTGGGTTGGGAGTGGGAACCGCTAGGCAAACAGGGTGGTGGGAACAGTATTACTGTTCCCATCACCTTGGATCATTATAAATCTTGAATGACCTTGACCCACTTTCGGAAGGGTCAATGACCCCCCCCCCGAAAAAATGGAGCCCCCCCCCCGAAAAAATGGAGCCCCCCCCCGAAAAAATGGAGCCCCCCCTTCCCCCACTCCTTCCCCCACCTCCCGGGCCAATGACCGGTCATGACCGGCTGCTAACCCCTCTCATTTGCATACCGTTATAAAAGCCGAGCCAGCCGAAGCCAGTGTTTCATTCTGATTCCAGACGTTACGCAGCGAACTTGGAGTTATAACTATGTCTTCTCTACCGACTACTATTTCTACTACTTCTACTTCGACTTCTATTTCTACTACGGCTGTTCCTGCACCTAAGAAAACTCTTCGCCTTAAAAACCTTCCTGATTGCTACAAGAACCGACTTGCATCGCAACCTTCAACTTCTGGAGATATTCTTCCGCCAACCAACACTTCTAGACTTTGTAGTATTTTTTCACCGCCTTCGCCTTCGCCTTCAAAGGACTCCGCACCACCATCAACTACTATGCCGCCACCGCAGAAGCCAGTTCACCACCATCCTAATACCCCTTCCGTTGAAACCATTGTTCATCGTCTTAGCACACCCATTATCCCACTATCACCATTGCCTCCTACCCCACCACTTAGTACACCTGAAGATCATACCTATCACAAAACTGAATCCTCTCAACCTGCTACTAAATCATCTCCTAAATCAGCTCCTAAATCAGCTCCTAAACCAGCTCCTAAACTTACTCCTAAACCTACTCCTAAACCCGCTCCTTCAGAGCAATTTCAATTATTACAAGAACAGCGTCGTAGGGCATTTAGCCGTCCCACTACTTGCCCTGAAATGCTTACTAGGGGAATTAAGAAAGGATCACCTTGTGGGAGGAAATGTGTAAAAAACGAAAGTTTTTGCCGTGTACATGTCGTAAAACACATTTCTGAACCACAAGTGACAGAAACCCCCACTGTTGAATACCAATCCAAAATTATTGGTGTGAAAGGAAATAGGCTTAAGAGAGGTTGTGTCTATTTTTTTGAAAGTGTTATTGACAACGAACACATTTTGGCAACTTGTAACGGCGTAAGATATAATATTAAAGTGATTGAATCCTTGCGCAAAGAGAAATCCGTTTATGAGTTAGACTCTAAAGACTATCTCCTCAGACACAAACTGGATGGTATTACAAGGTGGGGGCGTAGCAACGCGTTATAGCGTTGTGTTTCTCCCCCATTATTTTTTAACACTCTAAGTCTCGTGACCTACTAACCTACTTCCATCCAAGTAGTAAGAAAAGTACTTCCCCCCACTCCTTTGGGTCGATGACTGGTCACGGTCAGCTCCTACCCCTCATTTGCATACTATTATAAAAGCGGAGCGAGCGTTGGTCACCCCTTCATTTTTTCTTCTACACGCCGCTCTTGTCGTTTCGTCTCTGCTGTTTACAATATTTCTTGCTTCAAAATGCCTCCTCATCTGAATGAAAATTTCAATTTTTCCGAAATTTCTGATGTTTTTGAACAATCTGAAGACACTTTAAGTAACGACAGTGAAAGTGAAGATGATGAGGACGATGATGATTATACTGTTGAACTTAGTGAAGAACGTAAAGTCATAGCAATTGATCCACAATTTCCATTTGATACAATAGAAAAGTTTATGGCTGAAGCTAATAAATGGTTGGACTCAGGATGTTATGTACGAATTGACTCTTTTATATTGTATGGTGATAGTCATTCTTTCCTTGTCACACCAAATGACAGAGACCGCATGTTGCAGTGGGCACAATCTATGATGGAGTGCTATGAACAAGGTGTGGACACTGGCGGCTATTTTCTTGCACAACTAGTGTAATAACAAAATTACCCTTCCCCCACCCTACACCCTATCCCTTTCAAATCCTATAAAGAAGGGGGAAATTAGTGGGGATTATAAAATGGTGGGGGAATGTGTATAAATGCAGGTTGTTTGAAGAGACTTTTATTATTGTGGCTTTAGCAGAAACAACATGGAGTTTCAATCTTCAGCAAAAATAAGGAACAACATAATAAAGAGAGAAATTCGCAAGAAAGAAAAGATTGAACTTATAAAATTACAACTTATAATTCCTTCCATTGAAATTGGATGTAGCAAAATGAAGACTTTGGTGAAAACTAACGAATATTTGTTACAATTGCTAAAAACAATCGAAGAGTTGAAGAGCAAGAATGGACATTCTACATAGTAAAATTTGAACATTTTAATATAAATAAGTAAACCCAAAAAAGTAGATGTAGAATAGAGAGCGAGGAATAGATCACTTTGTGGTAATGGACTAACATGCCACTTAGTGCTCTATTCCTCGTTCTCGCGTTAAATTGGATTACCTTGACCTATTTGTTCGACTGTTAGAATTTGGTTAACACTGTTGAATTTCAGTTTTGAACTAACGTTTATTTTTGTTCAACTGTTAGAGTTTTTTTTAATACTGTCGAATTTTAGTTTTGAACTAACTTTTAATTTATGCGAATTTTTAGTTCAACTTTAGTTAATTTATGCACAAATTTAGTTTAACCAAGTGTCTGTGCTGTAGCCATTTCCACCTAAAAGTAACTACAATTAGTTGGGTGGGGGAAAGTTCGTTAAAGCTTGAATATAAAGAAGTATATACTAAAACTCCAATGGGAATAAATAACACGAATGAACAATTAGTTTGTAGAAGGTTAATATTTTTGTTCAAAATGTTTGATTTCCTTGGATAGTGAAGAAGATGAAATAGTGGTGGGGGAACCGTTATAAAAGGAGGAACATGAGAGCCCATTTCATTTCTTGGTGAAATTTTGAAGAGTAAACATCTCAACATGTATTGTTGCGATAAATGTTCGGAATCGTTTCACGATGAAATTCTATTAGACTGTCATAAAGAACTAATTCACAACAACCCAGAAGAAAAACAAGAACAAGAACAAGAACAAGAACAACAAGAAGAACAAGAACAACAAGAACAACAAGAAGAACAAGATGAAATAACTGCAACATCTTCAACTACTTTACCGAATCTACAAGTATTTGCATTACCCGGTAAAGTAGTAATGCATCATAAGATTCAAAATGAAAAACTTGAAGCTAGAAGAATTTATTAGAGAAGCAAAACCAATCGTAAGTAAAACTTTAAAAGAAGAATTGAAAAGATTGAACTTTCTTAAATTTGGTTTACTACTAGAAGCTATGTTTATAAATGTACAAGAAGAATTATCACCAAGAGGATTCATAACAAAAAACCAAACCATTATGGAAAGTTCAAACATTGATTCAATAGTAGAAAACTGTATAGAAGAAATATTAACAAAAATTCAGGAACATGAAGGAAGAGGATCCGGATGGAGTCTTACAAGTATTGAAGTATTAGATATAAGAGTTCATAAACATGGATATGGACTAATGGGATCTAGTTACATTCCTTTGCCCAAAAGAATTAAGGATACAAGATCATGTATTAATGTGAAAAATCAAGATAATGAATGTTTTAGATATGCGATGACATCTAAGTTTGTACCAAATCGTTTCGATAAACCTAACCAACACTATGAAAATCAAAGACATAGGTACAATTTTCAAGGAATTACTTACCCTGTATCACTGAAAGATATATCAAAATTTGAGAAGAAAAATCCTGGTACATCTATCAATGTTTTTGCATTAGATAGTTCAAACAAAGTGTATCCTTTACGTGTTGTAAAAGAAGAGCTACCAGATCATACGGATTTACTACTACTAACGCGAGGAGATGTGTCTCACTATGTGTACATAAAGAAATTCGACTCTCTTGTTAACAAGCAGCTTTCTAAAGATCGACACAGAAAGATAATTTGCAAGAGATGTTTTAATTTTCAACGAGAAGGAAGACAAGGAAGAGAATGGTTACAAGAGCACAAAAGGCTATGTAACAATAATTATGAAGCAAAGATTAATTTACCTTCGGAAAACAGAGCATTTGTTACATTTCAAAAGGTTCATCATCAATACCGTATCCCTATAGTTGTATATGCGGACTTTGAATCAACACTAATTCCTATAGAAGATGAAAATTGTGAAGCTAGAAAAAGTGTCAAATATCAAATGCACAAACCAAATAGTTTTTGTTTAATGGTTAAATCAACATTATCAGAAGAACATTTAAACAGATATGGATTAACTTTAGAACCTCTAGTATATCGTGGTGAAAATGTAGAAAAAATATTTCTTGATCACTTATATTCAATAGCTGGAAATGCACAAAGATTATATACAAATATTGTACCAATGAAACCGATGGAGGAAGAAGAAGAAATTCAACATGAAAATGCAACTCGATGTTTCTTATGCAAAAATGATTTTACTATTGAGAATTATAAAGTTAAAGATCACGATCACCTCACAGGTTATTACAGGGGTGCTGCTTGTAATAAATGCAACTTGAGCTATCGTTTACCACTATTTATTCCTGTGGTTCTGCATAACCTCAGTGGGTATGATGCTCATTTTATAATACCTGAACTAGGAAGAGACGACGGTAAAATCGATGTGTTAGCTGAAACTTCAGAGAAGTTCATAAGTTTTTCCAAAGAAGTTGGAAACATGAAACTAAGATTCTTGGACTCCTACAGATTTATGCCGTCGAGTTTGTCCAAACTTTCAGAAAATTTAAGGAAACAAGATTTCATCGAAACAAAGAAGATTGTAAATAACGACAAACTGGATTTGGTACTTCGGAAAGGTGTGTTTCCATATGATTACATAGACAGTTTAGAAAGATTTAATGAAACATCACTTCCGGCTAAAGAAGAATTCAAAAGTAAACTTTATGACATGGACATATCTCAAGAGGACTATGATCATGCATGTAAAGTATGGAACGATTTAGGATTTAGAACATTGGGAGAATATTCAGATTTTTATGTTAAATTGGATGTAACTTTACTATGTGATATAATGGAAGAATTTAGAAATACATGTTTTGCGGCATATGGATTGGACCCTCTTCATTCGTACACTTCACCTGGATTAGCATGGCAAGCTATGTTGAAAGAAACAAATTGTAAAATACAACTTCTTACTGATATAGATATGGTTATGATGTTAGAGTCAGGAGTTCGAGGGGGATTGACGCAAAGCGTTACACGACATTTCAAGGCGAACAACAAGTATCTGCCCGATTATGATGCATCAAAACCAACAACATTCCTGGGTTATTTTGATGCAAATAACTTATACGGATGGGCAATGTCGAATCCCCTTCCATATGATAATTTTAAATGGATAGATCCAGAATCGATTGGAAACATAATGGATATACCGAAGCATGGTGAAACTGGTTACATTTTTGATGTTAATTTTGAATATCCTGAACATCTTCATGATCAACATTATGATTTACAACTTCTTCCGAAGACTGAAATTTCCCCTACTGGAAGATGGCCAAAATTAATGATGACTTTAACCGACAAGTCTCGATATGTTGGACACTACTGGATGATACAACAAGCTTTAGACTTAGGATTGAGAATTACAAAAATTAATCGAGTACTACAATTTTCTCAATCTTGTTGGTTAAAACCTTACATCGACAACAACACAAGAAGAAGAGCCACCGCTACATCAAGTTTTCAAAAAGATTTTTTTCAAATTAATGAATAACGCAATATTTGGCAAGACTTTGGAAAACAAAAGGAAACATAAGGATATCAAATTGGTAACTGATCCAGTAAAATTACAGAAATTGGTGCAACAACCAAACTTTGGTTCATCTATAATTATTAATGAAAATCTAGTTCTTATTTCCATGAACAAGAAGTCAGTTACAATGGATCGTCCTTTGTATCTTGGAATGTCAATCTTGGATATTTCAAAAACACATATGTACGAGTTTCATTATAAGAAGATGGTTAACTATTATGGAAGAGAGAACATTGGTATTGCATATATGGACACGGATGCACTAATTTACTGGATTAAAACAAATGACATGTATGAAGATCTACGCACCTTTATATATAAAGATGATTTCGACTTTTCCGATTATCCTAAGGATCATCCAAATTACGACTATGACAGAAATAAGAAAGTATTGGGAAAATTTAAAGATGAAACAAATGGTGTGCCGATGATGGAAATTGTAGTATTAATGTCCAAACTGTATTCATTTCAACTGTACATAAACGAGAGGAACGAACATCAAGTCACGAAGAAGGCCAAAGGAATAAAAACTTCTTTCCTGAAGAAGAACGTACAGTTTGAACATTATAAAAGATGTTTGTTTGAAAATGTTGAAACAACTGCAACGTTCAACACTATTAGAAGTTATAATCATCAACTTTTTAGTGTCAAACAAACAAAGTGGGCATTAAGCTACAAAGATGACAAGCGCCATATTTTAGAAGATAAAATTAATACTTTACCATTCGGCCACTACTCTCTAAACCCTATCGACCAGTAAACCTATTCTTCGTCCTCTACCTTCTTCCTTTTTCCTTTCCGTAAAGAAGAGGGGACATGGAAAGCCCAATGCCATGTTCCCTCTTTTTTACACTAATATGAAATGGCCTTGACCTTTATTCAAACTATATAAATGAGAATAAACTATTCTATGGATCAGTATTTTTACATGCAGTGTACAATCAACATCTGAAGATGGAAAGTGTGAAGGACAAGATTGTAAATGAACTACATAAACCAGCAAGAAGAAGATTTCCAAGAAGAAGTACAATCATTAAAGGAATGAATGATCTTTATCAAGCTGATCTCATTGAAATGATACCGCACAGTAAATTAAACAAAGGATTTAAATATATTTTAACAATTATAGACTGTTTTACTAAAATAGCTGACGCTTTACCATTGAAGGACAAGACTGGTAAAAGTGTTACAAAAGCTATGGAAACCACAATACAAAGAAATAAATTTAAAATTAAACATCTACAGACCGATGATGGAAAAGAATATTTTAATAAAGACTTTGGAGCTTTGATGAAGAAATATCAAATAAATCATTATTCTACAAATTCTGAAGTTAAAGCTTCAATTATTGAAAGATTCAATAGAACATTAAAAGGTGCGATGTATAAACAATTTTCAAAACGAGGATCATACGTGTGGTATGACATATTACCACAACTTATAAAAGAGTATAACAACAAATATCATCGTACCATTGGAATGAAACCTATCCAGGTAAATAGTGCTAATGCCAAAATTGTATTACAACGCATTAAAAATAATACAACACCGAAATTGGAAAAATTGCAACCAAAGAAGTTCAAGGTCAACGATAAAGTTCGTATAAGCAAATACAAAGGTGTATTTAGTAAAAGATATCTACCAAATTGGACTAATGAAGTATTTAAAATTTATAAAGTGCAACCAACTATACCTGAAACCTATTTATTAAAGGATAACAAGGGTGAATTACTTCAAGGTGGATTTTACGGACACGAATTGTTGAAATCAACAGTCGGTGATGTATATCTTGTCGAGAAGATTTTACAAAGGAAAAAGGATATGGTTTAAGTCCGGTGGTTAGGGTTTGATAAAAGTGAAGACTCTTGGATTCCTTCAAAAGACTTAGTATAGTTGTTTAATAGCTCATTGTGTGTTTAACCTTTATACAAGATGGAGATTGTACAACAAAAAGACCGATTTAATATCAATAACATTGATGAATTGACAGTTGACAATGATAAGTTAAATCATGGAAAACATGGTGATATACTACCAAATACGATAAGATGTCTAATAACTGGTCCTTCAAATTGTGGAAAAACTAATGTTGTTTTTAACCTTATAACTAATCCTAAAGGATTGCGTTTTAATAATATATACATTTTTCAAAATCATTGCAACAACCAAAATATCAATTATTGGATAAAGTACTTGCAAGTGTACCTGAAGTGAATTTTTACAAGTTTAATGCCAGTGAAACAATTATGCAACCAAATGAAGCAAAACCATTTTCTATTTTTATATTTGACGATGTTTCTTGTGAAAATCATGACACAATAAGGAATTATTTTGCTATGGGAAGACATCATAATATTGATAGCATTTATATTGGTCAAACATACAGTAAAATTCCAAAACAACTTATAAGAGACAATGCAAATATGTTGATCATCTTCAAGCAAGATGAAACAAATTTAAAGCATATATATAATGATCATGTAAATGCGGATATGCCATTTGAAAAATTTAAAGAGATGTGTGGCAAAGCATGGAATGAGAAATATAGCTTTCTCGTTATTATGAAGGAATAAGATATTAAAAATGGTAGATATCGTATAGGGTTGGATAAATTTGTATTTATGCGTTGAACTACCGATGCTACATCTAGTTACACGTTGAACTTCACAGTGTAAACATGGTGAATCAAGAAAAACTATTGAAAGAAATAAAATCACTCAGTGATTCTATTAGGATGAAGAATCGTGCATTGAGGATGGGTTTAAGTGAAAGAGAAGAATTTCTAGAGACTACATTTAAACCTATTACGGAACCTTTAAAACAGATATCAGAAACTATTGGTAAACCTCGTTATGAAGGAGATGTTTTACTACCAGTTTCTAAACAAGAAGTACAATTATTAAAAAAAGAAGAAGATGATGATTCATATACAAGTGCTAGTGAGCAAGAAGAAACAAAAGAAGAAGAAGAACCAATTGTTGAAAAGGAAGAAGAACAGCCAATACCTGAAGCTGAACAATCTATTCCAAATTTAACTCAATTGAGTAGCGATATATTACAACATGGACCTCTTGGAAGAAAATATATAATGAAAATGCTACATGACATGAAATCAAACCCGAATTTGAGTAGATCACACATATACGGAGCAAGAATTGATGGGAATGAATTGAAGATTGGCGATTCAAAGCTTGAAATAACACAAGACGATTACATCATTATTGGTGAGCATAGATATAAAGGAACAAAAGGATTATATGAATTAATTTTTAAAAACATACCACTAAGATATTCATCCAAAGATTTAAGTGTTTTTAAGGAGATTCTACAAAATACTAACGCTCATAAAAGAAACTACTTAAAGGATGGAATGATTAATCGTTCACGTGCAACAAAATATAACATCGTTATAAAAAAGTTGTTTCCTCCACGAAAATTGCCAACATTACGTACTGCACCAGCGGTAAGACAACCACTGAAAAGAAAATCTTTATCACTTATGGATTTATCACTTCTTGAACAACATGGTAAAAAGAGTAAAGGAGATACTTCAACATCTGGTAAAGGATTGATGAAAAATCTATACAATACAAATGTGATTTACTACAATGACATCAATAAATTGGTTGATAGAATGAGACTATTGCATGAAGCCATGGAAGCTGGTCATACAGGTTTAAATAATGAATGGGTAGCTCTGATTGATGAACTCAGGAATCGCGGCATAATTGTATAATTGTCCGCGGATATATAAGAGTTGCAGGTGTATAATGTGTCAGTTCTAACATGAGCGTCGACAAGTTCGGACGCTACTCCGCGTTAGGAGTGCAAGTTGGAGAAAACAGAAAAAGAAGTGGATTACCGCAAACACCCGAAGGTGACTATAACATAAATAATAAACGTTTAAAGTTTGTTAAAGATCCAGAAGAAGATGGAGATGCAACAAATTTAAAGACAGTAAAGGAGGAAACATCTACAAGTTTAAAACTCGACAACAACCAACTGTATGATGCAAAATCTCACAGGGTTATTAACGTTGCAAAACCAGTCAACAATGGAGATGTTGTTAATAAAGGCTATTTTCTATCTGCGATGGAATACGCTTTACTGTTGGAAAAGACTAAAAGTGGAAAAAAGTACAATGCTTTAAATTATAAAATAACTAATGTGGCAGATCCAACCGAGGATACAGATACAATTAATAAGCGTTATTTGCACTCTGTAATACCAGAAAAGAAAAAAGATGGATTTTCCTTCTATAAATATACTATAAACGATATTGGATATCCTAAAGAAGAAAGTGATGGTGTTAATATAAAATACATTAAAGATAATTGTATTTTATATAATAGTGCTGTTATTGATTGTCATGGAAAAGTGTTGTCCAATCTGGAAGATGGTTCAACTCCATCTGATGCTGCTACCGTGAGACAAATGAATGAAAGCTTGAAAAAAGGAACATCCGCTTTTGTTAAACAGAATCAGGTGGTGTCAAAGAAAGGTGATGAGTTTATGCAAGGAAGTGAAAAGTTTACCTTACTACAACTAAAAAATGACAAGTGGGATGGAAAAAATAAAAGATTGTCAAATATAAGTTTAGGCACGGAAGAACATGATGCTGTTATTTTAACACAAGTACCACAACTATCAGCTACTGGTGTTAATTTTATATGTAAAGGTAGACGATTAACCCAAGTTAAATCTGGTAAAGATGATCAGGATTGTGTTGTTGTAAAACAAACTATAGTTTTAGATAAAATAAATAACGTATATGATGGAAAAAATATAAGAATATCTAACATATCAGCAGGAATAGCTCCGAATGATGTTGCTACTATTAATCAAGTTATAGCAACCTCTAATAACGATCCATCTGCGTATACATGTAATGGTAAACGTATCACATATCTTGATAATCCTACACGTAACAAAGATGCTATAATGTAGAGTATGTAATGAATCTTGTAGGTAATGTAGTTATTGATATGCATAATCATTTGATTAATGCATCGATGAAACACAATAAAATCAAAGATTCTCAGAGAAACCAATGGATTAAAGATGAAATCATTGATAGATACTAGTAAAACTTATGAATATTTAAGTATGGAATATACAAAAAAGGATTCATTATCATAAAGTATTTCATAGAGTGAAGACGTTGGTTACATAAAACAGCATAATGAAGACCGTATCGCTCAGTCGTCGTCAAGACAGCGGCAAGAGAGGACGTGGTTTAACATCAGCTGCATTATCCCTGCTCAGACGGATTCCAATTGGTGCTGTTGTGAATCGAGCGATAGACGCTTTACCATACGAATTACATCTGCCCGGAGGTTATCAATATTGTGGACCTGGAACTAAGTTGGCAAAACGTTTAGCAAGAGGAGATCCTGGAATTAATAAATTAGATCAAGCTTGCAAAGAACACGATATAGCATATTCAAAGTATAAAGATTCAACAAATAGATCAATAGCAGATAAAATTCTAGCGGAAAAAGCTTGGCAAAGAGTAAAATCAAGTGACGCAAGTATTGCAGAAAAAGCATCGGCTTGGGCAGTAACTACAGCCATGAAGACGAAAGCAAAGTTAGGTGGTGGAAAACGTCGCAGAGGAAGACCTGCAAAGAGAGGCACACCCAAAAGAGGTGGAAACATTAAAAAAGGACGTCGTAGAACTCATAAAGCAAGTATAAAGAAGACTTCTGTTTGGCAAATGGTAAAAAACGGAGCAGGTTTATACCTAAGACCATACCGTGTGTACTAAATAAGAAGAATCAATTAATAATTCCAAATAAAGCCTTAACAAATCATCAGTTAAATGATTATGTAAAATGTTTGAAAATACCATTCTTTCGAGGAGTTTTTATGAAAGATGCATTACCAACTAAAATATGGAAAAATGAAACTGGAATAGTAAATTTGGATTCCACCTATGGTCCAGGTACTCATTGGGTATGCTATAAGAAGCTCGGACAAACCGTTTACTACTTTGACAGTTTTGGCAATCTACCACCGCCAAAAGAACTTCAACATTATTTTCGAAACTCAAAAAACATTTTTTACAATTACAAAAGAGAACAACCTAACAATACTGAAATATGTGGGCATTTATGTTTGGAGTTTCTAGTGAAAAGTGTCAGTCAGCTTTAAGATGTCATCGTATACAGTGTCATTGAGTGGAAATTCATCCACATTAAAAAGTACGCTGTTCCCAGCATTGCGTCTATCCAAGGAACGATTATGGGAAGCGGCATTACTTGATTTGACTACCTACAACTCAATTCCAAATGTTACGGAAGGGAAGAACAATTTACTACATTATTATGAAACTAAGGATGCTGCAGGAAAATACTCAGAATTGAAAATAATTACATTTCCTACTGGAGCTTATGAAATTGATGATATAAACCAATTATTACAGAAACAACTCGGAGAAGACAATATCACCGTTAAAGGAAACAATAATACTTTAAAAGCAGAAATAACTTCAAAATATTATATTGATGTCAGCTTGGAACAGTCGATTGGCAGTTTACTTGGATTTACAGATACAAAAAAGAAAATCTTAACTCCTGGAACTACTCATTCAGGTGATTCAACTGTAACAATATTGAAAGTAAATAGTATTGATGTCACGTGCAACATTATACACGGATCGTATAGAGATGGAGTTAATCAACATATTTTACATACATTTTATCCAACAGTGGCTCCCGGTTTTAAAATTGTTGAGAAGCCACAAAACTTGATATACCTACCGTTAAACACCAGTTTCATTTCAGACATCGTACTGAACATATTGGATCAAGACGGCCATAGTGTTGACTTTAGAGGAGAAACAATTACTATACGGATACACATCAGAGCAGCAACATAAAAGTCAACATGGGATTATCATTTAAACCGCAACGGAAGAGTCGGGAGCTCAGTAGCTCCTCGACATTGGAAGACATTTGGAACATCGGAAAACATTCGTTTTCTATAGAAGATTGGATTGAAACTTAACAGCGATGGATATCCTGGATATATCTCAAGGACCAACGTTCGACGAAACACTATGGGAGAAGGAATATCACACGCACAACCCTTACACTTCATCAAAATTAAACAATAACGATGAAATAAGGATCCCCATTCAACAACAAGATATTTACACTTTACCGTGTGAAAGTTACTTGTACATCGAAGGACGGGTATTAAAATTGGATGGAAAAACTGCTTCAACAGTTCCTTTTATAAATAACCCGATGGCATATCTTTTTGATGAAATAAGATATGAAATATCAGGGGTGACGGTTGATTCAACAAAAAAGGTTGGTTTAACAACGACATTGAAAGGATTAACATCATTAACACCGCATGAGAAGAATTCAATAGTCACTGCCGGATGGGTTGCCCCCGATAAAGACACTATAACACCAGCTTCCAACGGTCACTTTGATTTTCATGTACCTTTACGATTGCTTTTGGGATTCGCTGAAGATTACAAACGGGTAATAATAAATGTCAAACAAGAATTAGTATTACTCAGATCTTCAACTAATAAGGACTTGATACTTGCAGACCCTGCAACTACGGAAGATAAACTGGAATGGCAACTACAGTTGGATAAAGTTGTTTGGAGAGTACCTCATGTAAGATTGGCTGATGAACATAGAATCCTATTATTGAGAAAGTTGAAATCTGACCGTGATATTGTGATGCCATTCCGAAGTTGGGAATTTCATGAATACCCTACACTACCTCAGACAGAACGACAAACATGGACCGTCAAGACATCAACTTACTTGGAACGAGCAAGGTACATAATACTCGGTTTTCAAACTAAGCGAAAAGATGTTATCACTGCAAATGCTGGTCAATTTGATCACTGTAAAATAAAGAATTGTAAAGTTTTCCTAAACTCTCAATTCTTTCCCTATGACAATTTGAATGTCATGTTCAGCAAAAAACGTTTTTTCCATTTTATACGATATGTATGCAAGATTTCAATCGTCATATTATGGAAAAACTAATACACCACTATTATCACCTGACCAGTATTATTCCAAGGCTCCAATAATTGTAATCGATTGTTCAAAACAAAATGAATCGGTAAAATCATCAAGTGTGGATATAAAAATTGAAATGGAATTTGAAGAACCAGTAGCGGATGGAACTTCGGCATACTGTCTAATTCTACATGATAAAATAGTTACTTACACACCGCTGACCGGAATTGTGAAGAATGTACTTTAAGAAGAATTGTACAACGACTGCAAATTTTTGAGGTTAGAATTATCTGCTTCAATTTTTGAGGTTAGAATTTCATTTGTGAAAGACAAGTTGAAAACAAACAATTATGTAATTGTATAAATTTCAAGGATTTTACGAAAAATATAAAAGCGAGAAAATAATTAGTGGAAACTTCATTCTATCTTCAACCGTCGTATGGGAAACATCATTCGCAAGATGAATTCTACTAACGGAGAAGAAAATACACCTCTAATGGATGATAATAGTTCAGATATAGAAAAACAGGTTGAACGAGAAATGGACGAGTTCCTAAAGTTTAACAAACATAAGAAGAGAGAAGAAGAAGAAGCTGAAAAAGAAGTAAAAAGGAAGAAGGTTGAAGTTAACATTACAACCAATATTTTAACAGAAGTATTTCTTCGGATTATCTACCCAATTTCTTCATGCATGACAAAAAGTATATCAGTTGGAATTTTAAAATCAATGGATTATTCACCAATTGTTATTTTAAATCATGGAAACAAAATGGTTACTTTCAGTGAAACTACTTGGGAATCTCTCATGAAACATTTACATCTTTTGGAGTGCTATTTAAGTAACAACACATTTGGAAGAAGAACAAGATTAAGTTTATTGGAATCAAATATTGAAGTTGATATAGTAAAACATCATGGAGGACAAATTGTTCGCTTCAGAGATTTAACTACCCACAATGTTAAATTATATTTTACTAAAGAAGAATTTTACACTTTAAGCTGTACTACCGGTCCCGTCACCAGATATTTGAAACAACTAATATTTTCAAGTGCAATAATTAAAGACTATCTAATCGATACATTGGACAAACAACCTTTTGTTCCAATTTTATACGGTCCCGTGGATACTTCAATCTTTAATAGAATACCTCAAGAAGTTGAAATGTGGAGACAATTAAACAACTATCACACCAATTTTAATATCGATGAAGTGGCACAAGAAGTGAAAGAAGAAGAACAATCCTGTCTGTTATAAACGTCGGCTCATTCAATTTTTAAGTCAGTTGTTAATAAGACTTCATCATGAATAAACGGGTTTCGTTTTCTAATGCACCACACATAATGGAAGTTAAAAGAGGTATAATTGAATTTCAAGCTTTCCGAGGAAATGATGGTAATTTTATTATTAAAGAATTAGTAATCTTGGACATGAACACATCAGTAGTTTATCATTATTTGTTCAAACCTCCAGTACCATTTAATAGACTAACAACTAAAGCGAAAGTTACAAACAAATGGTTGAACAAACATTTTCACAACTTAAGATGGGATGAAGGTTTCATTAATTATAACATGATGCCGCACATTATGAATCATTATTGTAAAGAGTTTAAAATTATCTACACAAGAGGATTGGAAAAAGCAAATTGGATACAATCATTTACAAGCAACGAAGTGATTAATGCAATAATTGATAAAGATTTCCAATGCTACTTCAACGAACTTTGTATTTCATCAAAAAGTTTTAAACATCGAAGGTCGCAGTGCGCTTTAAAGAATGCCTACCGCTTGAATAGTTTCCTTCAAAAAAGTGGTGGGGGTAGTGTCGACTATAAAAGTAAGAGCGCTACCATGACACAGCATGAGTATTACTCGAACCTCCGAAGAGACAACATCTCCAACGGACATTCTTATTTACAAGAAAATTAACAATAACATCAAGATGGCATCGCAGAACTTACTTCAAAATTTGGTCGATCAGTTCAACGCTCATTCTAAATCATCAATTCTACCTACGAAGAAATGTTCTGAACTAAAAGAAGAAAAACATTACATCATTCATACGATCAAGAAAATGGAAACTTCAGTAGGTGATGCTATTAATTGCACATTGAGCGAGGCACCGTATACAGTTGGTGACGAACCGAAGTTTCAAATCTTCCTACCTACACGTTTTGTACAACTTCTTCAAAATGAAGATCTTCGTGTAGTTCAACCCGGTGCACTCTATTTGGTTTCGCACGGACCAAGTGGAAATAACTCTACTGAACTTACAATTCATGTAACACCTACTATTGATTAGTTTGTACATAACATTGTAAATATTTGTTTGTAATTGTTTCTCAATAAATATGATATAAAACAAAAAAATAAAAAGCAACATATTGTAATGTCTTTGTACATTACAATATGTTGCTTTTTTAAAAATTCCACGGAATGACCTTGACCCAATTTTGTGTGATGATAAAAGCAGAAATCTACTTGTGAAGTTCATCAGTCTACGACTACCTTTCGTACCGTACACATCTCGCTCACTCTATTGCTTAATATAAAAAACTAAATATGTCTCTCAAAGTCAAGTGTGCATCTTACGATACCAACACCATTACAACTTTTGAACAACTCGAAGATTTAACCAACGAAATGCGAGTTTTACTTACCGGTGGTTATCACTTAACTGTTGATGTTAGTGCTACTAATACAAGGATGTTCACTAAAACAAAATATTGTGATGATGAAATATTTATTTCTACACAACTTACAACTTCTTCATCGCCTACTGGTCAACATAACATCAAGTTCCAAAAATATTACCAATGTTGAATAACTTTTGACAAACAAAACTACAACTAAAGAATCACGTGTTGAATGTGAGTTAATAAAAAGGATGTAAAACTTGAATAAATAATCATTTGCTTCTCAGCTCTCACCACGACAAGACCTATTTAAGAAAATGTTGTACAGAATGATGATTCAACTTGATGGAAAAATCTATGGAAAAGATTACAACACTGTTGAACAAATGACTAAAGATATAGATGTATTAGCTAAAGAAGGATACCAAGCTAAATTAATTTTGAAATTTCCTGAAGTACATCCGCTATCAATAGAAGAACTAGTTGCTATGGCTAAAGCTGAGAAAGATAAAAAGTCTGAAGAAAACAAAGAGAAACAAACTTCTTAAGTATCAACATTCCTTACATTAGTAAGGTATAATTTTTTAAAACTCCATTTGGATGACCTTGAAATTACCCCCACCACTTTTCACAGAACATAAAACTCGCTATTCAACACTATACACTCTTATTCTTTCACTGGACTCCGCAGCATCAACATGGAAGAGCAAAAATACAAGTACAAACCTCGTTACTGTTGTGAACAACAGTGTACAGATTTAGGACCAATGATGGTGGATGGGTTAGCTTGTACTAAATGTGAATTCTTCGGATCTTGTTATTGCAAATGCAAAACAAAACAACTACCACCACCGGAATTGCGAACTTTCAAATTTTACAAATCAAGATATTTTCATACATGTTGTCCTCAAAGATGTTTCAAATTTCACCCTCTAGATCTTGCTCATTGTCAACGCACCAATTCTCATCAAGATGATTTTTGTACACATATGATAAAAAGATGTAAATACAGATCAGATTGGTATTCCGATCCTGTAGAACCATCAAATGTGTAATTTCAGTTTTACACTCTTTTTTAAAACTTCATTTGGATGACCTTGAGATTTCCCCCACCACTAGTTCTAATTTTTATATAATATTAAATCATTCCACTTCCAACACTCTTAACTAACAACATGGAAAACAAATTTATCAAGTTTGAACATATAATAACTGACAGGGAGGAGATGGAAGAATTGTTTCAAAACTTACTTTCTATCATTGACGAATATCCTATAAGATGGTTCAGAATTGTAGTTCAATATTTAAATCCTGGTGAATTGTTTTCTTCATCAAGTGAAGAAGATGAAACAACTACTTCGGTTCAAATAATTGAATTAAAAGACGAAGAAGAAGAACTAAACATTTTATTCAATCATAAGCTCAAGGTTCCCCATATAAAAGCCCCCTCCTTAGACAGCCCCCCTCCCTAGACGCCTGCTCAAGGTCACCATTATATAAGCCCCCTCCCTATGCGCCGATCCTCATTCCATCACCGACTCTCCAACAATGAACAACTCTCCATTGGCCCGAATGAATTCTAGTTTTGAAATAAACTCTAAAGAAGAGTTACAAGACATTTTTAATATTTTACAAGAACTTGTAGATAATTTTACAACCATCAAAATGAATTTGGAAATAACATACGATTGTCCTATTTGTGATAAGGTTGAAAGTTTAGACGAAGACAGTTTACTAAATCTAACTCCTGCACCATCTGACACTACTGATGGTAATAATGAAGAGCAACGTCTTTCCCCCACCACTTCTTTGTAATTCATCCTTCCCCCCACCACTTCTTTATTTAACTAACATTTCTCACTTTTACTTCTCATTCCGTCTTCGACTTCTGAACTATCAACATCAATTGTTTTAAAATTTCAAACACTAACACAATCATGATGGATATGATGGATGAAGTTCCCTTCGTAACTAGAATGGAAGAGGATAAATTGAAATTAGAAATTAAACGATTGGAAATGGAACAGGAAAACCAACTCGAAATGTTACATTTGTTCAAGCTTTTCAAATACATCATCTGGGGACTCTGCATTTACCTTCTCATCGTCGTCAGTGTTTGCATTTACAACTCTGTAATTCATCACAAAAGTTCAACTTGTTTAAACTCTGCTGTTGCACATTAATTGTATGTTCACTAATAAAATTCAAAAGTTACTTCAACCTATCCTACTATCACCAACTAGTTCAACTTAGAACTATTTCTGGTGGTAGTTGGGTAGGCTTTTTTAAAACTTACTCTGGGTGACCTTGACATACTTTCCAGATCCCCATTTATAAATTTGAATTTCAGTTTTAAACTAACTTTTAATTTTGTTCAACTATTAAGAGTTTTGTTAACACCGTCAAATTTCAGTTTTCAACTAACTTTTAATTTATGTGCACTTTTAGTTCAACCCTAGTTACTTTATTCGCAAATTCAGTTCAACCGACCACCAACACTATCGCCATCTCCACCCCAATATTTCAACATCTCTGCCCCCAACACTTGCCCGAACATCTGCCCGTAGGGGCAGCTGCCCGGACATCTGTTCGGTTTTAAAAATATAAAAGAAAGGTAAAGGAGTGGGGGTGGCGCATGCTCACCAATGCAAAACTAAGCTTTGAGGTTAGAATTATCCATGGCGGCCGCCATGTCTAGTTCAGTTTCACCACATAGATTCGGCGACCGGTTATTGGTCTAAAGGAGTGGGGGAAAGGGTGGTGGGGGAAGGTTGCCATTTTATAAGCCCTCTCCCTAGGCGGCGTTTCTCATTCGATCGCCAACTTTCAAACGATAAACACCTCTCCCATGGCACAAATCAATTATCCCGCTATCACCAACTACTTCAACTTAAAACTGTTTCTGGTGATAGTTGGATGGAATTTTTAAAAACTTACTCTGGATGACCTTGACGTATTTTTCCACATCCCAGTTATAAGTTTGAATTTCAATTTTGAACTAACTCTTAATTTTTGTTCAACTGTTAGAGTTTCTTTAACACCGACGAATTTCAATTTTGAACTAACTTTTAATTTATGCGCAAATTTACTTCACCCTAACGCCAACACTATCGCCATCTCCACCCCAACCTATATGGCATAAAATATAACTACAGCATCTCATATATACCCTCTAACCCCCACCGGAAGCTATGTGACATGGCAGCTGGCGCCAGCTGCCGCGTCACGTGGCTCGGTGGGCACGTGGCCGGTTTTAAAAGTGGCCAAAACACACTACTTCGGTCCGATGTCTTTTTCGGCGAAATGTTCGGAGTAAATTTAGGTCCTTAATGTTCCGTGCGATACTCGGTCAGATGTACGGTCTGGTGGAAACTCCGGTAGTAGGTCGCTGCTTTACTCCGAACATTTAAACCCTACTCCGAACAAAGACACCACCGTACATCGGATCATACAACTGACCGATCTTTTCTTTAGTGGTATTCGCTAGAAAACCGCCTCAAGAACGCTTGGTATACGATGCTTGGTCCGGTGCTCACTAGTGTGCGGATCCCTGATACACACAGGACTTGCTATCTTGCTCGGTGCGATGTCCGGTAGTGTGTCGCCGCATTTAGAGAGAGAGAAAGAGAGAGAGAGAGAGAGAGAGAGAGAGAGAGAGAGAGAGAGAGAGAGAGAGAGAGAGAGAGAGAGAGAGAGAGAGAGAGAGAGAGAGAGAGATATGAAGAGCGTGAGTGAGTGAGAGCGCTATAGGGTTTGGCGACGAGGGGAGGGGTTTTCCATCACAAGCGTTTGAGGCGACGCTCGGTACGGCGTATGAAGCGAAATTGAGACCCTGACACACTACCGTACATCGGACCATACCTACACCGGACCGATATTTCTTTGACAGAATTAGTCATTTGGTCGTTCTTGCCTGCTTATTTCCCCTGGTTGCGGGTTCTGACAACGGTGTGAGCGTTCCAGGTGTATATATAGAGTTCTATGGTGGGGCTATAGTATACTGATTGAACCTGCTGGGTTGAAGCTTTACGGGAAGTTCTGCTTAGTGTTCAGATTTTGTGGAACCTCTAGAAGGGTGTTCGGTAGATTGTAAAATTTGCATGACACGCTGCAAGATGATCCACAACATTGTGAGAGAGTTCTGCAACAGTTCATCGGACTTTCTGAAAAGCTTCCTAATGATTCAACCCCTCAGGCTACACCTAAATTCTTAACTTCAGAATTATTAACTTTTGCTTAAGGTTTTGTCCTGAAAAACAAAACTATTTTAACAAAACATGTTTTTTTTTCAAGTAAATGTGAAACCTGTCTGTGTCCCCCAAGTCGCATGGTTCGGGCTAGAGCAGGGATGGGTATAGCTAATATGGTCCTATATGGACCTATATGGTCTAAGGACGGTTTCACATCGTCTGCGTCTGCAGCTCCTTGAAAGTGGGGTGGTTGGTTGGGTACCAGCGTCCATGGCGGGCACCTGCACTTACCCACCTGTTCGCACAGGGACGGAAGATTGCAATTACAGCAAGGTGGGAGACAAAGCAGGACACATTGGAGGAAGGACGACATACCAATTATTATATTGACGTGTTCTATAAGTACCACCTTCCCCGAGCGTAGCACCAATATAGACAAACCCTCCCCAAATATTGCAACTGCCCCCAACATTCACATGAGGAATAGAGGAGATTCAACTTTACGACGACGACGACATTAAATTAAATTTTACAATGTCATATGACAACATCAAATGCGGCTCACGTAGACATGGTCTATGTTGGTACTATTCCATTCATGGATTGCCTGACAGACTATTCATTAGAACTCAGTTTTAATGCGCGTTATTTTTATTTTGATTAATCAAAGACCTACTCCGATTCAACAGCAAAGTAAAGAATAAAAATTTTCCTTGGGACAAGATATTTTTGGTTTTGTATTAACTATACTGACAACCACGAATCCTCAGGTAGAATCCAATCATGTCTGCCTGGTTATATAATCAACGCCCTTGACTGCAGCTGACTTGAATTGACATAATTTAAGGGGGACTCTTTACAACCCCCGAAAATGACTTAAGGATTAGGTCGATTTGGATGTGCCCTTTCTTACACTTTAGTATTTACATGTAAATTTTATACTTACCATTTTAATTCTCTGTTTTTATTTCAGTTTATTGTGGTTCTAAATATATGTAAAGAATATTCAAAATTACCCTATTAATGTTTGATTTGCAATTTTCAACTTTGCAAATCAACAAATGCTGTTAGTGGTTTAACTGAGAAGGTCAGATGATTTAAAAATTTGTGTACGGTAGTTCTTGTTTCGTTTCATTTTTTATTGTTCACAACTATCAAATTTTAAGAAAGTTTTTAAAATGTTCATTATTTTTAGTTTGTGACAGTAGCTTTTGTTTTTAATTAAAAATTACAAATTTGATGGTGTATAACATCTTCATAAAGTTTATTAAGTACGGTAGCCAAATCGCTTTCAAAATACACGTTCCAAGAGTTCATCAGTTAGTAAATTTTCTATAGCATTATAATGCGATTAATTGACTAAAGTTTTAGAAAATTTGTCTACAATTTTGGACTCGTGCAGCAATGGTAGGTATAATAAATGTTAAAGGAAATTGCTTAGTGATTTGGAAAATTCACTGTAACATATACATGCTTAATTTACAACATGCAAATTATTTCTATTCATCGTTAAGTAGTCAATAAAGTAAATCTATCTAATTTGAAATTTTGTAATTAAATTTTTGTATGTTTATGTTTGTTTAGGATTTATTGAACATTTAGTCAACCGAGGGTTCGAACAAACATGGAGAACAGTTTCGAAGTGATGGGTAAGTCTTTACTTTGTAACCGATTTTGACACATAAAGATTTGAATAAAAACTTACTTTTAGATTGAACTTACAGCTGAAAAGAGTTAAGGGTGCGCTCTACCCATCTGCCGCGCGCGGATGCAAGGGTTTAGAATCTCCGTGTTTGTCGCCCCAGTTGTAAACCGATTTAAAATATTTTTGTGTCATTCTTTTCGTAATATAATTTTGTACTCCACTATCGTCTTAAAATTTCGATATTAATTTAAATTACTAAGTAGGGTGCTTGCTAATATTGTTGAAATAACCGTTTTTGTATCAAGTTTTAACGTATAAAGAACAATTTTTTAAGAAAAAATAAGACGATACGTGAGTACAATATAATCTTAAGAACAAGAATCTGCAATAAGATTGATAAAAAGTTGATAGATAACGATGCAAGAAGGGAGATGCGAAAGATCGTCAATTTAAAAAAACATCGTTATTAGACCACCGATCGATTTCGCACTGAAACAAAAAAAAGCATTAAAGTAACAAAATTTAAAATCGCCCGTCATATATTTTCCAAAATGTGAGTTTCCGCGTATAGCGGCAGTTAACAGTCGCGCTCGACGATTTTGACGCCGAGGTAGAGCGCACCCTTAAACATATTTTAGTAGATTGAAATAAATTATAAATTGAGTGATTTAGGTTTAATTGGTTTGCTACCTACGGTAGAAAAAGACGAGTTTTCATACACAGATCCACTTCTTTAACCACAAGAACCAATATCAAATACAGTAATAAATACAGGATTAAAGACTGGGACGGTGGCAAAGTCCTGTAATCCAGCTACTTGGAGGTTACGAATTGTGGATAGTTATAAGCGATCCCTAATCCCTATTGGACGTTAAACTTCTATTGGGACGTTATCCCTATTGGGGATTAACGTCCTCATACTGACCGCACTAGTGAATACTAGTTCATCCATAAAGACCATCCTCATAATTAGACCAGTTCGTATATATGAGGTCAAAATTGTGGTTCGGATCCCACGTTAAACTGTAGGTCCCTAGATACCATTGGCTGTTGGGCTATGAATTAACAGTCCTGTCTAAGGAAAATGTCTTAGTCAGCAACGAGACTACAAGATCGCGCCACAACCATCCCACACTCATCTCTCATTCATACTTGGCTTTAAACTACCTATTGAGTTAGGTCGCCATTTCAGTAAAGTTGTTAAAGTAATTAGCTTGATTAAAAAAATGTTTTTGTTTATTCAATGACAAATAAATTCCCGAAAACACAAAATTAAAAGGTTCATTACCTTTTTTATTTACGAAATATTTACATCTATTACATTTATTATGATAAGTTTAATTACATTAAGACACAAGAATTATGCCCTAGCCTAATCTTAAGCCTATTTGCTAAAAATAATGTTTTCCCCTTAAAAGCGTATATACTTGAATGTTACGGGGATGAAGTAGACAGTGAATTCAAGAGTCGCGTTTCATCGTGATTAATTAAGTAGTCTTTTAATTACAAAATAATATAAAACTTTTTTAAATATTTCCAATGTTCTCACTCAAATATAAACTATCACAAGCTTATGTACTATTGATTTTTTCATGGAAAATTCATTAAGTTCCTTTTTTCAGATGATGAGTCTTCTGTTAGAGAGAGGCTCAGGCTCCATTTTTTGAAGGCAGTCCGTAAGGCCTTGATCCGTGATCTAGTCCGGGTTTCCTGTGGGAATTGGAGAGCTCCTAGACGGGGAGTTTCCTGTTGCATCAACCAGTCCGTCTGCGATCCTCGCAGGGAAAATTACTCGCGACGGGCGCACCGCAAGTAAGTGCACATCTTAAAATCTATAGGCCTATGAAAAGGAGAATTAATTAGTCATCAAATTGGTTAGACTAACAATACACACTCTGTGTGGGAACCCCCTTTTACAAGTTGGCCCACATCATAAAATCTACACGCACACAGTAGAATTTATTAGACTTCGGATAATGGGTTAACAATACTTCCACTATGTCAAAAGATACTTTGTAAATGGGACGGTCCCGTGCTGCGTGTTCTGGTCATGAAATTGACTGCAATCAGTGCCGATTGTTCCGCGACAAATGTGTCGTCAGATTTAACGATTCGCGGTGTTCAAGGCGCTGCGGCAAGGTCCTTATCGCTTGACTACAATCATTGATATACAGGGTGAACAACTTAACTGTGCCACCATTGGCATATCCTAATCTATGAGATTTAGAGAAAACTTTAAATGGGGAACATCACCTATTTTTTTAAGGCAATAAAAAATATGAATTCCATTTTCTTCTAAATGGCAGCCATTTTCCAATATGGCGGCCAACTTCAAAATTTCTTATGTGACACCCTATATTTTATGGAGTTTTTAAAACATTTTTATTCTTTAATATTATTCTCTATACCTAATGGTTAGGGAGCTACAGGTAATTAAAATTCATTTATAGTTCCATAAGAATAACATGGGCCAAACTTTAACTGTACATAACACCCAAACCATTCAGTAAAATAAAAAATGCTCAAGAATAAAAATGTCTTAAAATTATGTTTGAAGAACATTTCACACATAAAAATTATCATTTACGCATAAATCAACTTAATTCCAATATGGCGGCCAAAAAAATCAAAGTTAATAAAAATTGATGTTATGGAAAAATGGCATTAAAACATAATTTTAAGATATTTTTATTCTTGAGTATTTTTAATTTTACTGAATGGTTTCGGAGTTATGGACAGTTAAAGTTTTGCCCATGTTATTCTTATGGATCTAAAAATGAACTTTAATTACCTGTATCTCCCTAACCGATAGGTTTAGAGAAAAATGTCAAAGAATAAAAATGTTTTAAAATTACATGTACATTTCAAAAACACCATGAAATATAGGGTGTCACATAAGAAATTTTAAAGTTGGTCGCCATATTGGAAAATGGCTGCCATTTAGAAGAAAATGGAATTCATATTTTTTATTGCCTCAAAAAATAGGTGATGTTCCCCATTTAAAGTTTTCTCTAAATCTCATAGCTTAGGATATGCCAATGGTGGCACAGTTAAGTTGTTCACCCTGTATATTCAAAAAACTTGAAAATAGGTCTGAAGAAGTTGTGTGGGGATGCGTCAAGATCAGGTATATAGTGGGAAGGTGGTAGTGAAAGGCGGTCAAATAATTAAAGAAGAAAAACACCAGTGCGTCTGCGTCCCTAATATCACTAAAATTGAAGTGGCTAAATCCGTTACTGTCTATATAAGCGAGCGTGTTAGGATTGTAGGCTAGGCCACACTACTCAGATTTACGATAACATTTTCTTTACAATTAATTAAAATAGGGGTAATACAAGCAATGTGAATGCACGCTTAGGACGTTTTCTATTATATGACGTAGGTATTAAAAGGCCGAGTGTGGTTATCCGTGTCATGGTGTCTGCATGGGTCATTTTATAGCGTGTTGTGTAAGTTTTTGCGAAACACAGACCTAACAGCCACGCCTCATTGAGATACGGGCACACAATCTCGGATGGTGATGGTGCTAACAGGGCCGCCGGGAGGATTTTTGAGCCCCGGGGCAGAGTTCCGGTCTTGGAGGAATTTAAGGAGTGGCCACGTCCATTTGGGTATACCGTGCTAAAGTAAGCCAGCCGCTACCCTACACTGGAGTGGCAACGGCCGGCCATAGAGTGGTATGGTGCCTCCGCTGTATAGTAAATGCCAAAATTAGAGAGACTGGAGGCAGGTAGTCCCGACCCGTCCTAATCCTTTGTTGACAAAACACCCCCTATTGTAGCGCGGCTGGCCGGTTCGGCACCGGAAGGCCGCCCGGGTCTCGGGGGATTCTGAGAATTTTGGCCACTGCCTCAATTATCCAATAATCGAACCAATGCACGTACAATAAAAATTCATGGACTATGTGTTGCGTGTTGATTAGACGATTATGACAAAATTTGAATCATAGTTGTACGATGTTTAATAACCATTTTAAAAAGGGATAATCCTCAGACAAAATAGGAGTTACACCTTAGGCAGTGGCCAAAATTCTGAGAATTCCCTGAGACCCGGGCGGCATTCCGGTGCCGAACCGGCCGGCCGCCCTACAATAGGGGATGTTTTGACAACAAAGGATTAGGACGGGCCAGGACTACCTGCCTCCAGTCTCTCTAATTTTGGCATCTACTATAACACGTAGCCCAGTAAATAAACGACAAAAATTGCCCTTTGTCGCAACTAATTAGTGGAAAGCTGGATTTTATATATGTGATATAACCACATTAGACGTGTCTTTTCCCAAACGTCCCCGCTTCTCCCCCTTGAGCTTTCCCCCCAACCCCCTCCAAAGCTTTCCCCCCCTGGGAATTACAGTGGTCCACTTTATTGGCCATAGGCCGGGTATTACATACACTATCGTGTTGGAATTTTTTTTAGATTATTTGTGATTAGTTTTTCTACAACTTTTGTACCCAAGTATTTTTTCTGAAACCAAAATTTAAAAAGATATGAAATCAAAACTTTGGTAAAAGTTAAATTTTAGAGTACACATTTTTGTTTTCCCCTATATAAATTTTTTATCAACCATAATATGCAAATATGTTTCAAATAAAAGTTTTAGTATATTTCTTAAGGTTTAAAAATATGTTATTGGTTTGTCATCTGAGTGTACTGATGTAGACTGAGATTACGGCAAAGCGAGCGCGTGCGGGCTGCACCCGGCGCTGGCAGGCGGCGCGACGCACGCAGCGCCAGACCGACTTATAAACAAATTGTGAAAAAGTCCTGAAATAAGTAAACAACCATCCTCCCCCTTCCCCATTTTATTTATTTTTTTATTTTATTTATTTTTTTGGGAGAGGCAGGGAAAATGCATTACGCACACATGGGGCCAGCCTGTAGTGTGGGACCCCGTAAAAAATCGGGTTTATCCACAACAAAGTAAACAACCATCCTCCCCCTTCCCCATTTTATTTATTTTTTTATTTTATTTATTTTTTTGGGAGAGGCAGGGAAAATGCATTACGCACACATGGGGCCAGCCTGTAGTGTGGGACCCCGTAAAAAATCGGGTTTATCCACAACAAAAACTCCTAACCTGGAATTGTTTATCACATTACGTCAGACTAGGCCTAAATTTTGCTTATGCCCGTGGGGCTCGCTCCTTATCCAGCCGCTCGATCAAGGGATCTGGGCCACTTCGCGGTCCAGATTGGTTTTCTTTTCCAGGAGGATGCCCCGGACGAACTGTGATAAACAATCCCAGTTGCCCTCATCCTCCGAGATCTTTTGGCAGGTCAAGTCCACCGAAAATGCACCAAAAATTTGAGTGGCCTCCAGTCGGGGCCCTTCCCAATGGGGGCAGCGGAAGAAGGTGTGCTCCGCATCGTCGGGAACGCCCAAGCAATAAATGCAGTCCGGTGAACCGGTGTTGCCCAACCGGTTCAGGTACGACTGAAAATAGCCCTGACCTGTCAGGAATTGGGCACCAAAGCAGGGTCAGGACCTGCTTGTTAAGTCGCGCAGTCCATTGTCCTCGGGTGTCGTGCTCTCAGCTGTGTTGCCACTGCTGGAAGGTTCAAGAATCAAGAATTTGATTTGCCATTAAATATACAAAGATACAATAGGCATCGTCAGATCTTAACCAAGATTGAAAGTCTGTACAAGTAGTTCAAAAATTCATTCACTGTATAGAAAGCTCTACTCTTAAGCCACTTGGCAATAACATTACAAAATTTGTTTCTATTTAATAGTCTAACATTAACTGGTAACTTGTTGAAAAATAAAAGTTGTTGATACTTATAGATCTTAAGATATTTATCAAGTCTAATATTCGGTCTAATCAGGTCTTCTCTATATCTTGTATTATGACTAAAATCCTTTAAATTACCTTTAACAAAAATAAGATTACTGTAAATGTATATACAAGCAAGTGTCATTATACTGTGATCAGGAAAAACAAGTCTACAAGAGTCTGTTGATTTTAACCCAGCTAAGACCCTAACAGCTTTCTTTTGCCATATAAAAGCTTTAACTTTTGAAGCTGAACTACCCCAGAATTTAACTCCATAAGTCAAGTGGGAGTGAAATAGACCATGGTACATTAACATCAGTCTAAGTTGACACAAGTTTTGAGTTTTCTTAAAAGACAAACAACACTATATAGACAATTTTTTACACAAATTATTGACATGCTCTTCCCGTGAGAGCTTAGTATCTAAATATATGCCTAATAACTTAACAGGTTGAAACAGATCTTCATCTATATCTAAGTATAAGTTTTTCTTCAAGGAAAATAATAAATGAACAGTTTTTTCACTATTTAAAACTAAGTTATTGGCAGAGTACCATTCTTGAGCTTGATCTAAAGCTAAATTACTTTTTGTCAGAACATTAACCAAATTTACATCAGAATGTACAAGTGTTGTGTCGTCCGCATAAAGTACAGACATGGCAGAAACATTACAATTGAAATCATTACCAAAGACCAGAAAAAGAAAAGGGCCAAGTACAGAGCCCTGAGGCACTCCAGCATATGTACAGGCATAATCTGAGAAATTATTATTTACACATACTACCTGCTTTCTGTCCCTAAGGTAACTGGAAATAAGTTTGAGCTCACATTTTGTAACTCCATAAAACCAAGTTTATCACAGAGAATAGCATGTGACACTGTGTCGAATGCTTTACTTAAGAGGGCGTTGGAGTCAATCCAAATTCCGCCTTTCTCCCATAAGAGCAATGTTAAACGGGATGTCAAATAACTCTTTTATTTATAATCAAAAAATAATGGTTTATAGCTCTAAATAAAAGGTTCATCAAGGCGAATTTTGTTTGCGAGAGGAAATTTTTATAAAAATTAGGGTTTTTTACTAACTTGAAATAATAAAGCAAGTTTTTACTATTTTTAAAACATTTTCTACAGAATTTTATAAATTATTTACAAAGAATCGATCTCGCAAAAGGAACGGGGAATTTAATTGTGATTCAAACGCTATTTATTCTGAACCAATCGGACAAAAAATAAAGAAATTATATGACAAATGCCGGGGACAAGTTTAGCATTGCTCTTATGGGAAATAAATCCAACATGGCGGCACTCCAACGCCCTCTTAAATCCAATAAGGTTCGGGAGCGCTCTTCTGTTCTTGCCGATCTCACCTTGTCTCGGATAAATCGCCTCCCTCTCTCGTGCCAAGAGCTTGACAGGGATGACTCCGGCGATCACCAGGACGGCAGGCTCGGACACTGTCCGGTAGGCGGAACACACCCGGAGCGCCGCTTGGCGCTGAACCCGGGCGAGTCGCTTTATCGAGAGCGTCTGACCACACCTCTAGACTGGACCGCGGACATCAACAGACGTTTTCTGCTTGGATCTTGTGGGGGTCCAATCCGCCTTAATGTGATTTGGAGCACTTGTTCCATAACTCTCCTTGTCGCAAGACAGGACCGGTATGGGTAACGCTAGGTACGGGCCTGTGAGGGTAGCGGGAGCCACCATAAACATTTTTTAATCCTTATGGGAGAAGTAAAAAAAAAAAAAAAAAAATGGAATGGATCTTGGACCTCGAAATCAGCCATCAGCCTACTAAGGTAAGTGACTACCTTAGCGGCCTTGTCCACCAGTCCACCGTACGGAAGATCTGTTCCCTCCAACTTAACTTGGTGTCCACCATGACTCCGAGGTACTTGGCAGCACTAGTTGATAGGACCACATCCCTTCCCACTCGGAACGCGTGTCGATCCTCTTCTTCGGACATCCAGGTGTTGCCCACATGCATGACTAGGTTCAACTTAAGTTGGGCCAGCTCAACGTTGCGTGCAGCAATGAGAGCTGCGACGTCATCGGCGTACACAACTAAAGTGGTTTCCTCATGCATCTCGGACCTCAGGAGGCTGTCATAGGCAAAGTTTCACAGTTCCGGGCCGAGTATTGAACCTTGCGCGGCACCAGAAGTGACTTCCATCGTCCGCGTTCCGTCCCTTGTGTCATAAATCACAGCTCTCTTATATGCTACATAAGCCAAGCAAAGAGTAGGGAATATCCCCCGGAACCAAAACTGACAATAAATATTGACAATGTTACGTAGTTGAAAATTAAGTTCCTTTTACATAAATAATTATTTCAGGCACTGTTCCATTTGGACACACGTAATTTTAGCAGCAAGGTCTTAACATGAGTCAAACAGTTGAGAACTGAGTGATGCTTACGACTGAGAGGCGACGCACCGACCGATACAACACGGCGGGCGCGGCGGGGAGGTGTTCAAGTTGCCCGCACGCGCTCGCTTTGCCGTAATCTCAGTCTTCATCAGTACACTCAGATGGCAAACCAATAACATATTTTTAAACCTTAAGAAATATACTAAAACTTTTATTTGAAACATATTTGCATTTTATGGTTAATAAAAAATTTATATAGGGGAAAACAAAATTGTGTACTCTAAAATTTAACTTTTACCAAAGTTTTGATTTCATATCTTTTTAAATTTTGGTTTCAGAAAAAATACTTGGGCACAAAAGTTGTAGAAAAACTAATCACAAATAATCTAAAAAAATTCCAACACGATAGTGTATGTAATACCCGGCCTATGGCCAATAAAGTGGACCACTGTAATTCCCAGGGGGGGGGGGAAAGCTTTGGAGGGGGTTGGGGGGGAAAGCTCAAGGGTGAGAAGCGGGGACTTTTGGGAAAAGACACGTCTAATGTGGTTCTATCACATATATAAAATCCAGCTTTCCACGATTTAGTTGCGATAAACAACCTTTATTCACTGGGCTAACGGGGGAGATGAGAAAAACGCGACGCGCGCAACTTTGAATTAAAATCCTGAGCACACCAGGCAAATCGAATTGTCAATATTTTGTATTTTTAAAGAGGATTAAATTCTCTATCCAGCGATATAATTTTTTTCTACATAAAACATATTTTAAATTATCCCAATATACCGGGTGTTCATAAAGTCTTGCCCTGATAAAGAAATCGAATATAATGAAAACAAATGATGGTAGAATAATGTTTTATTTACAGTTTTAACAAGTGATTTCTTAAGTTTTATTTACATATATTCAAACTCAATAAAATTCTATTTGTCGCCTTGGGTTGCCTGTAAATATTGTAGGCGACTTTTTCTATTTTCCCATATTTTTATTAACATTTAATGAGTATCAGACTGCACTGCATTTCTTATTCCCTCTCTTAGTGACTCTAAATCAAGAACTGGGGTAGAACACACTACGTCTTTGACAAACCCTCACATAAAAAAGTCCAGAGGAGTAAAGTCTGGTGACCGAGGAGGCAATTTAGTCGGGCGATCACTCCCAATCCACAGTAACTTCAGTAATGCGCGGGCGTCAAGTTCGTTTCTTGTCACACACACTGCCCCTGTCAAAAAAATATGGATACCACCTCTCGATACTCTTTACATCAGGTGCAGGTGTTCTGAATGTTGGCACAAAAAGTCTTTGGCCAGTACCGGTGATGGGGGACTGGGTTTCATAGAACCATAAGACACACTGTTACTTCTTCTGGAGGCTAACCATTTCTGATTTGCTTTTGTACCGAATTTAAAGAAAACTGCGTTGTTGTCAAACAGCTAAACAAAGGTGTTACTAACTTAATATTATAAAAAACTAGATTAAATTCTCTTCAAAAGAAGCAATGTAAGTTGCGTGTGGCTCTAATGGTTAATGTACAGCAAAACTATCAAATCAGGGCAAGACTTTATGAACACCCGGTATATAGACTACAACTAATTTTACTGTGTAGTATAATACTATGAACGAAAATTATTAGTACATGAATTGGTATTTTTTAATGTTAATTGTTTATTATAATTTGTAAAAAACCGTTAAGTTTACACCTCTTAAAGTGATGTTCAGAATAATTGTAATGTATTGGACAGTGGTTTATTGGTTTACAATTGATTACTCATAATAAAAACTATACACATTGGTTGAATCCAAACATTAACAATGGATTAATGTGATTTAATGGATTAATATAATAATAATAATAAGAAGAAGTACGGAATTTTCTGTCAACAATCATTGGCGGAATAGCTGTAAAAAATCCGACGATAATTTTTAAATCAAAACCTACTCGTTTGGTTCGTCCTAGAGTATTCGAGGGGCTGAGAAGTTTTTTATCCATTCCAGAGCGCTCCGTCGTGAACGGCTGGCCCAGCTTTTTTCGGACCACCACTGCGATGCCGACAGCGTGGTCGCCAGGGAGGAGAACGTCCTCTACCGCGTGGAGAAGGTTCCATGCCCGGGCTGTCACCCCAGGAGAACTCCGTTGCTTCCGTGGGAGTACTTCTACTACTGCATGCATCATATGCCGCTCGGTGCACCCACCCCTAGCATTGGAAAGGGATGGCCACTCATTCAATTTGAATATATACATTATTTTTATTAAAGTGATTTTAGTGCGATTATTTTAACATGCTATCAAAGGGAGGGAGATAGTATTAGCTGCTTTCACTGGGAAAATCGACTCTCGTTCAAGAACTAGGTGATGGCCGTTTTACTGACTGCATGCGACTAAAAAACGAAAAAGGCCTAAATAGACTGAGTCCATCCTTGGTTTCTTAAAATAATTTGTCTATCACCAAAAGACAGACTTATGTTGAAGTAATCATATTATATTCTATTATACACACTTTTTATACTTTTTATTTTTAAAAGAACGACCACAATTTTTTGTTTCGTTTACATTTTTAACGTTATTGTATGTTTAAAATTTTTGTTAGTTATTATACTGTATTTTCATTTGTTCGTGTATAAATAAAGTATGTTTTTAGTAAAGTTTCATCGTTTTTATTATAGTTTGCCTTGACAAATACTTTAGTTGTAAATTCTTGGTAAGTTCATTGGTCATTTACATAAGTAATTAGACCCTATCCTACAAAAGTTGTGTCTTTCACAAAAAATAATTATTTCGTAGGCCTATTTGTTCATTTTTAAAGTGTAATGCATTTTAAACAACAATTCATGTGTAAAAATGTTCATTGGTGTGAATCTTAAAATAAATAATTGTTTTCTTAGCGGGAAATTTTCTGTGAACAGCTCTTTTACTGCTCCGGCCTTTGCGTAATCTGAAATCCATTCCCCCAAGACTTTGAAATACTGTATTGATATGCAAGATCTGAAACAAGTTCTATTTATTATTGTTTGAATAAATCTCTGTGTTGCATTTTATTTTATAATTTTCATAGGTCTAGATTTCTATCTCCTCTGTCTATGTTATACACAATTTAAACAGGCCTTTATAAACTCTCATCTGCAGGATTATTATTTTTCATTTTATTTGTTATTTTAATTTATAAAAAAATCTTGTACTTTTGCGTAGACATTTGATAATAATTGTTTCATTGTGTTACGACATCAGTGTCACTTAAAAGGGACATCCCTTTGAACATTTTAAATATGATGACAAATGACACAAGCAAGGCAATCACAGACACAGCATTGCTTTGTCACGGCTTTTATCAGCACCCGCAACGTGTGACAAGTGTGACATTGTTGTGGAACATTGCGCCTCCAGCTTGTCTGGAAAACAACCTATCAGTTTAAACATTTCTATGTGATCAGGTGAGGAGACATAATGTGCACTTCAATTTTATACATCTTCAATCGCTGTGGCTATCGGTAAACAAATTAATAAAATAATTGAACTAACTCTCGATTGGTGATTTATATGCAAGTATAGATGATGAAAGGTAGGCCTATTCAGAAACGGCTCGTGTTAAAGGGCGTACATAATTTATTTGCACACTATGCGGAGAGCCATAGGAAGAAGGGATGCGTGTTTTGCGCCGTGAACAATGCTGGGGGGCTCTCAGGTATAGGCTATGTTTGTGCAGTGCAGGGCGGTGGAAGCGACAATCATTTTTATTTAAAAAGTTATTGAGAAGTCATGTAAGTGTAAGTGGTATTTTGAATTATTAAACGTGTCTAGCATACAGACATATAAGTTTTAAAAACTATAGCAAAACTATATTCAATAAAACAGAGACATTGGCCAATAATCAGACACAATATCGTGACTTTGACGGTACAACACTTGGATTTCATGTTTATCACCTGTAGTTTGTTTCTATAGCAACGATGAAATTTATGCGTAGGTAGTTTGATTCTGATGAGGAGTTAGTATAGAAGAGGGTACTTATAGTGTAGTAAAATTAGCTCCAAAAAATGCTAAACGCGGAAGTAATTGCAAACTTAATGATTTTGATCGATTCTTATGTAAAATTACCCGAGAAAAACGATGGTGAAAAGTCTAACCACTCTCCGAGGCTGCGTTCACCTGCTATGGCCGATTTTTCAAAATGGCTGCTGTTCTATTGTAGGTTTATGTTAAATATCTCTCAAACCAATAAAAATAGCTTAAACGTGTAAATTAGTAAAATGTAGAGGATCAAATTGTGCACATTTTGGTATATAATATGTGTTGGTAATTGCATGCAACTCTCGTTAATTAGTTCTTCAAAGATATTTTTCATTTTCAAATTGTAACAAAATTTTCCAATATAAAATGAGCTATTACGGTACTTGTAATGGTAAATCTAACCCCGACGGCATGATCACTTTTTACTTTAAGGTCCTTAAAACTAGAAAATATGTTTTTTTTTAAATTTATATAAATGTATTTATGTATGTATATATAAGTTACATGCATGTATATGTATGTAAGTTTTATGTATGTATATACCTAAAATCTTTTTAAATCTAAGAACTTTTCCCCAAAATATCCGATTTTGATAAAATTTGGTAGAGAGGTGTAAAACGAGGTATATTTGTAGGATTTGGCAAACCAGGACAGTCGGACTGTGGGAACTGGGTTTTATGGGGGTTTTTATGGGTAAAAAAAACAGTTTTTCATTTTTTCACCTAAATTTTATTAAAATTTACTATTTTGGTTGATATTATCCAAAAGAGCACAAAAAACAAACATTTAGTATTTTTAATCATTGCCGTAGCTTAACTGGCTGCTGAGAAAATTAAAAATAAAGATTTTCATACATTCGCCCATGTTATTCTTATGGGAACTCAACAAAACGTCATATTTTCATTACTATCAACATATTGTGATACAACCTTCAACCGATTCATGATAATTATTTTTTGAGGTTCCCAAAGGGAAAAAATTGTTTTCTATCAATGCAAATATACATACATATATGTATGTATATATAAAATATATAAGGGTATATGAAATATGGTCTAATATCTTTAAAAGTATTTAGGTAATAAAACTCAAACTCTGCAAATTGATTATGAGTGACAAAGTCTTCTTCCTAAAGTACTTTTTGTCCTTAGACCTCCAAGGGGGGACGGCCCACAAGGAGTCAGAAGAAAATTTTAAATGTAAGCATAGGTCAATACGTACATCAAATTAAAGGTCTCAAAGAATAGAGAACAATGCTGAAAACCCGACCTCAAAAGGATGACCGAGTCAAAAATGGCAGGCGATCAAACTTTGCATTAAAATCATATTGCTGATGAAAACAAAAAATGCAAATACCGATATACTCGACCTTTTGAGGTCGGGTTTGTGGCAAATTGCTTAGAATGCAAAGCCCTTTAAAATGATATATCATATAACATAGGCCAATAAATTTTTTTCCCAAGACTTCCTTTAGGGACGTCCCTAGTGGAAGTCGTCAGAGAAACTGATTTGGCCCACGTCATATGATACATCATTTTAAAGCGCTTTGCATTATTAGCAATTTGCTACAAAGCCGACCCCAAAAGGTAGAGTGGATTGGGAGTTATTGCATTTTTTGTTTTCAGCAATATGATTTTAATACAAAGTTTGATCGCCCGCCATTTTTGACTCGGTCATCCTTTTGAGGTCGGGTTTTCAGCATTGTTCTCTATTCTTTGAGACCTTTAATTTGATGTACGTATTGACCTATGCTTACATTTAAAATTTTCTTCTGACTCCTTGTGGGCCGTCCCCCCTTGGAGGTCTAAGGATAAAAAATACTTTAGGAAGTAGACTTTGTCACTCATAATCAATTTGCAGAGTTTGAGTTTTATTACCTTAATACTTTTAAAGATATTAGACCGTTTCCAGACTTTTATTCCACCCTTATATACCGGGTGTTCATAAAGTCTTGCCCTGATAAAGAAATCGAATAGCATGAAAACAAATGATGGTAGAATAATGTTTTATTTACAGTTTTAACAAGTGACTTCATAAGTTTTATTTACATATTTTCAAACTCAATACAATTCTATGTGTCCTTGGGTTGCCTGTAAATATTCTAGGTGACTTTTTATTTTTTCCCATATTTTCGTTAACATTTAATGAGTACCAGACTGCACTGTATTTCTTATTTTCTCTTTTAGTGACTCTAAATCAAGAACTGGGGTAGAACACACTACGTCTTTGACAAACCCCCGCATAAAAAAGTCCAGAGGGGTAAAGTCTGGTGACCGAAGGTGGCAATTTAGTCGGGCGATCACGCCCAATCCACCGTGACTTCAGTGATGCGCGGGCATCAAGTTCGTTTCTTGTCACATACACTGCCCCTATCACAAAAATATGGATACCACCTCTCAACAGGGGCGAACCCAGGGGGGGGATAAAGGGGATATATCCCCCCCGAAATGTTGGAGAATTAAAAAAATATGTTCAAAAATAAAAATAATCTATGACAAATGGTTAAAATATTATTTTCATATGCCAGACTTTTATAAACAGATATAAAGGCAAACTTATATAAAAAAATAACAGGGGTTTTAATTGGACAGTGCAAAAAGATAAAACAGTAATATAGTATTATCCATAGTTACTCGTAGCCGCCATTTTGTTCTTTTTAAAGAATAATTTTAAATTTAAGAACGGCTGATGTGATAACTTGAAATTCGGTACACAGCTTTTTTAAGTAAAGATCGCTCTATCTCGCTTAATTATTAACCGATTTTCACAATTTTTACATCGTTGGATTTTAAATTAAATTTCCCAAAAAACACATAAGACCGTAAATTTTTATACCTTACGTAGTTTTTATGCAATTTAAGGTTAAAGATTTTAAACAGTCACCATTTTGGAAATATGAAGGATAAAAACTTGATTATTTTTTCCAGCTGAAAAATACAAAAAAGCTTTACTTAAAAAAGCTGTGTACCGAATTTTAAATTATTACGTCAAGCCGTTCTTAAACTAAAAATTGTTCATTAAAAAAATACAAAATGGCGGCTGTACGGGTAACTATGGAGTTTTGGAAATTTTAAATATGATATTTTAGTTTGTGTTTGGTCCAGGAATAATACCTGAAAAGGTCGGTAGAGAGTTCAGAGACACCCTGTATATAAATCGTGTAATTTCCTTCTTGATGAGTAATGTATTTTGGTGTTTTTAATAAACTTTAGACTAAAACTTCTTACTGTACTTCGCCTGAACGTTATTTATTTCCCATCGTAATATAAAGTCAATAAACTTTGTCCAAGTTTAAATAATAGTCTGACATCTTTATTTAATATTCGAAACCCATTATTTTCGCTCCAAATTCTGACGGAGTAGAAGTCTGCATAAAGTTAAATTTTAACTTCTGAAATTCACTAAAACTAACCATTTAGCTTCAAAAATTCCAACATTTTCCAGAGGAGGCCCCCGGACCCGCCGTACCCTTCGGCAAAAATATCCCCCCCAAAATTGAATCCTGGGTTCGCCCCTGCCTCTCAATACTTTTTACATCAGGTGCAGTTGTTCTAAATGTTCGCACAAAAAGTCTTTGGACAGTACCGGCAATGGGGACTTGGTTTAATAAACCATAGGACACTGTTACTTCTTCTGGAGGCTAACCATTTCTGATTTGCTTTTGTACAAAATTTCAAGAAAACTGCATTGTTGTCAAACAGCCAAACAAACGTGTTAACGAATTAAAATTAAAAAAAAAAAAAAAAAACAGATTAAATTCTCTTCAAAAGAAGCAATGTTTAAGTTGCGTGTGGCTCTAATGGTTTCTGTACAGCAAAGCTATCAAATCAGGTCAAGACTTTATGAACACCCGGTATATTTCATATATATTTCATATACCCTTATATATTTTATGTATACATACATATATGTATGTATATTTTCATTGATAGAAAACAATTTTTTCCCTTTGGGAACCTCAAAAAATAATTATTATGAATCGGTTGAAGGTTGTATCACAATATGTTGATAGTAATGAAAATATGACGTTTTGTTGAGTTCCCATAAGAATAACATGGGCGAATGTATGAAAATCTTTATTTTTAATTTTCTCAGCAGCCGGTAAAGCTACGGCAATGATTAAAACTACTAAATTGTTTGTTTTTTGTGCTCTTTTAGATAGTATCAACCAAAATAGTAAATTTTAATAAAATTTAGGTGAAAAAAATGAAAAACTGTTTTTTTACCCCGAAAAATCCCCATAAAACCCAGTTCTCACAGTCCGACCGTCCTGGTTTGCCAAATCTTGCAAATATACCTCGTTTTACACCTCTCTACCAAATTTTATAAAAATCGGATATTTTGGGAAAAAGTTCTTAGATTTGAAAAGATTTTAGGTATATAAATATGTATACATACATAATCACATGCATACATTTATATACATTTTTAAAAACCATATTTTCTAGTTTTAAGGACCTTAAAGTAAAAAGTGATCATGCCGTCGGGTTAGATTTACCATTACAAGTACCGTAATAGCTCATTTTATATTGGAAAATTTTGTTACAATTTGAAAAATGAAAAATATCTTTAAAGAACTAATTAACGAGAGTTGCATGCAATTACCAACACATATTATATACCAAAATGTGCACAATTTTATCCACTACATTTTACTAATTTACACGTTCAAGCTATTTTTATTGGTTTGAGAGATATTTAACAAAAATTTACAAAAGAACAGCCGCCATTTTGAAAAATCGGCCATAGCAGGTGAACGCAGCCTCGGAGAGTGGTAGACTTTTCACCATCGTTTTTCTCGGGTAATTTTACATAAGAATCGATCAAAATCATTAAGTTTGCAATTATTTCCGGGTTGGTCAACATTTTTACTAGACTATTAAGGATGGAGGCAAATGTGCCAATGAAACAATTCGTGCAAAAATTTTCAGCCTGAGCAATTACAATGCACACGTACCAACTTTTGAAAGTAAAATAAGTAAACGCTCGATATATTAAAAAAAAAAAGATTGATACAAGATACAAGATACAAGATGCTTTATTTCCATTTTTACAAAGATACAATAATACAAAAAATTTTACGGAAATATATTTCCTCATAAGGCTACAGGGCCTGAGTGTGAGGAAAGAGGTTATAAGTCACTCTGTACGTAAAAGTCCACTTCACTATTTTTCATGGATGTCTTATATATTTAACTTAACCTTATGTGGCTACTAGGCTCAAATGAATGTGCTTCCATGAGCTATAAAAAATACATTTAAATTTCGAAGAGAAAAAAAATACCGCAATACCAATTATTGTTAGACTACAGATTAATTAATTTTCATGAGTTTTTAGATGCATAATTTCACAAAGAAGAAAAACGTTACAAGCGTAAATTATTCTAGAATGCAAATGCGAGATACAGAAAATTGTTGCCGATAAACCACAATGTGTCTTTGGTAAAATTCATTAAATACAATAATATGTGCAAACTCAAGGTTTATCGCAGGTTGAAATTTCGTTTAAAATTCAAAACAAAACATAAAAGAAAATGATACGGTTTGGTTTGAGCACTCCATACAAATAAATCTTCAGTGTCATTAGTAGGAGGGTTTGCGAATTGTTGTCGGCAGGCTGAGACTACCTGAACAGGACACTGCGCAAATAACGCAAAGGGATTAGGCGACCTTCCGAAATATTTTACTGGCAGGCTTAGGCTACATACTGCGTAAATGATGAACAACTGTGTTAAAGAATTTTACTTGGTAATTTTATAACTTTAGAAATTTCGAGAAGTCTAAACACTGCGTGTAGCCTACATAATTCACAATTATACTTTGAAGGGTTTTTAGTACTGATTCCCTAAAGGAATCATCAATGGGAACGTGGTTTTATGGGATTTCAAAGGGGTCAAAAATGGGTTTTTGAATTTTTGGACCTTAATTTTCAAAATTCAACAACTTTAACTAAAACCATTTAAGAAAGCTTTAAAAAACAAACAATTTAGTATTTTTTATTTTATTTTTAACTTGTATTAAAAGATTACGGAGAAAAGCAAAAAATAACTTACCTACGTTAATCTTTATGGGAAATAAAAAAATATAAAAAAATTCTGTATCTCGCTTATTTATCGATATAACTTGGTACAATTTGGTATGTATCCTACATTCACTAAATAGGGTTTAACTGATATTTGCTTACAACACCCATATGGGGGCAAATCTATATAGGCCTAGGCCTACTGTACTTACCAAGGGATGGGTAATAGGGATAATTGAAAATTGCCGAATATTGATACAATTTGATTTTTACCTTACCCAACCATTACATTTCCTATAACAACTAACATTTTTTAACAAAATCCCATGGCTGTAAAATTAAACGCGGCCCTATATGGAGGAAATTCGCTCAGTACGCAGGTCTGCTGCGACCGGGGTATTTTACTTATACAATCAAGAAGCAACATAAAGTTTTAGGGTACTCTGTTTATTAAGTTGCAGCACAGAGAAGTAATACTATATGTATATGTATATGTATTACTCCTCTGTGGTTGCAGTTTATCAGGAGGGGCAGGAATTAAAAAATCGGAACGGCGACGATAAGAAAACACTGAGATCTAAACGTAATAATTTATTTATTGAAAAAGAGTAGTTCTTTCAACAACTTAAATTTTCCCTGAAAATGTGGTAACAATAAGTTTCACCTTCGGAAAGATGTGAAATTATCAGCTCAAAACAAAGAAAATCATGTTTACTTAATTAGAAAAACACAATGAAAAAATCGAAAAAACCTACAGCTCCCGCAAAGGTGAAACCGACCTTATTATTTGTATTAATTAAAATTTGAATTGCTGCTGACGACTCAATACTGAGCAAATTTGATGCAACGGTAAAATTATTAAGAGGACAAATTTGAACACAGGACTAGAGAAAGATTTCTGATTGCTGGCGATCCGGTTGGGTAGGGATAATGCGATGCCAGGCAGGTGTCGAAGCTCATGCGACCGGAAGTGTTTTCGTAGTAGCGGTCGCGGCCATCTTGGTTATTGGCTGTGGAGAGGGTAGCGCGCGGGACTTGGGCTATATAGGATTGGCCGATTGGCCCAACCGTCTTGACCTTGGCGTTTCCGCCGCGCGCCTGCGCGGGGGTCCTTCTTTCACTGTTCCACTCAACGACTCAACTCACCACACTCACACTCACGGTTAGTTGTCACGTCAGAGTCCAGTGCAGTTTCCCAGTTCCCGAGCAAAACCTTTGTTTCAGTGCTACAGCGCAGTGATCTCTGCGTGGACCGGGCAAGTTTGTACAGTATAGCTTGTTATATGTAGAGTAGAAAGAAAATAACTTTTGTTCTTTTTAATTTCAGTTAGACTTTCACTCTCTGACTCCGAGATTCTTTATAACCAACCTATAGTGGATCGTTTTTGTTCACTTCCTAATCTAACCTAACCTATACTAAATAACTGTGTAGGCTAATGCAAGTTAGACCCGCTAAGGCTGAGTAGAGGGCTCTGTCGTTAAATTTTCTCATAGTAAGTTTCAACCACGAATACTAGAACCGTAACTACAAGTAGAATAGAATGTTGACTGGGTAGGATAGCCTGCACGTTAGTGTATATAGTTAACGCTGGAACAGCAATACCTTTGTTTAACGGTATCGGACATCGAACAGTAACAAACTGTACGGTACCTAATAACATTTCTGTGTTCCAGCTGTTTTAACCTCAAAAGACCAATTCATCCAACGAAGTTTTAACTACATTCAAGATAATAAACACTTGTTAATTTTGGTCCCCTTTTGATTTGCGCCATTTACCCCTAATTTCTACTAGCTTTTTCCTTGGTAACCATCCCACTTTACCCTAGTTTCTTTTTTTACTGGTTTTAGCTATTCTGATTGACCACAACTTAACAATCATTTTTTAAATAAACAGTATTATAACTAGGCCTAAAGTAAAAGAAACTAAATGAACTCCACTAATAACTTAGGAAAAGCAGTACAGTATTTTTTTATTTAGGCCTACACCATCAACTCTGGCAATAGTCTCAGTTAACCGCTGGGCGAAGGATGGGGAAAATAAATCTCAACTTGCGTGGGAAGAAATTATCTAGTCATGCAATAAGTTACAGGTGTTGCACTACAAGTATTATAAACGTTTGTTTTAATTTCCGAATGCAAACAAAACGTATTAATCATGCCAATAGAAAGTGTATATCTAGATCCAGGTAATTTATTAGTCTTCCAATTTTATACAGCAATGTATAATTACTAATCCCAAAAATTAAGAATTAATTGTGGCAACTACACATCGAATTACAATTTACTATATAAGTTACACTATTTAAAAACAAGGCAGACTAAAGTTTATGCACTTTAGTCTGTTTGATTTTATCACAAACAATATCAATGTTCCTGCAACTATAGCCTTAAAATCAGATAAAGTTTATTTAAGTCTAGAGAATTATCCGAAGGAAATGTTTTAAAGAACAAATTACGTCTTCCGGGACAAAATTGTAAAAATACAACAATCACTGTCACTGTGAACTCCAGCGACAACAGCGACCAGATACAAAATGATTTGAAATTTCAAAATACGCTTGCGACGCTCGCAACGCACGTTGCCCCAAAGTGTCGCTTTTGTCGCCCACGTAGCCTAGTAATTGGCTTTAACACCACAAGGATTGCAGAGGTAAAGAAGCCTCAGTCATCAGGCGGAAAATCCCGCACGAGACTAATTCGAGTGCGGTATTATCATACGAGTCCGGTAAATGCATTCTGGAAGAATTAATGTATAACATTTTTCATCAAACTATTAAAAATGAAATTCCTATATACTTGAACTAAAATTTTATTAAGTGTAAGTCACACACTTACTCCACGTTTGTGAGGTTACATTTGTTTAATTCAACAAAGCTCCTTAGAAACAGCGGGAACCCGTTAATAGTATAGCCTAGTTTCCATTACTAGTCTTGAAAGTGACTCATTTCGGGGAGAGATTGCATTTATGCGTGAAGCGAAGGCGAGCGTGTAAGAGCCAGGGACGTAACTAGAGAAGCGGCGTCCTAGCTGGGCGGCGAAATTCGGACGGCGTTGCGTGCTTGCGAATTTGCCGGCCGGTGGAAATTTCAAACGCACTGAGAGGCATGGGAGTGTCCTAGCTGGCCGTCCGTCCGTTGCGTTGCCGCCGGTCCGTTGACGCTGGTCATTGCGGCGAAAAGACAAGCATTTTTGTTTTTGGACGTCCGTGCGGCAACTGCGTCTTGTGCGTCAGTGCGTGTTTGGCTCTCACGGGAGACGGGTCTGATAGGCAAAATGATAGCAAAATTTTATTAAACTATCATGTAGGCCTACTGAAATTTTAAGACTTTTTTATATTTTGGCATTTTTATCTACATCTAACGGTTAGGAAGCTAGAGGCAATTTAAGTTCATTTTTAGTAGTCTAAGAATAACATGGGACGAACTTTATCTGCCATATCTCCGAAACAATTCAGTAAAATAAAATAAAAAAAATAAAAATACTAAAGGATAAAAATATCTTAGAATTAGAATTATGTTTCAAGAACATTTTACTCATAAAAATTATCATTTGCACATAAATTAACTTATTTCCAATGTAGCGGGCAAAATTTAAAAATTCAAAAAATTAATGTCATTATAAAAAAATTCTTAATACATCAATTTACTTGTGAACTTAGTTACTTGCGACTTACGGTAGCAATAAATAATTAGTTATTCAAATCAATTACAACTTTTTATTGCAGATTTTGAAGACCTACTTACCTCAACTCAACGTCAATAATGAGCCTCTCCTCAATAGAAATAGGCCGCATAGGCCTAATATTAATAACCTTTAAAACGAATTCCTTCTTCAACTCACACAACAAAGTCAAAAGTGTCGATTGACACCCTAGTATAATTTTTAAACATCTTTGGATGCTCCCTTAACTTAGGGGTGAAAATCACCAAATTCTTCTCTTTCTCTAAAAATATCATTAATTGGAGATCTAGTATAGTATCTCTAGCTTCAAATAAGCGTAAACACCTGCAGAACTGTCAAGTTAATAAAGTTTTCGCTAAATGCGGACTGCATGTTTTCAATCACCCATTACTACGCAGCGAATGAGGGCTCGCGACTGCCACCGCCGGCGCCGCACGCACTCACCACCGGCAGACGCAGTCCCAGTGCGTACACCCTTTTGGTCGGTCGTCCGTGCGTCAAGCAACGCCGTGCAAATTTTCGACGCTCAGCTAGGACGCCGCCTTAAGTGACCGGGGCAGGAACTCGGTTTGGAGTCCCCCCCCCCCGCAATTGAGAGATGGCCGGAGTTCGCACGGTGCCACACTATGAGCCACAATTTTACTTTGAGCCAGATATATCAATGTAACAAAATTGTTGTCAGACTAACAATAAAAAGTCCCTAAAAAGTGTATAAACTATTCAAATATTAACATGGGTATTAAACTGAAATATTATACCCCGTTCAAAAAAAATGTGCGGTCGAAAGACAGAAATTTATTTCCCACCACAAGGAGTATTCCCTCAGTAGCTTCCTGAATTCCCCAATTTTCTTCACAATCAGATGTTATTTTAATTTCACCCTTAAAATTCAGAGTATAAAATAGCGCTGATGATCGTGTTACTTCCCTTACTTGCCACTGGAAGCGCATCTTGTTACATCTCAAACTTCAAAATTATAATATTTGTTTACGAAAAAGCAAAACATTGGCTTAAATTGACATGAGATATTAAACAGCTGTAGTAATTCTCAGTGTTTCTGATTGGTTGGATTCTTGGCAGAGGGAGGAAAGGGAAAAATGGGGGAATTGAAATCTGCGTTTCGACCGCACATTTATTTTGAACGGGGTATAACTTGGTATAACTATAGGCCCACAACACAAATACAATGAAATCCGGCCCATGTAAAAATGTGGGCCACGTTAGCAAGTAATTCTGATTCGACTCCTCGACACATCTGAAACTTTGAACCTGCTGCATTTTACCAGTTTTGACCTTTCTGTTTAAGGTTTGCATGTAATATAGGCCTACTATTAACTAATAAAATAAAAACGTATTTATTTTCTAATAATTAAATTTGATAATGATAATTTAAATAATGCCTTTGTAATAAATGAATTATTGGTTTTAAAAATAGAAGTGTTTAATAAGTAGTTTCACGAACATAATTGGTTTTAAATTAACACATATTAAATTAGGTATTAAAGGTATAATTAATTATAATAATTAAATCAATAATGGCTAAGGTTAAATATTTGTGACTTTCATTTTACACATTTGAACATCTAGAGAAATTGATTATAAAACTTGAAAAGTCTCCTTAAGCTTAGTGAAACATAATATATTAGTTACAACTTTATATTACGAGTTTTCTTATAGCCGCAAAAGTGTCCGGTATGTCTTTAGGGCTCCGGTCTACCTCTGGCACGCCACCCATGCAAGGGTTTTTTTTTTATAATCGTGTTATCTGCTGCTAAATTCAGCCGAGAGCTATTAATAAGATGTCACATTAAAGAAGAATAACGGTACTAAATTTCCTTTTGGTAATTATATCATCAAAACAAATAGAATACTTCAGTTAAAAAACTGAAAAAAAACATGATTTAAGACAATTATAGCTGAAATTGGAAAGTTTATTGAAAAAATTATAAAACCAGAGAAGACGAGATCCGTCTTTTTATTTTTAGAAAAAGGTGAAGAGCCAATCGCTATCTTAATTGGTTAATTTTAAAACACGATTCCCGTAAACCTCTCCATCTATAAAACTCGGCACTAGAGAAAAACAGAATTTAGACAGCTATAACTGAATTTAGAAATTTTATTTAAACATTCTAAAACCAGAGAAGACGAGATCCGTATTTCTATTTTTAGAAACAAAATAAGAGTCTATCTCTATCTTAATTGGTTAATTTTTTTAAATTATTTGGTTAATCATTTGGAGTAATTAGCCACAAACCCGACGTCAAAAGGTTGAAAATTTAAAAAAGTTATTGGATTTTTAAGTTTTACCCATTTGATTTTAATGGAAACTTTGAACGCGTGCCATTTCCGTCTGGGCCATTAATTTTAAGTCTAGTTTGCAGCATTGTACTCTGCCAAGTAAGACCTTTAATTTGATGTACATATCAAGATACTGTGTATCAACCTATGCTTTCATTTAAGATTTTCATCTGTCTCCTGGTGGGTCCCCCTAACACGACTGAAAATGTTTGATAACGTCAAAAGGTACTTTATGTTAAGTTACTATCACTCCCCCCCCCCTAAACGATATTTGTTTATCTTAACAAATAAAAAAAAAATTAAGAGGGGGATGGACTTTTTTTACACCCTGTATAGTATATTTAGTCACTACCTATTTAGTTATTACCACTTTCGGACGAGTTACACAGTACTTTTCATCATACCACCTTTAAAGTAGGCGTCATGAAAATGCGAGCCTGAATTTAAAACAGTGTTGCCGATTTGTGCCGACTAAGGCTAGGGACACACGGCACGGCGAAACCACCGCACGGCAAAACCGCCGCACGGCAAAACCGCCGCACGGCGAAACCGCCGCACGGCGAGATCGCCGTGCGGCGGTTTCGCCGTGGCTTAAATTGGGTGCAGAACACACGGCACGGCAGAACTGCCGTGCGGCAGAGCTTCTGACGGCTGACGCCCGATTCGGATTCAGTCGTGTTTGAAAATGGTGTTGTCAAGACGTAAGAAGATTGCTTTGCTTGGCCTTACGCACCACAGAGTGCGTCGGTGTTTCAAATAAAGTAAAGTAAAGTATGGGTTTTCGGAGTGAATGGATTCACCCCATTTTGCTAGGAAGAACACTGTATGGAGTATTTTACTTTACACGCTCTTCCTTCAGTTGCGTAAGGATGAAAATAAGTTTTCAATTATTTTCGGATGTCCACAAAAACATTTGATGAGATTTTTGATAAAACCAAACGCGTCATCCAACGTAAATCAACAAACATGAGGGACTGCATTTCTCCCCAGGAGAAATGCTGGGCAAATTCTATCCATGGCACCACAACCTTCCCGCACAAGGATTGAAAACCTACTAAGGGCAGGTGTGACACGGAGGGATTCACCACTGGTCGGCTGCCCCCCCCCTTCCCTTCCACTCCTGACCATTGGTCGTTCCAAAACTCTTGCATGGTGATTTTAGCGATTGCAATTAGGCTATAATTACGAATACATTTTCAGAATATTGTAGTTAAAAACACCTAAAGGCCGGTAATAAAACTAGAAAATTATTTTCTTAACTTGGATATGAACTATAATCATAATTTAATAGCTATTAAATAAGTTTTTAAATTATTAACAATAATTATTTAACACTATAGTAGGGCTGATAGCGTGACCGCACGGCAGTTTCGCCGTGCCGTGTGCCCTGCTCCATAAGTGCAATGCCCTACTACGAAAGTCACGGCGAAACTGCCGTACGGCAGAGTAGAGAATACACGGCGGTTTCGCCGTCCGTTTTTCTCGCCGTGGACGGCGGTTTCGCCGTCCGGCGCCGTGTGTGCTGCCCCATTTACTCCAACGTATCTCTACATTCACGGTGATATCGCCGTACGGCAGTTTTGCCGTCACGGCGGTTTCGCCGTGCCGTGTGTCCCCGGGCTAATCCAGCTGTTGATATATGTTATTAATTACTGAAAATGTAGGAAAACATGGAAACAAAAACAAATTGGCAACATCTCTAGGTAAGACTAATGTAAATCTGCTTCCAGCTGTTTAAATTTCCAAGCTCGCAATTTCGTGACGCCTAGTTTAGTAAATTTACAGTTTGGATAAAAATTAATAAATTTTAACCTATATACTGTACCCCCTCTTACGTCGTTATTTGTTTATCTTTTATTTGAGCTATTTACAGCTGTTATTAAAAATAAAAATAAATTAACTTTTTTAATGTCCCGAAAACCACTGTTTCGCGGTCTAGTCCCGAAAACTTTGTTTACCAACACGTCTATCCAACCCACCGGGAATCAACTAGTTTCGATCACAGCTGACCGTTCCAAAAACAACGTTTATCGCAATGGTATGATGAAAAAGTTTTTTTGTAGAACTGCAGATCATAGGCCTATGAATAATTACAACATCGATCGCAACGCCTCCAGCCCGGCGTACCCATACGAACCTTCAAAATTTCGATATCAAACAAAATGCATTGGATAATAAACTGTGTATTAGTCAATGATTACTTGTAACGTGATTTTTTTAGGCCAAACTATACTAATTCTCCATGACTTTATTCATTTGACTATGACTGTGTTCATCTTTACTCCATATGAGTTTTGTCAATGGGATCAAGAGCATTCTTGTTGGCCGGTCACTGCACCATTACAGCAGTGCCGTAATCCGGTACATGCTTGTTGCAAACAAAAATTTTTATGAGGTGTGAAATAATAGGTTAGCTCATAATAATAACATTGGGTGAAATGAGTGAAGAATAGTATAGGACTTGTAATAATGCAATGAGTAATTTTATAAATCAATTGACATTTAATTATTTGTTTAGCCTACGTTTAGTATAGTCTAGTCAGTTTAGGGTTCGAAAAGAGAAAACAAAGTGGTACTTAAAGTTCGAAATTAACCACCCTTAAGAGTCATACTATATTATTTAAGCCTAGAATGAAATCTGCTTACTTTTAACACTATTACATTTCGTTGTGTTGATCTGTCACTCACTACAAAGAATTATACCTCAGGCCCCTCCAGGCCAAATTCAAGTAGCCGAGAGAGAGTGAGTGAGAGGGAGGGATTAGCCAGGGCACGACTGATTGTCGTCGCCGCGGCTTGAGGCGGGCGACGACACTTAGTCGTACCCCCGGAAGCACCCCAACGTGAGAAGGTCAAATTCAGACCAGTTGTCGTACAATCATGGAGGGGTAGGGAGGCCTCCCCGGTCGTCCTAATCCCTCATCGGCCACCGCTGTTTGCTCGAACTAACAATATTCCGGAGGCATTAATAATATATCGAGGATATTCCGTGTTATATCTGTATCTGAAACTAAGAATTGGTTTTTTTTTCAGTTGTCATCTTGCGACAGAGATCTTCCACTAGTGCACAATGCCCTGCATTTGGCCAGGTGTTCGCTCTACAGCCGAAATTAAAATGTACTCTGATGGACTTGAAGTGTAAGTGACATATATTTTGTAACTTACATTTGATTAGAACGACAAAAAAGAAAATACTGTAGATCTATTTAGCAGAGAGGGGGCTAATAATGTACGAGTACGACTTTTTAACACCGCACACCGACTTTTCAATGTTGAGTATTCGCAGGGATTTTTCATACCTTACACGACTTTTCAATGCCGTCACCGACTAGCTTTCAACCTTTCGACAAGTTTTCAATACCGACACCGACTTTTCAATACCGTGTACCAACTTTAAAATACCTTACACGACTTATCAATCCCGTGTACCTACTTCATAATACAGTACCTTGCAGCGAATTTTCAATATCCGCACTGTTTTTTAATGTCATTTTAGGGAAACTTTGAGTTGCTGATGCATAACATAAAGAACACTTAACATAGCTGACTACTTAACAGATAGCTAAAAATTGGTAAAAGTATACTTGCGGACAATCACGTAATTTCACGAACTTCTCTTATCATTACATTTTTTACTATAATTAATTGGGATGAATGGAGTTATGTAGTAAATACATTAATTTTTAAATTCATTTTTCCCTGCACACAAGTGTATTGTCATAGCTTATATTGAACCTACTTTTAATATAGGAGTAACATTATTCACATGATAAAACTTTAATTTCAGGCATGATGGAATTACTCCAAACTCTCAACAGGAAAGAATTTTAAATAAGAATCAACTTTTCACTACTCATGGTAAGTTCTTCATGATACATAAAATTATAACTGTCAGAATGTTTTGAGTTTTGTATTTTTTAGACGAAATTATATCATTCTTATTATTAAATTATTGAGTTTTAAGTCAACAAAATAAAATAGTATAATTATAGTTTTTAGTGGATTTAAATAGTTTTTAGTGGATGTAAATAGACCTGGTCATACAACCTCATACCAAATTTCATCAAAATCGGTGGTCCCTTTCAAAAGTTATCAGTATAACGGACACATAGATAGATAGATAGATATATCTATATATATGAAAATGAACGAATGGTGTTTTTGGCTTCTGGGGACCTCAAAATGAAAAAGTAAAGTGGTCCCGGGCTTAGGTCTTACCATGGCTACCACCGTAATAGCGTATTCCCTATAGGGAAATTCGCTAATAAAAATTATATATATATGTCCCTAGACACGATAACTCTCGTAAAAATGATCCAATCGAGACCAAATTTCGTAGAGATGTGTAATCCTACGTTTATTCGGATGAGTTCGTAAACCAGACTTAATCGACCTACCGGAAGTGGTAGTTTTAGGAGGTTTTGTACCCCAAAAGTGGGGTTTTTGCATTTTTGATATGTAAATTTTAAATTTTTATTTTGACCATTGGATTTAGCTCAAAAACACACAATTTAGTATTTTAAAGTCTTGCTCTATCTCCATTGGTTACCGAGATATTACAAAGTCTAAAGACAGTACCGGTACATTGTATTTTGGGGCTCTAATGTTAATCTTATGGAGAATTGGGATGTGTTAATATTTCACTTATTAACCTATATTTTTCGATGAAACTTGGAACTCAGCTTCATTTGGTTGAGATTCATCCATTTGTGGTAAAAAATCTTGGTTTTTGTGCTTATCATGGCAGCAAACCTGCATACGCTTTTCATATGTTAATCATATGGAAAATAGGTAAACTCCTTTATTTATGGGCAGATATTGATTAAACTTAATGTATGGCTTTATATAGTCGAAATAGATTTTTTATGCTGAAAACCTATTTTAAGTGTTCCCCATGGCAGCATATCTGCATACTCTTTCCCTATATTTATCATAAGGAGAATAGAAATTTATTTCCCTATTTATGAGCATGTGCGAAGAAATTTTGCTTACAGGTTTATCTAGTCAAAAATAAGTCATAGTCATAGTCATTTATTTTCTGAATAGATACAATTTACAATATTGCATATCTCAGTCGTCAATTTTACAAAAGTTATGTATACAAAATTATTTACAAATGAATAAATAAACTAAAATGGAATATACAATACAAAATTAAAAATATTTATTCAAGCAGACAGGAATTCATTAACACTATAAAGCTCTTTATTTATAAGAAATTGCTTAGTCTTATTTTTGAATTTAACAAAACTTTTGCAACCTCTCAAATCACTGGGAAGATTATTGTAAAATTTTATGCCGGAATGAAGCGTCTCTCTTTCAGATAAGGATAGGTGAATTTGGGCGGGGAGGAAATTAGCACCATGTCGGGTGGGGTACCGATGATTTTCCCCTACAGTTTGGAGGGAACTAAGATTTTGTTTTACCAACAAGGTTACTTTAAGAATGTATAGTGTGGAAAGGGTCAGAATGTTGAGTTGTCTGAAAACCCCTTTACAGGAGTGGGATGGCGAAAGTCCAGAAATTATAAGAACTGCCCTTTTTTGTTCTAAAAATGCCTTATTGGTATGAGCAGAACCACCCCAAACTTCAATCCCGTATGGCATAACTGAATGAAAACAACCGTGGTACACTGCCAACAGATCCTCACGCTCCAGCAATGGAAACAATGTCCTCAGAGCAAAGTTTACCTTACCCTACTAAGCTTCTTACAAATATCAGGAATGTGGGGGTTCCATGTTAATTCTGAATCCATCCTCACTCCAAGAAACTTGATATTGGAAACCTCTTTTATAGATGATTGTGGGAAACTTAAATCCTGATCACGCTTATTTCTAGTAAGAAATTGGACATAGTTGCTCTTGTTAAAGTTGCCTGATTCAGAGGCAAGTTATTACGCAACAGCCAATTCTCAAACTCAGATACTGAAAGAGCAATGTCATCTTGGATATTTTCGGGAGAGCCAGTAAACAGCATTGTGGTGTCGTCAGCGTAGAGTGTCAGGGAAGGTGATTGAACATGAGCTCCAACGTCAATAATATAAAGAATGAATAGCAAGGGCCCAAGAATTGACCCCTGAGGGACACCAAACTTAATGTCAGATAAATCAGAAAATGAATCAGATATTGTTTCCTGCACATATTGTTTCCGACAAACCAAATATGACCTAAACCAGAGAAGAGGAACACCATGAATGCCGAAAGACTCCAGTTTATCACAAAGAATAGAATGGTCAACGCGGTCGAAAGCTTTCGACCGTGGGGAATTTATTCGTTTAATCGCAGAATAAACCAACTGCGGGACCACCATTTTCAAGGCCAGAAATTACTTTGGAGGTGAAATCCACCAAGGCATCATTAGTGGACAAATTGAATCTGAATCCAACAAGGCGATGGGGCGATAGTTATCAACATTTCCTCTGTCACGCTTTTTGAAGACGGGGATGATCTTAGAAACTTTGAATAGGTCTAGGAATATGCCTGATTGAAGAGATGAGGGATAAAATGGCCCTTTCAACTTCTACCTGAGATACAGGTCCAAAAAACATCGAGTTACTATCATGAACATTGGACATATTTTTACTGACGGGAGTTACTCCCTTAGTCGAAGAAGAACTGTTGATACTAGAAAAGTTATCACTGAAGAGTTTATCGACTTCCTTTGGAGAAGAAATTAGTTTGCCATTCTTTACCAGCGGAGGAATTTTAACACTTCAAGAAGACCCATCCGTTTCCCTACGAACTACGTTCCAGACCACTTTTTGAGGACAGTTACTCTCAACGATTTCCTGACTAATTTTAGCTTTCTTTTCTTTTCAGCAATAACTAGTTTGCGAAACTGTTTTTCCCTGGTTTTGAAGAGAGCCTTAAGTACAGGGTCCTGAAAATCACGAACCAGTATACCAATATCGACATTTTTATTTGCATAATCTTTCAACTCCCTGCTGATGGAAAACTTTCCATTATTGAATTTACTATCACGAACCCACTTCAAAGGAAAAGCAGCAGAAAAACAACAACTAATACAGTCAGAAAATAATCTAAAACTTTTGTTAATATCACTCAAATTAATATTACAGTACTAATTTGGAAATTCGCTGAGTACGCAGGTCTTCTGCAACGGGGGGTATTTTTTGTACTTATTGGCCTGATTTCTGTTCTAAAAACCACAGTTTCCGAATTCACAGTTTCCACAGGCTCAGGCGAGTTCGACACAACGTAAACATAAGGACTTCCACCTCCTTCTTAAAAAATTTAGCTCATCACTAAGTTTATACTTAGTTAAAAAAAAGTTGAAGTAGTTATACTGTGCAGAGAGCCTTCATGTGTTTGTTTAATTCATCATTCTGAACAGAAGGGTCAAAATGTATTATGTTATAATAATATTTATCCGATTTTGCAGCAATGACTGTAATCCGGTGCAAATCCTATCCCGCGCCGGTTTACCATCACTACTTCTCTATTTGCAACTGTGCTCGCAAGAAGCTGCCGCCTCCAGAACATCACTATTACGGATACACATTCCCAGGTAACTATAACACTACGTATTTGAATAACTCCACTTGATATTAAATGAGAAAGTACACATTCAGACGAATAAGCAGTAGTCAGGGGCGGCACAGAGTTATGTGTCATGACCATAGAACTTTACATAGACAGTTCTATCTTGACTCATCACTCAGTGATGGTCGCACAGAATTTAATTTTTAACCTATAACTTTTTTTAACCTATAAGATTTAATCCAAATCCTATTTATTTATTTTAATATTTATTATCTTATTTAATCCAAATCCTATAGGTTAAATCATATTGCCTTTACTGTGATTTAATGAAAATTACTTTATTTTTTTGTAACAATAACCTTAGGTAAATATTGAGAGTGGGTAAAACTTATATAAACGTTTGGTTTTTATTTTTATTTTATTTTTTATTTAAGGTGTTTCTACGCCAGTGGCATTTTTAACGTTTTGACGGGGAAAATAACGGTCCAAACCCCAATCTTGTTACTATCTAACATCGACCAGTTGTTCAGGGCCCATTTTAGCTTAGTTAGACTCCTACCACCCCTCCAACACCCCGCACCCACGGCACTGGAGATGAGAAATAATATTCTATCTATCTATAAGTAGAAATAAAAAATGTGTTGGTAATTGAAAGTTAAATCTTAAAACTTAGGTCAAATTTCCCTGGAAGAGCTGCTTGGATTGCATTGCTCCGCTCTACCTGGGCCCGAACGACGTTACCGAATGCCGCCTCGCGGCAGTAGCGCTAGGCGAGTTTGATGGTTGCAGAGGTTTACGGGAATCGTGTTTTAAAATTAACAAATTAAGATGGAGATTGACTCTTAACTTTTTCTAAAAGTAGAAAGAAGGATCTCGTCTCCTCTGGGCTTAGAATTTTTTAATACAATTTTATATTTCAGCTATAATTGTCTAAAATCATTTGTTTTTCTATATTTTTAACTGAAGTTTTCTATTAGTTTTCATGAAATAATTACAAAAGTGTAACACAGGAAATTTAGCGCCGTTATTCGTCTTTAATATGACGTCTTAGTGCTGTCCGATTTGCAAATGGTGTTTTGAATCCAACAGCACTATGACTTATAAACAGTATTATTCGTTTTAAAAACATACGGCATACCTAGCAGGTTAAACGAAATATATCTACAAAAGCTTATTTTACAGACACGTTTTTTTAAACAACAGTATAAGGTTAGTCTATACTGCAGTTTATATCAAACGCCGAGTTTTCAATATTTAAACAGCCATTACAATATATATTACTTTCAATTTTTATGTTTAAACATTTTTTTCAAATAAGATATTTCCTTAAACAAAGTATCATTTGAATAAATGTAGGATTCCTACTGACACAAGACTTATAAGCTATTTAAAAATTGCAAGTAACATTGCTGTGAACAGAGTTTGGTCAACGTTTAGTCGGTTTGCCTTACAATTAAATGTATAAAAATGTCTTAAGCCTAATCGTAACACTTACTTCCTCAAGAATCATAAATCATCAAATTGTCTTACGTCAAAAATATCAATCCTATCCTGTTACATCAAGAACCCCATCTTCTCCTCTGCCGAGCACAGCGCACATTTCCATTCCGGTAGCGGGCGGTATAGAGAGGTGGCTTGCCTGCAGCTTCCTTCCCTTCATGGGTGGCTGAGAGGAGTAACAAATAGCCTACTTAATGAATTCATTCATTAAATACAGGGTCTCACAAAAAAGTGTACCTGGCTATACAGGACCTGATTCTACATGCAAAAATAAGTCAAAAATAAAGAATAACTATTTTTGGATTTCGGCTTAGTTTAGCCGTAATCCGCCATTTTGTTTTTTATACATAATAATTTTTATTTCCGTGGCTGTTCGTTGTATTAAGTTCATATTTGGCATGAACCTTTATGACAGCAATGTCCATTTTCAGGAAAAAAATTATTTTTGTCCGATGTGTATTTTCAAAATGGCGGCCATTTTAAATTTTTAAACTCAAATATCTCAAAACCGGTAAGTTTTATCAAAATTTTACAAGAGACAAAAAAGTTGACAAATAAAATTACCTAACTAATGGTACCAAGATTGTAAGGATCCAACGACAAATAATGGAGTTATTGAGATTTTTCTTTTAAAATAACCTAAATTTGCATGCATTTTAATGGGAAATCAATGATTTTATGCATACAAATGGCAATCACGCCGTTATTTGTTGTTCGATCCTTACAATCTTGGTACCATTAGTTAGGTAATTTTATTTGTCAACTTTTTTGTCTCTTGTAAAATTTTGATAAAATTTACCGGTTTTGAGATATTTGAGTTTAAAAATTTAAAATGGCCGCCATTTTGAAAATACACATCGGACAAAAATAGTTTTTTTCCTGAAAATGGACATTGCTGTCATAAAGGTTCATGCCAAATATGAACTTAATACAACGAACAGCCACGGAAATAAAAATTATGATGTATAAAAAACAAAATGGCGGATTACGGCTAAACTAAGCCGAAATCCAAAAATTGTTATTCTTCATTTTTGACTTATTTTTGCATGTAGAATCAGGTCCTGTATAGCCAGGTACACTTTTTAGTGACACCCTGTATAACTAAAAGTTCCGTTTCAAGGATTATTTACAATGTATAGAAAAATTGCAAATTCTTTTCCAAACGCCGTTATATTATTTTAAATTTATTTTATTTTAGTTGATAAAGAATAAAAAAAAATAATTTCAAAATTTGCCGCCCCTTAAAATTTTGCTTTCCTAGGCCGCGGCCTACTCGGCCTATGTAGAAAATGGGCCCTGCAGTTGTTAGAAAGCATCAACAACTATAGCCCAATGACAAATGGCAACTGGGTTTGGAATCGAACCTTTAAAAAGCTACTAACTAGGATCGAACCGGCAACCTTTGGATTCAAAGGCGAGCACTATGACCACTCAGCTACCCAGCCAGTTTTTACGCAGTGTCTTAATGTTTGCTATAAACCATTTAAAAATAATAGCCTACCATAGATTAAGCATACACCTTAGAACATTTCACCCAAAAAATTGTCATTTAAACATAAATGAAATTATTTCCTATTTGGCAGATGAATAATAAAATTTGTAAAAATTTGACCTTTGTATAGTAGAAAAATATCTTAACACATAATTTTAAGACATTTTTACACCTGAGTATTTTTTATTTAACTATATGGTTTAGGACATTAAGAAAATTAAAGTTTGCCCCGTGTTATTATTCTAAGGAACAAAAAATGACCTTCAATTGGCTCCCTAACCGTTTAGTTTAGAGAAAAATGTCAAAGAATAAAAGAGTCTCAAAAACATGTGTAAATTAAAAAATAACATAAATATTGGGGTTCATATTTAACATTTTTGAGTTTACCCCCAATCCCCATTTTTGGAGTGGGGGTTAAATTTTTGGAAATTCTAAAATACTCGTCCTTTGGTCATTGCAACTTTCCCAGAAGTTAATCCAATTATTTGCACCTGTTCAACATTTAATGGGGTGGCCACCGTTTGATGACCTGGCACTTTTGGGACACACTGTATATATACGTCAAACACATATACTGTATTTGAATTTGAATATTTTTTTTCTTTTGGGACCTCAAAACGAAAAAGTAACATAAGGTCCTACCATGATTACTACCGTAAGAGCGTATTTCTTATATGAAAATTAAGACTAAAATGAAGACAACCTATCTATTTAAACAAATTTTATTTTAAAGTCGCAGTGTAGGTTTTAAATAGCTTTATTTCATTCTTGTTTATCTAAAAACATAAGGTTAATTCCAATTTATTTGATATATGCTGACATTTTATATTTATTGCTTATTAAAAAGTTGATAATGTGACAAATTGAATCAGGTTTAGGATTTTATCAAGTCATTTAATAAATTTTTAACGGTTGTCTGACAGAACTCGATTCCATCTCGGAAGAGGTTTACCGAGACATAGTGAAGCCGAAGGAGCAAGAGTTCAAGAACTTCAGATACACCCTCATACCTATGGCGGAAGTGATTGAAAATGTAAAGGATTTTATGGATAAAGGTATGTTACACGAGATGTTTAGATTAAAATAAATTTCTTAATTTTAAGTGCATAGTACACTGAATCGAACATGTTATACAATAATAATGCAAAATGTATTTTGAAGGGGTATCGACTTTCCCAATGGTTACAGGGATATTTCAAAAAGTGCATTCGCTGTTAATGTAAATCAAGTCTAATTGATTGTTCCACTTAAATTGGAGGCCAAATATCGTTAAAGATGCATTTTTTAAACTAAAAATCAAGTAATGCTGTACGACATTGTTGGGAATAAAAATTTTATGTAATAGTTTGTCGGATTTGTACAGGCAATCAATCTTCTACACGTAAGGATGATTTCTATGCTTATAGACAACATGGCGACTACACCTCATGACAACTCATAGCGGAGTATTTAAGAGGGAATCCCTCTTGAATGGTAACTTTTCTCAACAGTACCGGATACATTAGAGATGGGATTTCACAATCCATCTCACAGGTACCTCTTCTCCGAGGTAACTGATCATCTAACCTAACCTAACGCAAATATTACATTTTAAGTCAGGGTGCCCATCCCCCCCAAAGGCCATAGCGCGAATCCCCCCCAAAAAATTTTACCCCCCTCCCCCTATTCCCTTGACAACAACGCACAGCATGTATGGCTAGTTGTGCCTACTTTATTGTACTTCTTCTGAAGTACCACTGTACTTAGTTTAATATAATCCCAATTACATATTTAGATCAACATTTAAAAAAGTTACCAACTAGATCTATTTTTACTCAACTTTATAAAATGTTAAAATAAATACAGGTAACAGTGATTTATTTCTTGGAGGAATTATTGTGTCAATACATTAAACCTCCCTCAGTTGTTTCAGTTCAGATTATTACAGTTATATTTTCACTTAATTTAAAATTGAATAACTAGATAATTATGGAACTTTAATGGTCGAGTATTTAGTATAGCAAATTGACCAGAACCCAAAAGGGTAGGGACACTACGACTGGAATTATGTATGTAATTAGGTACTGAAAATACGAAGGCCTTTATGGAGAAATTTTACAAATAAAAAATTGGAACTGTAAGCCTTACATCACAAAGTACGGAATCCTAAAACTATTAATTCTCCTATAGGTTTGTCCTTAACTCAAAATGTTAATTAGGCTATGTAAGATATTTTATCCAAATTAAAAAATTTTCTAAAAATGTGATTTGCAATGTTTTGATAAAATCTGCCATTTTCAACTCAATTTTGTAATGATGGGATTTAACATTTTTTTCTACAAATGGAAGACCTTCAATATGATCTATGAATGAAACGATACGCAAATCTGTTTCCTAAGGTGCCCCTGTCTTGGGAGGATCATGTCAAAAAAAAAAAAAAAAAAAAAAAAAAAAAAAAAAAAAAAAAAAACTCATTCAAAAGTAGATTTCATTTACAACAGGTTAAAAAAATATCAATCCGTCTCGTCTACATATTTTCGCACTGTAATGTGTTTATAGGTTGTAATACATTATAAGATATGGGCATACATTTGACTTGGTTTACTGTCTGTCTGTGGTTTGTTGTCTGAAAAGTGCATGGCTAAACGTCTGTTCAGGACTCCTATACGGAAATTAATAACAACTGCAGCAAAATAACGTTCTTATATGTTTCTTGTTTAACTTATATGTTTGAATTAAATTATTTATTAAAGTTATTATAAATTTTGTATGTTATTATAATTCTCTTTCATTAGAAAGACACTGTAGATTAAAATACAATGTATAATAAACTAACCTAAAAATAAAAATAGTTTATTCTTAAAGAGTGGTAAACCAAATTAGATACATAATTGAGTTGAACCAGACTATTACATTCGTAAATTGTTAAACCCTTCCCTCAGTAACAAAATATTTCTTGGTTAACATTTTATAAAATAAGACCCCCGAATGTCAGTTAGAAACTGTCACCGACGTTGCCTGTTTACTTACAGAGTGTGTAATGAAGGATTTCGGTGATTGCAGACTGTTTTTCAATGGGCTCGTTCACGATCATCCACCACAAAAAGTTTGTTTAGGTTTTTGGCCATCACGTGACAAATCGCACAAATAACGTGTCTGGAATTTCGGAATTTGTCACATGATAGTCAAAAACATAAACCAGTTTGCGGTGGATGATCGTGAACGAGCCCATTGTTGCCAACCCATACACCACGCAAGATTCAACAGTAAAAAGGGTTGTTGGGTCAATAACTATAACAGTTTTAACCAAGAGTTCTTTTTATGTACTTAACTTTTCTTAGTTTTAAATTCAATTCCGAGTCAACATACTCTAATTCTATTTTACAAAATGTTGGAATACTATATTAATCCCCCTTGTGGGCACCCCTCTTTTAAGTGTTACCATGGACAGAGGTGCCTACCCCCCTTGGACCAGGACGCACAAGCCCCCCAAATCGGACCAGGACCCCCCCCCCCCCCCCCCCCCGAAGCTATACAATTTGTAACCCCCCTTGGAAATACCGGTAATGTCTTGTTCTAAATACAAATTATTCTAGTGTACATTTTCTGTAATTCATTTATCAAGAAAATGATTTAAATATAGGCTTGTCTGTTTAATATTATTAAATGAGCAATCTGTGTAATGACAAAATAAATTATCCCCGTTGCTGCAGACCTGCGTACTCAGCGAATTTCCAACATTATTAAATTTTTTTAACTACCCCCATAAACACCATGGGAACGAGGATGTAGTTTTGCTACCTTGGAGGTATTGCAAGTAGATATAAGAAAATCCATTCCCAGTGCATGTAACTAAATTGCATCAAATTCTGAAATTTTTCATTTACCCCATAAACCCCATAGGGATCTTGGGGGTTGAGTTGGTATAGGTTTGCTGCCATATGGGTGCTGTAAGTAGATATAAGTTAAACCCTTCCTAGTGAATGTAGATACCAAATTTTATCAAGTTATGTCAATAAATAAGTGAGATGCAGGGTTATGTTAGTTCCCCATTAGAGTAACATGGAAAAATTGTTTTTTGGATTTTCTCCGTAACCTGTTAAGACATGTTAAAAATTCAAATTACTAAATTGTTCGATTTTCAAGCTCTTTTAATTGGTTTCAGTTAAAATTGTTGAATTTTGAAAACTTATGTCCAAAAATATCAAAAACCCATTTTTGACCCTTTTGAAGCATTATAAAACCCCGTGTTCATAACCCGATAATGCTGGTTTGCGAACTTATGAAAATAGACCTGGTCCTACTCCTTCATACCAAATTTCATCGAATCGGAGGTCCCTGTCAAACGTTATCAGTACCACGGACATATGTCATTACATCCATAAGCTGCATCAGATTTAGTTAGACAACTGGTTTCCTTTTTAAAGTCATACAATATACCTCGCAGCATAGCACCAGTTCTTACAGCCGGTGTAACAGAGCATGCTGTTCTTTGTTGGATTTTATATAAGCGATCAAGTCCATGACTATCTCAATAAATAACTACAGTACTTTTCTTTGAGATATGTTGTATTTTGTGTTAGAAGAATTTTATTCTGATTTTCTTTCAGCTGTATTTGTATCTTGGGATATTTTTGGAGTGCACAGTGGAGGTAATTTATGCTCTTGTAGTCTTGTAGTGAAAAACAGCGCCTCTCTTCCACATGTGGTTCAGTTTCAGAGAGAACGTGAAAACTGTTACTAAGTGGTAGCACAAACTTATCACGTGGTTCAGTTTCAGAGAGACCGTGAAAACTGTTACTAAGTGGTAGCACAAACTTATCACGTACATTTGTAGATGCCAAAGGTTCTTTCCTCTCTCTCTTACAGTCACAGTTAATAGAGAGTTTTTGCAACATATGATAAATTTTACGGTAAACGCTAAACTTATAAAATAATATTATTCTAGAATAATACGTTATGCAGGATGGTTAAACTGAATGAATAATGTTTAATACTTGTCATTGATCACTTTTAAACCAGTTTTTGTAACTCCAAGCAATGAAAATTGCTAAATCCACCATTATTTAAATAGCGTTTAGCGTTTACCACATTGATATACCGTATGTGCAAGAACTCTCTGATATTTCTATACTGAATTTTGCTTTTATGAAGAGCTACTTTCAGTTTAACAATTTCCTCCACTCCCCAAAACCATCTCTTGTAGTTTGTTTTGGCAGATGAGATTTTTATTTTCCTTACATGTCATTTAAGTCTCTACCCAGAGTTTCAACAAAAAGGTTCATACTTTCAATTTCCTGTTTAAATCACAACTTAGTTAGGCCATTTAATGTACTTTAAACATTTTTTAGATTTCTTGACCTCCTTACATTTAGTGCACTATTTAGTAAAATTTACATTTAGTAAAAAGGTTTACTAACAACATATGACAGTTGGTAAATTTCAACCAATTATTTGTTGCTTGTTGTTTTCAACTAGATTGTTATTTTACTAACATTAGTGATGGATATTAACAACTAACTTATTAGGTTATGAACTACCCAGATGGTTCAGCGTTGTTAATTACCGTTCCGATCGGCTAAAATCAACAACCTTAATTATTGAGACAATTTACTTGGTTGACAACTATTAATTATTTTGTTAAAGTCAATCGCCTATGTTTTCACCAAATTCAGTGGGTTGTTTTTAAATATGTATAAAAAGTAAAGAACTACCAATTACTTGGTTAGTATCAACCAAAAGGCGTTTAACCTAGACTTGGTTGAAGTTATATTCTTTCAGTGCTCCCATTTGGATTTATTAGCACTAATAACACACATTTAAAACATTTAAAATGAAACCCCCATTGCAAAATAGAGCTCTAGAATTGCTTTTGAATTTAAAATGAAATAATTAGTAACAATTAATTATGAAATCAACTGTTAACCAAAGCATTGGAATCCATATTACAGATTCAAAATGTGGTTCAGCATACACCAGAGTGCAGCACCCTAAGCATACATTAAAACAGTCTAAAAGGCGAGTGAGCGAAGCGAATGAGCTCGTCTTGAATAGATACAAGCCTTTTTGCACTTGGTATTTTAGTGCACCTACTGTTAACTGATATTACAACAAAGATTTGTTTAAGTTAACAAAGCAAATGCTCGGCCCCCAGGTATACCACTTTACTAAACCAAATTATTTATTGATTAGTTATTTACATAATTTAATTATATTTTCTATTCAGCTCAATTCCATCAGGAGCACTTGAAGGACAGCAACGGCTGCAGCATGGAGCGAATGTTTATGCAGAACTTGGGAATGGCGCTTCAAGACTTGGAGCGTCATGAGATCGAGTGCGGCACAGATGTCTACGGATACCTTTACTTCTGAAGAAAACGAAATCAATTAGCATTTCATCAATAGGTTTGCCATGGTAATTTAGGAGCTGGATTTTTAACAGTTTATAGACCATGTTAAAATGTGTATTTTCACTTAAGTCCAAGAACATACTTCTCAAACTTATTACCCCTCACAATTAAACAACCCTTTTTTTGTTAAAATCGTAGCATGTCAGACAGTCAGCCCCTATGAGTTTAGTAACTAAATAATCAATATGGATTCTTTTACTCGTTCCAAAACAAATAAAAAAATTTAATCATTTACAACAAAAAATTTTGCAGTTTTTAGATTTTTTAATGTAGATTTGTTTTTTTAAATAATTATTTTCCTAAAGTAGTGTTAAGCATTCTGTAAAGCGAGGTTTTATTATTGTATACTTATCAATTTGCGATTAAAAAATTGTTTTGAGACGTCTCACGAGCCGGCTCCCAATGAAACCCACATGTTTAAACCAACGACCGATTTTTAATTACTTATTAATTTTTATTCTAAGCTGCAGCTACTTTTCTGCATGACATACTGCACTACCTGGAAAGCAGAAGGGGGTATAAAGAAAATCTCGAGGTTTAAGCTTTATTTTTTTTATTATGAATGTAAATGAACATAATATCATGGTCTATAAACAGTGAAAAACTCAGCTTTTTAGGAGTTCTTTTCCAAGTAAAACATATTTAGAGTAGACTATTTCATGAGTGACACGCTGTGAGTGACTATTTTGTAATTCATTTATTTTTAAGTCAGTCATGAATAGCAAAATTGTAGAATTTTAAAAATAACTTGACTGATAAAATTGCTAAAACTACAGTATGTGACGGTAATATTTTTGTAATTTAATGTGAAACCAAATATTGTGTTTTTCAAACTGTGTTGCTGATATTAGTTTATATATTGTAACTTCGGACAACAGTGACACAGCGCTGTATTAGGGCTAGTATTGTTGTAATATGCATTAGTAATGTAATATTAACCTTTACTATAATTTGTCCTAACATTAAACTATTAATATAAGTTTTTATAATGTATAATTTTGACAGTTGTTGTCCAGTTAGAACTTGGTGTTTATAATGTTCTTAAGTTCATTAGTTCTTATTCGAATAAAAATATTTCTTTATTCATATAATAATCTTTTTGTAGGCCCTCCTACTCCTGTAATTTTTTATACTTTAAAAAAATGTTGAGGCGAGAATCATGTTGAATTTAATCATAATGCCCAAACAACTTTTTATTGAGTTTGTGGTTTTAATAGGTGAATTATTAAAAAATTGCACACCACCCATAACATCTACCGGATGTCCCAGACCACCCGTACAATCCTTTCAAAAACTACACAATCCATTTTTCTCAAAAACAAATTGTGCCGTTATAGGTAAACCGGTTACACTCTATCCATTGATGATAATTTCAATGTACCAGAAGTAAAATATCAAGACCTGAAGTCATTAATTTTAAATATTAACCAATTCTTTTATGGTATTTGGTAGGCTATAATAGACATAATTTTAAGACTACGTTAAAATTTAATGTGTGTAATCCTAACAGTTTTGGAGATAATAGCAGTAAAAGTTTTTTCCGTTTAGAATAACATGGAGCAAATTTTCATGTCCATTAAAACTGAAACTTTTACCTTTAACATAACTGACCAAGCATAAAACTATACCTCCTCATTTCAACAAAGCTTAGGACCTCATTTTAAATAATATTTCATCATAAAATACTGATTATCATGGAATTTAATTTTTGTCTTCCACACATTTTAAATAATCTCCGTCATATTGAAAAACTATTCGAAAAATTAAATAAATGATGACAAAACTAATAATTTATGATGCATAACTGTTTAAAAGAAGAAGCTAAAATATTTTTACACTGGGCCTTTTTAGTTTAACAGCAAATTTTCAGAGATAATGAATGTGAAGTTTAGTCCCATGTTATTCTTATGAGGAAAAATAAAACTTTTAGCGCCATCATCTCCAAACCTTTCGGATTACACACATGAAATTGTAAAATAGTTTTAAAATACCATAAAGAGTAGGGGTTGGTATTTAAAATTAATGACTTTAGGTCTGGGGTACACCCTGTACATTGAAATCATCATCAATGAATATAGCGCAACCGGTTTACCTATATAACGTCACAATTTGTTTTTGTGAAAAATTAATTGTATAGATATTAAAAGGAGTTTATGGGTGGTGTGGGACATCCCGTATAAGGGCAGTATCAGAACAACCATAAGCAGAAAATTGTACACAAAAAACTCCACAGTACAATTAATTACAGGACTGAGAAAAGGAGATGTCAGTTTTCTGAAATTTTCATACACCCTCAATAACTGCCATGGATGTATGAATGATAACCATAAACACAGTTCCATAGACCTTTTTCATTACTAACCCTCAAGGGTGATATATAATAGGTAGGATAAACTTAAAGGTCAGATGAAATGTAAAATTAAACATGTAAAATTAAGTTATTTTTGAAAGGATTTAAAACCCTTAAAGGATTTTTTAAGTTATTTAAAATTGAAGGAGAACTCCAGCTACTTGGGCCTTTATACAACCTTAAGTTTAATGTTTTCAATGAACACTGTAAACTGACAATTATTGATGTTCCACAGCATGGTGTTGTTGTAGTCTACAATTTAGTATTCTGAGTTTCTATTTTAGTAAAATATAGAATTCAAATGGAAGTCATATTTGATTCCAATGAAAGATTCGTTTAACCATAAAGTTATAAAATTCTAGAACGGATAATTCAATATTTTTTTTCGTAAGAATTGGATAATTCATTCTTTTTGACAATCATCTGCCTTTGACCCTTGACATGGTAGCCACTATAGAAGACACAAAATATTTTTCCTTAAGAGTCTGCAGGACCTCCGCCACCTCGATTTTTAGTCCCATTAGAACAATGTTGATTGTAGGTGTCTTCGAAACACTTTATCTCGATAATCTTGCATCGGATTCACATGAAACTTGAAAATGTTCATCATAATGGTGTGGGGTTCATATGACGTGGATAATTTTTTAAATAAACCTCATAAAATGGTTTAACATTGTTTAAAAAAGGTGTTAATATACAATGTTTTTTTATTCGTTATTCGAGTGGATAATTTTTCAATTAATTTTCTATCACGTCAACTGAAGGACAGTATGACCACATTTAAAATGACATCAAGTTTGTAATTTTCAGATGAAAAACAAATTCACAGTAATTCTTTAAATTTAACATTGTTCTTATGGGACAAAATGCCAAAATGGCGTAGTTACTGCAGACTCTTAATGTTGACTAGTTTAAATCAGAAATTAAATAATCCGCTGGGAAAATGATACCAAGTTCACAATATTACTTATAAATTTATAAATAAGGATTACCATAAATCTACAGCTTTCAAGTGCTTAGTTAATATTCTAGTTTGTTAAAATTTAATGTTGATTTGTAAAGAGTCACAAAGTGATTCCATCGATGATGTTTTTTCACCACTGATGAAACCGAACAAAGGACTCCAGATAGGACTGCTGAAGCAGGTTATCAGCAGTCAGCACTGCAGTGTTATCAGCATTGTCGGCCATATTGATGTCACTCATCCTTTGACGTCACGTCATGGCACGTCTACACTCACCATGGTCTTAATCAATGTCAAACTGACGATGAATTGATACTTTTGTTTACAAATACAGAGAAACAATTTTCTTAGAGTTAACTACCCTAATTGGGTCAATAATTAAAATTTTCATCTAATTCTTTAACGCATTACTAGGCTAATAATTTGCTTCACTTAAGGAGTGTTATGTGGTGTCATCTCTTTAGTGCCGATTCTTATGAGCAGCGAACTTCAGGTAGGAAAAGAGTCAAATGGCATTTGCGGGGAATTCCTCCCTTCGGCAGGGAAAACCCTCCTGTGCGGCTTTGAGTAAGTTACAAGACACCTCTCGCACGATTCTGTCCTATTCACTTCCTCGTATTTTCAGAGTCATAAACAGTAATTTGCTTATAAAATAAGACACTGTAAAGGCTATAATAATAATACAAATTTGTATCCATGTGGGAAAAACAACGAGTAAACCATTTGATTATACTAGATGTAAAATTGCAATTTAAAAGGAATAAAATAATGTCCTGACCGCTGCAATTATCTAATGCAAGCATGTTACTTTTCCTCCTTTTTTTCTCAGCTTGTGTGCATCGTAGGAGAAATCTGCGCATAACGTTAGAAAGGTATCGTCCTGTAGATAAGCAGAATCACATTATAATTTTCATCGGCCACCAAGCACGGCTATGCCCTACAGGCTTTAAAATTTTCAATGATAATCTTATGGAAGAAGGGTAATTTATTGCATCATTAGACAGCTGTTGTACTAAAAAATGCAAGGTAATTATATAGGAGGAAAAATGTTTCAGTTATAAAAGATTTTTTAACTAATTGGGTCCAAATCAACTGAATTTTCATTGAATTTCAACTATTGGGTGATTTCTAGAATTTGTTTAGTAAATTGTAGCTTATTAACTATAATTTGTTGAAATATAGAACACACACATTTTTAACTAACATTTTGAGGACTCTTCTGCTATAGTTGAAAAATTCGCAAGTATGTTTTTCAACTATTAGACCCAATTCGTAGTAAATAAAAATAACTTATCAAAATCTTAAATGCCAGTAATGCGTGACTGGGAAAAATAGATTATTCATAGAATGCCAAGTTTTGAACCTCATCAGTTCAGGTTGAATTGTCTAACAGATGGCACATGGTGTTGATACATTGTCCATAATTTTCATTCGTAGCCGACAGGAGGGTCTCCCTACCTAAGGGAGGAATTCCCCGCAAATAATATTCAACCCTTTTTTTATATTGTTTGCCGCTCACGAGACTCTCCACTAACAAAAGTATGATTAGTGATAAGACTTTTGCACGTTAATTAATTCTTTGAAATCATTTGCATTTCTCCAGAAAATGCTGCTTTATTTTGATATCTTTTCGATGATAGTATTACTTGTATCCCATCATTTCTCACATAAAAATAAATAATTTTCATTTGTTACCCGTACTTCTAGAGGAAGGTGTTCGATAGCAATCAAACAACACAAAAAATCGGTATAATAATACATTCAATTGTACTGCTAAAACTTAACATTCATTCATAATAACGAAGTTTAATTTCTTAACAATTCCATTCCATTAAATTTGCATGCAAGGTGGAGTATTGCTGTTGAGGAGGCAATCAGCAAAGTGCTGGTGTTGCAGTCACAATGGGGTAGTTAAACTACCCCCAACTCAACGTTGGGCTAAGCTATAGTCCCGCACCCGCACGCTGGGGCAGTCTTTGTTGGGCGATAATTTTACCACTTTAATGTCTTGTAAATCAAATTCACTTTTACTGAAACTATTTGTATTTTTTGGGATACCAACTGGGAGTATCTAATTAGTTGTATTTGTCATAAGTATATATAAATTTAAAAATAATTTTTCGTGTAATCTTAGTTTCTGCGGTACTCCTTCTAACAGGTTTTTCACGCCGGTGCAGTCGGGTACAGTTACCCGTGGGAAGGACTTCAAAATCCGCCTTGCAGGTACCTCTGTTCCGCTCAGCAACTGATCATATAAAGTAACCTAAAGTACATATAAAAAATTGTAAGTGTTAATATTTAGAACGGTTACCAACGAGAAAAGCTGCTTGCCAGAATAAATCCGGCTCTTTCTCTAACGAGGTTTAGTAAAATTGTGACATCTACTATTTGTCAGATACCACTCACTCATGTATCAGAGAATCTCCATAATTATAAGGGATAAAGGGTTGAAAATTGGCATAGATGTTCTTTTTTGCTTAAAAATGCTCACTAAGAAACGGTTTTGCAAAATTCCTTCAGGGCTCTGCCTCACAGGACTTCAAAGCTTCTATCTAATGTTGTTCTTATGGCTATTTTTTTATACAAACAAAGGAAACAACGAATCTGAAAAGCAATGGGACCTAAAATGTTAAAATTTGGCATGGGTGTTCTTCTATGCTCATAGGTGCTCACGGTAACGGTTTTGATAAATTTCATCAGGGCTCTTCCACAGTGGACTTCAAAATTTCTATTTAAATATTCTTATAGCCAATTTTTATTAAGAATCTAGGAAACAATGAATCTGAAAATCTTTAAGGCCTATTATGTTAAAATTTGGTGTCGGTGTTCTTCTTTGCCTATAGGTGCTCACTAAGGAACGGTTTTGGGAAATTCCACCAGGGCTCTGCCGCATGGGATTTCAATTTTCATCTAATGTTAGTTTTGTGGCCAATTTTAAATATGAATCTAGAAAACAACGAATCTGATAAACCAGACAACCTATGAATGGACATTCTTCTTTGTTCAGAGGTACTCACTAAGAAACACTTTAGCGGAATTTCTTCAGGGCTCTGCCCCACAAGCCTTTGAAATTTCAATATACAGTAATGTTATTCTTACAGCCAATTTAAAGTCAGATGTAGTAAACAACACATCTCATGAACTATAGCAAATGCAGGGTTGATATTTGAAGTGATCTCTTTGTCCAGAAGTGCTCAATAAAAACTGTTTTGCACATTTCCTTCAGGGCACCGCCCCACAGAAGCTCAAAATTAGGATAAAGCTTACGGGGTTGAAATTTGGCATGGCCATTCTTCTTTGCTAATAGGTGTTTACTAAGAAACGGTTAATCAAATATATTTTTTTTTGAGTTCTATAGTTTTCCGCCCCACTGGACTTAAAAATTATTCGATGGGTTGAAATTTTACTCGGTCATTCCTCCTTGCTCATCTTGTCTAAGAAATGGTTTTTAAATATAATTTTTAAAGGCCTTTTAGGCTCCACAACACAGGACTTAAAATTACTATGATGTCCTTGTGTTCAATTTTAACTGTGAATCAAGGCAAATCTCAAAGACTGTAGGACCCACAGGGTTAAAATTTGTTATTGGCATTCCCTTTTTCTCCTAGGTGCTCACTATTGAACGGTTTGACACATTTTCTTTAGAGCTCAACCCCCACAGAACTTCATAATTACCATGGGCCCAACGGGGTTGAAATTTAACATGGACGTTCCTCTTTGCTAATAGGTACTCACTGAAAAAGTTTTGCATATATAGTTTTTGAAGTTATTAAGGCCCCGCCCCACTGGACTTAACAAATAGTCCAGGGCCTATACGGAGTTGAAATTTTTACGTAAACGTTTCTTTACTCATAAGGTGCTCGCTAATAAACGGTTTTGCAAATTTCCTTTAGGGCTCCACAGAACCTCAAAATCATTATAAATTCTATGGGTTTGAAAAATTTTGTGTGCATGTTCCTCTTTGCTAATAGGTGCTCGCTAAGAAAAGTTTTTTGGGGTCCTTTAGGACTCCGCCTCTCATGATTTCAAAATTACTCTAGAGCCTATATACAAGGTTGAAATTTGACATTCCTCTTTGCTCATAGGGGCTCAATAAGAAACAAGGGACATTTTCCAAATTTCCTTTAGGGCTCTGCTTCACAGAACCTCAAAAAAAAAAAAAAAAAAAAACATAGATCCTACTGGGTTAGAATTTAAAGTGGACGTTCTTCTTTAGGCGCTCACTTAGAAAAGGTTTTGAGAATTTAGTTTTTTAATTTTATTAGGGCTCCGTCCCACTGGACTTGAAAACTATTCTAGGGCTCACTAAGAATGATTTTTGCATATTTCCTTTAGGGCTCCGCCCCACAGAACCTCAAAATTATTATAAATCTTACGGGGTTGAAATTTATCGTGCGGACGTTCCTTTATGCTAATAGGTGCTCACTAAGAAAAAGTTTTGAAAAATTCCTTGAGGGCTCCGCCCCAATACGTCAATGTTTCAATATATTTCTTAATAAAGTAGATTTTGTCGCTTTTTAATGATTAAATTCTATAACAGGTGAAGCCGTGCCCGTGACGGGCAACAGCTAGTAAATTATATTTCTAAATTGTAATAAGTGTGGTGGCTTATTAAATTAGAATTGGAAAATTAAGTTTTCAAATCAGTGGTGAAGAACTCATAGGCAAGGCAATACCATCGACTATAGTTACATCCATAGACAATGCTACTATCGTATCGTGCACATAAAATATCATTTCAGTTTTGCATTGTAATCTACCATATATTTTAATTGGTTTTATAAATATTTTGCTTAAACTACTGTACACAGAAACCGATTTCCTAAATCCTAATGTAAAAAAAACCCGTCGCAGCAGACCTAAGTAGCCTCCTCAGAGAATTTTTAAAAGAATTTGAGCTTTTGTATTTCTCAAAAAAAAAAAAAACCATAAGAATTATCCGTTTGCTGCTATGGGATGTTGTTAGAAAATGTTAGTTGTTAGGAAATTGTAGGGGTTGGTTAGATAAGATAAGGTTAAAATAAAATTGTATTAATATTCGGTAATTTTTTATTTAAAAAATTTTTAATGTGTTGGTTAGCCGCCATATTGGTGTTTTAAGTAAATGTTAGTTAAACCCTACCTAGGGAATGTACATACCAGATTTTATAAAGTTAATGTTAATAAATAAGGGAGATACAGGGTTTTGTTGATTTCCCATAAGATTAACACGGGAAAGTTATTTTTTGTTGAGCTAAGTTAAAAATTCAAAAGTACTAAATTGTTAGTCTTTAGGGCCTCTAAGCTCTTTAAATAGTTTTAGTTATAATTGTTAAATTTTGAAAATAAAAGGTCCAGAATTTCCAAAAACCCATTCTTGACTCTTTTAAAACTCTATAAAACCACGTTCCCATCACCCGGTCATGCTCGTTCTTGAACTCCTGAAAATAGACCTGGTCTAAAGCCGCGTCCGCACTGGGCGAACATTCGTGGAGAACTTTTTCGGCGCACACAAAAATCATCAAACATTCTTAACGAACAATTATCCGGCCATATGATTTACATTCTAAAATGTTAGCAACGAACAAACAAATTAATGTTCGGAAGAACTTTTTTCGGCGAACATGTTCGGCCAATGCGGACGCGGCTTTAAACCTTCATACCAAATTTCATCTTAATTGGACGTCGCCTTCCAAATTATCAGTACCACGGACACACACATATATAAAAATGATCGAATGGTGTTTTTGGCTTTTGGAGACCTCAAAATGAAAAAGTAACATTGTTCCGGGTCTTACTATGTCTACTGCCGTAATAGCGTATTCCCTATAGAGAAATTCGCTAATAACAAATTATTTGTATTGATTGAATTAATCGTGGCTCATTATCATAAATGTTATTATTAAGTTTCCATTGTGTAGAGCAGATAATATAATTTGGACAGATTAGTTTAAAATATGACTAAAAATTGACGGAAATTGTTTGCTGAAATGTGACCAATGACATCCCCTACCCTTCCTCAGAAAAGTCCCCTAAAATCCCCAGTAGGGAACATGCCTAAAAATGATGGGTGGAGTCAGAAATAAATCTTTGTTAGCTGATGGGATTATACATATTAAATTAAAGCTCTTATGTAATAGAATTAAATGCCGTAAACCCCATGTCAAAGGTTATTTGAGTATAAAATGGTTGGTACTTGACAGGCTGGTGCCTGTCAAATATCGAATTAAAATCAAATTTTAACCCAAACGCTTTAATCACCTTTACATCGTTATTCAAAGAGGGAACTTTTTTCTTAGTCCATAGCCATGCTGACACAGAATTTTAAAGGTCTTAATAAAGAGAGTACATAGCCTAAAAGCAGGCCTCAAAAGGTCAAATATGTCGAAAGTTATTGCATTTATAATTATTTATAATATTATTTTTCTAAATTTTTAACGTTTGCCATTTTCCCCAACCATCATATTGTGATCGGGTTTAGCGCATTGTATTTTACCATTGAAACATCCTGGAATGTATTTAAATTTAGAATGCTTAATTTAAATTTTATCACCTCCTCCTCGGCCAACCCCCATTTTTTGGCATGATCCCCATATGAAATTTCAGCGGACTTATCTGAGGACGGTTAGGGGATACCATAAAACTTATTTAAAAAGAAATTGGCTGTACAAAAGTAATTTCATTATTCCCGACTAATTTTTCTACACTAAATGCGTTTTTAAGCATATCAGTTGGCTAGTTGATGCTCATTGGTTGACTGTATATCACGCCACTCTGATTGTTTCTCAGAACGCCAAGGCAGCGTCTACCTGGTGATTCATTTGGACGAGTTCAATGTTCTTCATGTGGAGTCGAGGAAGGACACAGATTCATTTCAAGGTTATCAGATATTTTCCTGCATACTTTAAAATAACCCTGTTGCAGCAGACTGGCGTACTCAGCAAATTCCAGTTTTGTTAATTTTTAACATGTTTAAGCAAGCCCACCAGTAGTTTGTGATTGTAACAGTCTAGCTTTTGTTTAAATATATAATGTAACAGTGTCTCATTCTCTTATCCAAGATACTGACGCAAACAGGTGCTTATTTAAATTTATTGTTCATTAGACCAAAGCGTTTGAAGAAATGATTAGTGTAGTGTTATCAGGCCTACGTATCAACAAAGTTTAAATTTTATACATCAGGTTCAAATTCGACAAAAAATATTACTCTGCAAACTGTAGTCATAATTACTCAAAGAGACATAATGCTGTGCTCATTTAACCTCCGGATGATTAAATGAGATGGTAAATGGTCGCTGACTGTACAAAATTACAACAATAAAATGAACTACATTTACATGGATAAAGAGATTGTATTAATGCACTGTCGTTACAATGTGTTAACGTTGTATTTAAGCCTACGTGGAAACTACAGTGTCAGTGAACAAAACCTGGATATTATTAATGACTTGTTGCAATGATGATATTCCCTGAGAAATTACCCGACACTCTTAATCCCTTTACAAACACAATTTGTGATATTGTAATCCATAACACGCCTATATGATGACATTTGTTTGCCTTGACGTTAATTTATTTTATTTTATATTTAATATAGCCAACTTATTTATAAAATGCATTCAACAATCAAATTCTAGACCGAAATGGGATGGAAAAGAATGTATACGCAATGTACAGTTATTTATCCGATCATTACACAATATATAAAATTTATTTCTAACTATATAATACTGTACGATATAATTAAAATATTCACCGTTAATGCTGACGAAGAAATTACCTGATCTAAATGTTACAGAGATACGTCACACGGACCACCAAAAGTAAACACAATTGAAATATGTACTCTTATCGATTGTACTTAAATAAAACCTTTCTTTCTAGCTAAGTTACTTGGCAGGAGTCATAATGCATTTGTTGTACGGAAGTAGTCTTTTCAAGGTATAAACGAAATGATCAACGAACGTTGTTGGTGTATTAGAAAGTTTTACACTTATACAAGAAATTAATATATATATAAAAACACACAAACCTATTTAAATAACGGTGGATTACGCTATTTTTACAGCTTAAAGTTACATACACTCATTGAAAAGTGATCAATGACAACCATTCCACATTAAATGTACCTATATAGTTACACAACGCTGCATAAAGTATTACTCATACATTTCACATTTTTAAATGCCGCTTAGCATTTGCCATAAGTGTTCCGAGTGTTGCAAAAATATCAAAGTTTGTGTTACGAGTTGTTAAGTAAATTTATTAAATTTATCCTAGATAGGCCTACTGTACCTACACATGAAATGTTGTTATAGCATTGCATGCCTAACAAATTTCAAAAGTTTTCTATAGCCTATTACATTTTAAGACTAACCTGAACATTTAGTTATTATACAAAATGTAAATACATTTTTGGAAAAGAAAACAATAAGGAACATGTACTGTATTCTTATTACTCAGAAGATGACTGTAGAGAATGTTTTCGTAAAATTGGTTGTTAACAAACTGCAAAGTTATAGAGTCCATGGATACTAACTTGATTGCTTGATAGCTCTGGGAAGTTAATTGAGCAAATCATAATTGAGCGCCTAAGAGGGTCTGACATGTTATTCGCCACCCAGCCGTTGGATTTATAAACTCAGCAAAGCAACTTTAGATCACCTTGATTATTATCTAAAGTGGGTTACTATATAGATAAGCTTGAATTTAGTTTGCAGTGTCATATATAAGTGTATACTTACTATACTACATTTCAGTGAAATCAAAAATACAGGGTGTTCCAGACCACCCGTACACCCCTTTTAAAATCTACAAAATTAATTATTCACAAAAACAAATTGTGCCAATATAGGTAAACCGGTTGTGCTCTATCCATTGATAACAATTTCAATGTAGGGTGTACCAGAAGTAGGCCTAACTATCCAGACCGGAAGTCTTTAATTTAAAATACGAACCCCCACTTTTTATGGTATTTTTGGATTCTGGACATAATTTTAAGACTACTTTACAATTTAATGTCTATCCCTAATCCTAACGGTTTGGGAGATAATGGAGGTCGAAGTTTGATTTTTTCCCATAACAATAACATAGGGCTAAATTTCACATCCATTATCTCTGTAAATTTCCAGTGAAACTAAAAAGGCATAGCATAAAAATGCCTTAGCTTCTTCTTTAAGACACTTTAGCATCATAAATTATTAGTTTTGTCATGAATTATTTTATTTTTCGTTGAATTTGTCAATATGGTAGAAATTATTAAAAAATATGTAGAAAACACGAAATTAATTACAAGAAACTCGGCATTTTTTAAATAAAATACTATCTAAAATAAGGTTATAAGACATTTTTATGCTTGGACAGTTATGTTATAGGTAAAAGTTTCAGTGTTAATGGATATGACAATTTGCTCCATGTTATTCTTATGGGGAAAAATCAAACTTCGACCTCCATTATCTCACAAACCGTTATGATTACGGAAAAACCGTTACGGACACATAGGCTATTCTCAAAATTATGTCTAGAATCCAAAAATACCATAAAAAGTAGGGGTTCGTATTTAAATTAATAACTTTTGGTCTGGATAGGCTATTTCTGGTACACCCTGTACATTGAAATTATCATCAATGGATAGAGCGCGACCGGTTTACCTATAATGGCACAATTTGTTTTTGTGAATAATCAATTTTGTAGATTTTAAAAGGGGTGTACGGGTGGTCTGGGACACCCGGTATATTGTTTTCTCCTTATTTTCATTTGTATGCATATTTCACACATGATTTGTCAAAGTAAAATGCGAATCAAACTACAGCACATAACCAACAATGATTAACGAATTTTTAGGCAACAGAAATCAACGAGTTCTGTAAACGGATTAAACACATTTTCTCGTTCGCCTTTGTACCCTGCAGGGAATACGCTATTACGGTAGTAGCCATCGTAAGACCTAACCCCGGGACCATTTTACTTAAGCGGCGGAGCCAGTGGCCCTTGAATTTGTAGTTATCATTTTGCCTTTATGACATCACACGACGCAGTCCTAGCAACCTCCACGAGATATGTTCATAAAGAGTGTACCAATCCAACACCAAAGCCAAAGCTGGCTCTCTCATGCTTACATCTGAAACGTTTCCGTGACCATAGTAAATGGACCTTACATTCTGTACAACCCCCCGTACAACACCTGAAGAGGTTTCTACCAGAGCACTCAAATTCCGAAATAACTTAAATTTATGTATAAAAAGACCCAAAACCCGACCTTAACTTGAAAAAAATGATTAAAAACATTTCTTAAGGAGGCATTTGAATGTATATGACTCTGTCGACTCTTGCCTGATATCATTTGTTAAAATGCATTTTTCTGTTTGGTAAACTCGGGTTTTTATTTAAATTACAAAGTAATTTGTTTATTTAGTGTTAGAATTTAGTTTTCCTTCAAATTATGAAATGAGAAATTTTTAGACGGACCTTACCGAAAGGCGAGTTTACATAAAGATTAACCTTCTATAACTTTTAACCATGCAAAACAGCTTACTAAAAATGTGCATAATTATTCGTCGTAAAATTATTATCTGCAATAATTCACTATTATACATATTAGTAGTCTATGAGTGTTTCCAACCAACTTATTTAACTTGATTAAGCTATTACCAACCTTTTTTTTTTGTTTCAGGCGTAAAGTACACTAAATAAGATACAGACTATATAAACAAATAATTAAAACTCACTTATTATGTTGGAGTTGCCCCTGGAATCTTCTCACGAGGTTGCTGGTCGTGTCTTTTTTGTCGATCCTCGAACGAAATGGCCGGTGATGGGGACAATAACGGAGGGGATCCTTGGACGCTCGTCACGCACCCAGCCCAATATGAGCCAGAGGCGGAGTAGAGGGCCTCTCAGCTTGGCTCGCGGACTATCTTCATTGGGATCTTCAGTGTTCTGGGGGGGGGGGGGGGGGTTACACGCAGGGGATCCTTGGACGCTCGTCAGGCCCCCAGCCCAATATGAGCCAGAGGCGGAGTAGTGGGCCTCTCAGCTTGGCTCGCGGACCATCTTCATTGGGATCTTCAGTGTTCTGGGGGGGGGGGGGGGGTTACACGCAGGGGATCCTTGGACGCTTGTCACGCACCCAGCCCAATATGAGCCAGAGGCGGAGTAGAGGGCCTCTCAGCTTGGCTCGCGGACCATCTTCATTGGGATCTTCAGTGTTCTGGGGGGGGGGGGGGGGTTACACGCAGGGGATCCTTGGACGCTCGTCACGCACCCAGCCCAATATGAGCCAGAGGCGGAGTAGAGGGCCTCTCAGCTTGGCTCGCGGACCATCTTCATTGGGATCTTCAGTGTTCTGGGGGGGGGGGGGGGGTTACACGCAGGGGATCCTTGGACGCTCGTCACGCCCCCAGCCCAATATGAGCCAGAGGCGGAGTAGAGGGCCTCTCAGCTTGGCTCGCGGACCATCTTCATTGGGATCTTCAGTGTTCTGGGGGGGGGGGGGGGGGTTACACGGAGGGGATCCTTGGACGCTCGTCACGCCCCCAGCCCAATATGAGCCAGAGGCGGAGTAGTGGGCCTCTCAGCTTGGCTCGCGGACTATCTTCATTGGGATCTTCAGTGTTCTGGGGGGGGGGGGGGGGTTACACGCAGGGGATCCTTGGACGCTCGTCACGCAACCAGCCCAATATGAGCCAGAGGCGGAGTAGAGGGCCTCTCAGCTTGGCTCGCGGACCATCTTCATTGGGATCTTCAGTGTTCTGGGGGGGGGGGGGTTACACGCAGGGGATCCTTGGACGCTCGTCACGCCCCCAGCCCAATATGAGCCAGAGGCGGAGTAGTGGGCCTCTCAGCTTGGCTCGCGGACTATCTTCATTGGGATCTTCAGTGTTCTGGGGGGGGGGTTACACGCAGGGGATCCTTGGACGCTCGTCACGCCCCCAGCCCAATATGAGCCAGAGGCGGAGTAGAGGGCCTCTCAGCTTGGCTCGCGGACCATCTTCATTGGGATCTTCAGTGTTCTGGGGGGGAGGGGGGGGGTTACACGGAGGGGATCCTTGGACGCTCGTCAGGCCCCCAGCCCAATATGAGCCAGAGGCGAAGTAGAGGGCCTCTCAGCTTGGCTCGCGGACCATCTTCATTGGGATCTTCAGTGTTCTGGGGGGGGGGGGGGGGTTACACGCAGGGGATCCTTGGACGCTCGTCACGCCCCCAGCCCAATATGAGCCAGAGGCGGAGTAGTGGGCCTCTCAGCTTGGCTCGCGGACCATCTTCATGTTGGGGATCTTCAGTGGATCTTAATTCTTTTCGGAGTCTACTCGTAGAATCTGATCAATCATGAATTCATTAGTATTAAATTTTGTGAAAGCATTAACTTTTCTAGGAAATAATAATAATATTGAATTGCACTTTTTCATTTATTTTTTATTTGTGTTTATTCTTTATGACATTGCAAATGAGATCTTTAAAAAGAAAACTTTTCCAAGAGGTAAAAAATTATACGTTCTACATTTAAGTGCAGATTCTCATGGATATAAAGATCGTTAAATGCGAACTTGTATAAAATATTATCTTTATATTATTCGTAAAAACACCTATGCCTATTTAAATATAATAGGTTCCTTTCAATAATTAAGAAGTTTCGACTTGGCTAAAAAAGGAAATACAAAATTTTAGTTATTTTGGCAAATCATTTTTAGGTATTCCCAAAAATTATTCATTTAATTCAGTTCGTTTATTAAATTATTACCAAACAATTAAATTAAACAAATACATAAGAGTTATGGCTAAGCTTACCTTTTGTTCGGTGTGGCGGATCAGCCATAATTCTTAAACCTTAGAAGTTAGTCGGAAACACTCATAATCTTAACTAATGTTAGAAAAAAAGTACTCAACAAAGTATCAAAAGTTCAGTAAACTGTGGATTGCATGAAAAAGTTAAGCTATACAAGGTATAGGCTATTGTAGTTTTTCTTTGATTCAAGCCTGCAATATTCAAAAATTTGTCATAATATTTGAATTACTATATAAGGAGACTACATTTTAAGTTTCCTTTAAAGTATAAACGTGTTTTTTATATTATTGTTATTTTTCTTAAAGACTCTTGGTCAGTAAAACAGCTCATTTATAGTTTGTAACCAAAAATTTAACCTAAGAAGACATTACTGGTTTAGACACTGTACTACTGTTGTGGTATAATACAGTATAGAGATTGCACAACGTGGCATCTAATAAGCATTTATATGCTTAAGTGACTCCCCCTTCCAATTCATTATATCATTAGTAGGATGATACTTAAGTAAAAAGGAACATTAAACATTTTAAAGCATTTAATTTGTCTATTTGTATTATTATTTGACTTAAAAAGAAAAACGTTTTCTTTATTGCCGACAGATACTATGAACCGTAATGGAGGATGAGTGAAGCGAAATAACTAATCCTAAAATGAACGGACAATCTGCTCGATCTATTAAAACCATCAAACTGTTTTAACGTTTAACTACCGGGGATGAAGCGAAGATATTTTGATGTAATTAGAGTTAACATAAATTAAAGGTTGTAATAAAATAAAAAAGAGCGTATTATTGCATTTCTTGTGTTTTATCGATGTTCACCAAATAAATAATATATATATATTCAACTAGCAGTTACCCGGCGCGCGTTGCTGACCTCAAATAGAGTTGTTTAGAGAAATAATAAAGCTATTACATTATTTTTTTAAGAAAAAAAAGATGTTAATAGAATAGAAAGTAAGTATATTAATTTTATTGTAAGGCCAAAGAATAAACAATAGTTTTTGTCTCTTGATTTAGTGTATAAATGTAAAAATGTTCAGGTATACCAACTCGTAAGCACACCACGGATAACTGGCCGTGCGGAAAACAGGCATTTTCCAAATTGAAACCCGGAATAAACCAAGATTGCCCTTGTACCTTATTGATCGTAATTGCAATCCATCATATTTCAACCCCGGTGGCCCTAAAGTAATTTTGAAGTCCATTGGGGTGGAGCCCTAAAAAGCTTAAAAAACTATATTTTCAAACCCGTTTCTTTGTGAGAACCCATGAGCAAAGAGGCACGTCCATGTCAAATTTCAGCCCCGGAAGCCCTACAGTAATTTTGAAGTCCAGTGGCGCAGTGCCCTAAAAACCTTCAAAAACTATATTTGCAAAACAGTTTCTTAGTGAGAGTCCCTATGAACAAAGAGAATCGACCATGTCAAATTTCAATACGTGTAAGCTATTACAGTAATTCTGAGCTTCTGTGGGGCGGAGCCCTAAAGACAACATAAACATTACACCCACAGCCAGGTTACTTCTATGATTTTAAGCATTTGCTTGAATGAAACTTTCAATTTCTTAAACTACAGGAGTTAATTTTGTAAACAGTTAATTTCTAAAACCTGACACTGCACCATTGTATGCGCTCTGGGTCAGAACCCTTTAGACAGATTTGCACCAAACTTCACAGAAACCATCCTTGAATAATGCTTATTAATGCCTTAAAGTTTCATTACAATCTGTTAAGCGGTTTCGGAGTCTATAGGCAACATACATATATATTTATATATACATACTTCCTCTTTTATAGATATAGATTTTTATCAGGCAAAAGAATGGTAAAACAATTTCAAGCTAAAATTACAACTTTGGAAATTACAAGGTTCTGCGTATTGTAACCCATCATTAAAATGTTTCAAGACAATTTACGAACTTAGGGGGAAAAACCTATAGAGTATAATATAAGGTGTTATTCAACAAGTCTCAAAAAGAATGGGCATCTGTTATTGGTTTATGTCAAACATTTCATTTTTCAACAATACCTTTATCGAAATGAAAAGGCATTTATCGTATATGAAAAAAACTTAATTGTTTGGTTGCAGTAAACTATTATTTCATATAAAAATGTATGGTTTGCAATACATTCATCAATTGGCCCTCCATTAAATTTGGGCTCAATAAAAAACTCTGTTAGGTACGAATATATTTTCTCGAGAAATATTAGTTGACAAAACACATGTAAATTATTTCAAAAAGTAAATTAAATTATGTAAACCATCAAATTTACTCACGAAACCTTCGATGTTCTTATCTTCCTTTCATGCGAAATGAATTTTCGTAATAGAATTTTTATTTCTATTTAGATTGCTTAGCAACCAAAATAATATTTATTGGCAAACAACAACTGTTACTTTATGCTTAAGTCTCTACACTACAGCCTTACTGGTGGAGATAGAATAGAAAACTATTCCTAATATTAAATCAGAAAGCTGTGTTAAGCATCAACAGGAAGAATTAAAAAATCAAGAAAATAAAATTAGATAAATGAAGGCAAACGTTAGAAAAAAGTTTTATTTCGTGTACCGTACTACAAAATATTCATATCCAGTATCTATTTACATGATTTATACTATTATCCATACATTTATGATCCATTCAAACGTAAAACTGAAGTATTTATCTAAAACAATTCCTTTGGTAAAGTGCACAAGATCAATACCCAATTCAACTTATACAATGCTATGACAGTTTGTCTAGCGTTACTACATGTGACGTTGTTCTATGTATTCCTAGGCCTGACTGCCATCAATAAATTTATCGCTCCAGTGGTTTTCAATTATATTTTAAGGACAGAATTAGTAAAAGTATGAAACTGAATTTTTTATTTAACATAGTTTAAACTATTATTAGCAATGGAAACGTCTGCACCAGTAGCACATTCGTGTATTTTTTAACTGTGAAATACATCCATGATGTTTAATTAAAGCCCAGTCTAAGGATTAAAATAAATTAATATTAAGAGATAAAATTTAAAATTTATCATCACAGAACAATTTATCTGTGACCATATTAGCATATAGTCTTTCATTTTTAGAGTGTAAACAACACTGTAAAAACTAAATACCCCGTCACATCATACCAGCGTACTCCGTGAATTTCTAAAGGAATTTGTGATTTTATATTATCCCCATAAACACCATAGGAATGAGTAAGTAGGTTTGCTGCTATTTTCATGAGTTCGCGAACCAGATTTATTGTTTTATGGGAACAGGGTTTTATATATGGTTTCAATAGGGACAAAAATGGTGTTTTGGACTTTTTGGGCCTAAGTTTTCAAAATTGAACATTTTAAACGGAAACCACTTAAAAGAGCTCTAAAAACAAACAATTTATTATTTTTACTTTTTATTTTGGCTTAACAGGTTACGGAGGAAATCCAAAAATAGGTTTTCCATGTTATTCTTAAGGAGAACTAACAAACCCCTCTATCTTACGGATTTATAGACATAAATTGATCAAATTTGGTGTACATTCATTAGGTAGGGCTTAATTTATATTTACTTACATCACCCATATGGTGGCAAACCTATGGACAATCACCCCCATGCAGTTATGGGGAAAATGAAAAAACCAGAATTTGATACAGTTTAGTATTTACGTGCACTAGGAAGGAATTGTCCTATATCTACTTACAATACCCCCATGGAAATTTGCTAAGTACGCAGGTCTGCTGTGACGGGGGTATTTTAATGTTTAATTCAATCATTTCACATAAACATTTCGTATGTATTTTGGTTTATAAAGTTTTCAACCAAATAATGACCTAACGTTTTAGAATATATATTTAATCTGACCCGAGTAATGTTTTAATTTAACCCAAACCCATTTTCAAACTAATTAACATAGTAAGTTTGCCAAATCTTAAGCTAAAAGCATATAAATTTATAATTTTCACGAAAGAAAGATATATAAATTTAGTTTGCTGGTTTAACTACTTGACATTGTTAATTTCAACTGTGAACTGCTACTATTTTAAATATTCAAATTCAACTTCAAAATAAATAAAATTTACAAGCTATAATAATTCAAAATCAGCCCAAGTTTTCCCAAGTGCAATAAAAATTGGAGACTGATGGCTGGGAGCAAACTTCGGTAAAACTCAATCAAAATAAAAAACAAAACAAAAAAAACGTCAACTTATTGCTAACTGCTGAGTAGGGTGACTTGTAGAAGTTGGCACTCTACAATCACCGATAAAAAATTCGTTGACCTGATACATAAACGAATATTGTCAATCATAATTTTTTTTAATCCACTATCTTAAAATATTAATTCATATTTACAGTATAAAAAACTGTAGTTTAGATACCTTCATTGGCAGTGAAGTGTTAACCTACTCATATACTCCATTACTATAATTTGAAATGGGATGGAATAATAATTATAATACTCTACTTACAGTAAAATTAAGTTGACTAACCTAAAAAGGCATTGTTGAACAATAAAAAAATTTCTCTTTAAATAATTCTCATGAATTGTAGAGGCGCTCTTCGATAGGCTTCCTTTTAAACGCCTAAGTAATAAAAAACTTGTTTAATTTTACAGATGCTGATGTTAATTTTAAACTTTTGACTTTCAACATGGAGTCGAATGAACAAAGTTTTTATCATCGAGGGATTTTTGGTAGTTGCAATTCTCATTTTTGAAACTAATACATCAGTTTTTGTATAATGTTAGTTTTATTGGATTAAATGTTTGCATGGTATTGTAATGTTATTGTAATTGGTCATACTGTAATTAATTATCTAAGTATAAAAAAGATAAAAAGTATATTCTATTTTCTCCACTATGTTGGTTTTGTAAAAACATTTTGCTCTTAAATACAAACTAGAAATCGCATCATGTTCGAAATTTGATCGAAATTTCGTTGGTTCTGGACCGAAGAAGTTTACAAATAATATTTTATAACGGAAAATCTGTTCAATAATCAAGAAGTTTATTGACCATTAAGTCTAGTATAATGTACATAAAATACAGTTGTGTACAATAGGCTTCGTCCAATTTTGTTTTGAGATCATTCTAAGCTAAGTCAGTTATTACAGATACAAGATATTCTTCTACACTAGAAGGCTTGCCGCTTAAGCCACAGAGAAATACAGTCTTTAAACTTTCTAGTAGGTAAATTTCTTACAACTATTGGCAACTTATTAAATAACAGAAATTGTTGATAACTGTGTTTTCTAAAAGATTTGTGTAGGCGAATATAAGGTGTTACAAGGTTTTGTTTAGTTCTAGTGTCGTGGTCATGGTGTTGAAACTGTTTACTAAACATAACAAGGTGTGCTCTGACATATACTAAGTTACAAAAAATGTACATACAGGGTAAAGCCATGATCTTAAGTTGAATAAAACAGTTCTTACAAGATTCTTGATTTTTTAAGCCTAAAATACAACGAATAATCTTTTTTTGCCAAATGAATACCCTTTTAACATTAGTACTATTCCCCCACAAGCGAAGACCATAGTTTAATTGTGAATTAAAAAGACCATAATATTCTAATAATAATACCTCAGTAGGCCTACTAACACAGTTTTTTAGTTTTCTCAATACATAAGTGACTCTCTCAAGTTTCTTACATATAAAATCTAAACCTAAGAAAATTCTATATAAAATCTATATGTTCTTCATATTTTGCTATCATTTTTTATTACAACAGCTGTCTAATGATTCAATCAAGTTACCCCTCGATAAGATTAAGTACGAAAGCCTGTGGGGGCTAAGGGCTGATGTGAATTATAATGGGATTCTGTTCATATATAGGAGTCTATACCTTTCTAAAGGGATGCGCAGATTTATCCTACGATCCACACAAGCTATGATAAAAGGAGGAAAAGAAACATCTGCCTATTAATACACAGATATCTTACAAGAAATAACTTGTAGGCATAAAAGATGCTATATTATAGTGCCATATAAAATTAATGGATTTAAAATTACTCTTCCTGTTTTTGTTGAAATTCATAAAACTTTACCTTTAATATTGGGTCACATTAAAGGTCTAATGTTAAAATAGTTTTAATGAAATTTCTTACAAAATAAACGAGTTTTAAAAGATAAAATACTCCAATTCATGCTGCCTGGGAGTTCTTTTTCATTTACAAAGCAGAAAATCGACTTGTTCTCATAAGGGCTTGGGCTGACGTCGAAGTCCTATTTGGTAAATTTTTGTTTCTTATTTTCGTTGTTGTTCAATATTTGAAATAGAACCAAATGTATGTATTTAACAATGTAATAAAGTTAAACATGAAATCTACATGTAAATATCGTGATCTCATGAAGATTTTATTTTGAGATTAGTATTTTAATTTAATTTGCGTCAGCTTAATTTTGAGTTAACATTTTGTTTAAGTAGGGTTTATTGAATTTATGTGTTTTATAAGGTATTTAATTTATTTTATGTAATGCACTCCATGGAAGAAGATAAGAAAGTAGGCTATGAACTAGGTACGGTATACAGTACAGTGCGGAAGACAGTAACTACTTTACTGTATAGTTATTGACGTTACTGTACTAACACTAGTTAGGCCATATTGCCATATGCTTGATAATTAATAAGGCCAAACTTGGGCAGTTTCCAAGTTTGCCAACTGTTAATTGTCCGGTTGGTATACCAAACTTGTCCTCCACAATATATTCTTGGACCTAGGTAATTTCATATAAGCGTATAAGAGTTGTAGAATTAATTCTCTATTTAAAACATAAAACTATTTGTTAAACTAAGAAGTTATAAATATTTTTGAAGAGGGTTTTTTGTTGAAAGTTTATTGTATGAATGTATTGTTATATGATATTTAGGGTAAAAAATAAACTAGCTGATACCCGGCATGCTTTGCAATGCCAACCTGAAAAATTGGTTTAATTGTTTTCACATCAATAGCTAGAGTTTTAAGCCCTAACATGAGTTTTTATGACTGTCCTGGGGCTAAGCCCTGAGGGCTATACAAAATGTAATGCCTTACAGACCTTCCCCATGAAATTTCCCATACACTGTGCTTACCGTGTTTCATGGCAAACGGTCCAGTGGTTTCCGAGCATATCTATCACAAATATACAAACAAATATATTTAAATACCAACATTCTCCTTTATAAAGATAAGTAACAATCGTCGGAATACAATATTCGCATTTTGTACATAAAAGAAAGAGAATGTTTTTTCATATTCAAACTTGATACGCTTTTGACAGAATAATAGTGGGAGGATAGTGTTTTATATATGAAAACTGAATCCTCAGAACCTCATATTTTCAATGATATAATTTATTTTCTGCTTACAAATTAAATGGTCATAATGTTGGATTAAAAGGGACCACAACGAGTCCCTTGATCGGAAATGAACGGATAATGTTCTCAAGTTCACAAAGCACAATCGAGGGAGTGACTGGACGAAAATTGTATTAGATCATTAGATCACCTCTCAACCAAATCGTCGAAATGCCAGCTTACGTTAATTTTGACTTTCGACGAAATCGTCGAAATGTTTAATATAGGGATAATGATCTCAAGTTCACAAAGCACAATCGAGGGAGTGACTGGACGAAAATTGTATTAGATCATTAGATCACCTCTTCGCATGAGCTCAGTTCGTTTTTGACATAGGCAGGCTCTCTACATAACAATGCTCTTTGTCCGCGTGTGACGTCAGCTTCCTTCATGGCTTCGTTTGCTGATTCGTGCTTCCTGTTTACGTTTAACCCCCATCTACTTGTGATAATGACGCTGCAGCAGGCACTGATTCCAAGAATTATTTGCCTCCAAAAATTCCAGAACACCGTCTATTTAGAAGTTATATCAAGAAGTTTTCTGTTGCGAGTCCCTAGATTTATTTAGTACTTATAGTCCAGTCATATTAGCGAAATTACCTAAAAAAACTCTTATAAGTGTGAAACTTGGTATATATATTGATATTTACATCCGGAATAACATATCAAAAGTCCTCGAAAAATAAACTTGTGCTATGGCCGCCATCTTGGAAAATGGCGCCCGAAAACCAGTTTTTCTCCAATTACTCAAAACTATTCATCCTATAAAAAAACCTTAAATGTAAAAAATGTTCGCCAAAAAAAGAGCTACAACTTTGGTCCTTAACAATATTTCGATATAATTAACCGTTTAGCCATAAAATTCAATATTTAGAAAATAAATTTGAAAATTCGTTAAAAAACCTGATTTGCTATTAAAAATGTTAATATATTTTACTATCTATCTTCTTATTTCTATAAGGGTTTCGTCTGTTACGTCCCTTTTTCGTTCGACCTACTGAACCGATTTTTAAGATTGAGGTGTCATTTTAAAGCTTAGGTTATACCGCAGTGACGAATCGTAATTAAAACGGTCATATTGTTTCGGGCTTCGCCCCAATCGCCTTTGATTTATTTCTAGAGGGCGCTTTAAAATGTTGACCAACTTTTATTGCAAGTTCTTTAATGCGAATTTTAATTTAACAGCTGATTCCTTCAGATGAATTTTAAAAGCCAGATAGTAAACAAAAATATATTTCTGTCACTTCATCTCAACATTCACGTACTGTAGGTGAGTTTCACTCATACAGAATCATAAAATGCGCAATTTGCGCACGGGCCACCTCGTTTCAATTTAATAACTGGAATGTTCTGAACATTTTCATACCAGTGACATAACTTTTACCTTTCATTTATATATTTTTGTGATTTTTTTTTATTTTTCGCTGCTGATGCTTTCGTTGATAAACTACCATAATATTCCCATACTGAGTTCATTATGGTACAAGGATGGGATTTGGTACATGTTGTATTTACTGAAATAACATAACAAAACCCTCGCAAAAACATTTTAGTAGGCAGTTATCTTAGTAAATGGATATTGAATTTTACCTAAGGATTAAGACATTAAAAATTAATAAGTGGATATTGCTTAATATTGTATATAGGAAAAAACAAAAGTTGTAACTCTTTTTTATCCTAAGCAATAACTTGATATACTTAACCGTTTAGCCATAAAATGCAATATTTAGAAAATATATGTGAAAATCGTATAAAAACATTAATTGCCATTAAAAATATTTGAAATAAATTATTTTACCATTTGTTTTATTATTTTAATTTAAAAAATGGAATTTTCTGAACAGTTTCATACCGGTAACATAACTTTTATCTTTCCATTTATATTATCTGTGATATTTTTAAATGTCGTTGTTGGACTACCATAATAATCTCTTATTGTGTTTAGGATCCATGGTTGGTTTTATTGATTTTTTAGTTTTGATATTTATGTTTGTACCCAGTGTAGAACTTCAGTATGATGAATGACGTTGGAGCAATTATGTAACAGTATACAATAATAATTATTTGAATTAAAAATAATTAATTTTATTAAAGGGGTTTGTTTTTTCCTACATACAATATTAAGCTATATCCACTTATTAATTTTTAATGTCTTAATCCTTAGGTAAAATTCAATATCCATTTACTAAGATAACTGCCTACTAAGATGTTTTTGCGAGGGTTTTGTTATGTTATTTCAGTAAATACAACATACATAGGTACCAAATCCCATCCTTGTACCATAATGAACTCAGTATGGGAATATTATGGTAGTTTATCAACGAAAGCATCAGCAGCGAAAAATAAAAAAAAAATCACAAAAATATATAAATGGAAAAGTAAAAGTTATGTCACTGGTATGAAAATGTTCAGAACATTCCAATTATTAAATTAAAATAGTAAAATAAATTTTAAAATAATGTATTTAAAAAAATTTTAATAGCAAATCAGGTTTTAACCAATTTTTAAGTTTATTTTCTAAATATTGAATTTTATGGCTAAACGGTTAATTATATCAAAATATTGTTAAGGACCAAAGTTGTAGCTCTTTTTTTGGCGAACATTTTTTACGTGTAAGGTTTTTTTATAGGATGAATAGTTTTTTAGTAATTGGAGAAAAACTGGTTTTTGGGCGCCATTTTCCAAGATGGCGGCCATAGCACAAGTTTATTTTTCGAGGACTTTTGATATGTTATTCCGGATGTAAATATCAATATATATACCAAGTTTCACACTTATAAGAGTTTTTTTAGGTAATGGAGAAATTTTGATTTAAAATGACTACACTACTAGGCTTAGCTATTGATTGCGTCCACCACTCAAATTCCAAAACTTTTTATACAGAATTTGGAAAGTTCCACGGGATTCCGAAAATGATATTGTACCTTGGAAAAGCCCGAAACCTCGGGAAATCGGAATAACTTAAAACATTACACTTTTTGACAAATGACTTGTATACAATATTTACCTAGCAAGGAAACGAAACAATAGTATATAAAAAAGGACTGTTGAAAATTATTAACTAAAATAACTTTCAGTCAGACAGTACAATATTAATTGCAATAGTAGACTTTATTTTTCACAATGTCAACAAAACATAACAAAATATCATATGTTTTTAAGTTAAATAATAAATGATCAAATAGGGAATAGAATGATCACATTTCACATGTCAATGGTCAGTAACATCTTCTCCTCCTCTGCACAAGATGGCAACTTTAGTCATGGGTCTCTTGAATGAGCCGTGCGATGTGGTGACTTCTACTGTTCGGACCTGTCCGTCTTTGCCGGGGTAGGTTGCTGATATTCGCCCAAGGGGCCATGTGTTTCTTGGATTGTTTTCATCAACGATGATGGCCAAGTCCCCAATTTTTGGTGGTTCAGATTTTTCATGCCATTTACATTGCTTAGTCAGGCATGGAAGATATTCTTTCACCCATCGTTTCCAAAAGCTGTCGAGAAGGGATTTCACACGTGCAAGTTGTTTTTTGCAGAGCTTGTCTTTATCATGCCTCTCTGAGAAAATGATTTGGCGTTAAAGGTTCGATGTCATTGGGATCCATAGATACATGGGTAAGTGGTCGAGAATTTAAAATAAATTCTATTCTTACTAAGAGGGTTTGAAATTCTTCATCTGTGATAGCATTACGGACCTCAGAGCAGTTTTCAGAGATCTAACGAGACGCTCCCAGCAACCTCCCATGTGTGGTGCACGGGGTGGAATAAAATTCCATTTGATTCCATGCCTCACTATGGCACGTTGGATATGTGTGTGGTCGATTGTCTTCACTGCATTACGAAGCTCCTTTTCTGCAGCGACAAAATTGGTCCCGTTGTCCGAGAATATCTCAGATGGGCATGGTCTGCGACTAATAAATCTTAAGATAGCCATTATGCAACTCTCTGTGTTCAGTGTATGTGCCACTTCTAAGTGTATGGCTCGCGTGGACAAACACGTGAAGATGACACCATATCTTTTTTCATGACGACGCCCTACTGTTACCTCTATCGGGCCGAAATAATCTACGCCAGTAAAGAAGAAAGGGTGTTCAGCTTTTAGGACTCTCATTTCTGGTAGAGGCGCCATCTGGGGAGGTCTTGGCTTGGCGTTGTTGATTCTGCATCTCATGCAATTATTCTTCACTCCTTTTACTGTGCATCGTAGGTTGGTTATCCAGAACCTTTTCCTCGCCTCATTTATCACGGTTTCCGTCCCTTGGTGGAAGCAGGCTTCGTGATGCATTTTAATGATCAGTTGTGATATATGACTTTTACCATCAAGTAAGATGGGAAACCTTTGGTCCGGTCCAAAGTTAGGAGCATTGCTTGTTCTTGATGAGATTCTAATGAGTCCTGACGAATCTTCGAGGAATGGAGATAGAGCATATATGCGGCTTGACTTTGACAGAGGTCGTTTATGACACAGCATGCGTTTTTCTTCTTTGAAACTTTCTTCCTGAGCTGTCGTTAGGAGAACTATTTCAGCCGCTCTTATCTCTTCAGGACGAAGCTCTGGTATTTGATCATATTTGACTGGTCTTAACTTCTTGTTTGATTTCTTTCGTAGTCGCAGGTTATCTTTAAACCTCAAAACCCAAGCAACCGTTCTTGTTAGCTTTTCCCATGAAGAGAATTTGTTAACATCAATAAGCTGTGGCAACCGTTTGTCTTCATGCATACCAATAAACTGCCGTCGAATCTCCAGGTCTTCTTTCGATTCCAAAGTGGATGGTTGGTTTGGCCACTTTTCTTCACCGCCGGTTAGGAAACTAGGTCCATGAATCCACTCGTGAAGTAATGTCGGATTGAATTTTCTGTTAGACCTTGTAGCTATGTCTGCTGGATTTTGTTTGGATGGAACCCATTTCCACTCATCAGGTTTGGACAATTTCTGGATCTCCCCTATTCTGTTCGACACAAACTGTTTGTGGATCTTTGGTTCTGATTTAACCCAGTGTAGGACAGTAACTGAGTCTGACCAGAAAGTTCGTTGGACTATGTCAATACCAATATCCTTTTGGATTCTGTTTGACAGTCTGCATCCCAAAACAGCTGCCTGCAATTCCAGCCGAGGGATGGTATTTGGTTTTAGAGGGGCTACTTTGGCTCGTGCAGCTACCAACATTGTCTTGTAGGAGTTGCCTATCTGTTGGACAAGATATACGACTGCAGAAAAGGCTTCCTGGCTTGCATCGACAAAGGTGTGTAGACTGATTCTTTCGAGTGAAATTTCATTGAAGTAACATCGTGGAATACTGAAGGTTTGAAGGTTGTTTACTTCTTCAAGCCAACTCTCCCACTTTTCGCAAATATCCTGAGGGAGTACTTCGTCCCAAGTTGTCTTCACTCGCCAAACATCCTGTACAATTATCCTTCCTTTAATGGTTGTTGGACATACTAAACCCAAAGGATCAAAAATGGACATAGCTGCCTTCAGGATCTCTCTTTTTGTGGGATACATAATCTCTGAGAAGGCTATCTTTTCAGTGCTGTGGTAAAAGTCAAAGGAGTCTGATTCCGCATTCCACCACAGGCCGAGTACCCGTTCAGTCGGTAAGTTTGTGTCAGATTTCAGTTGTTTGGCAGAATTCACTTTAAGGCTTTCAGGTATGTCTTGTAGGACTTCTTTGGAGTTTGATAGCCAGTTACAAATCTGGAAACCACCGGCCTTGTGAATTTCTGTAATTTCATGAATTCGGCGGCGGGCTTCTTCTTCAGAGTTTGTAGAGTCTAAAAGGTCATCCATGTACTCCTTTGTCAAGATGGACTTGCTCGCTTCGGGGTAAATCGACTCAAACTGTTTTGCATTGTGATTAACTACATACAATGCGGCACATGGAGAACATGTAGAACCAAATGTCATTGCCTTCATGAGGTAAATATCCGGTTTTTGGTTTTCGTTCCCATTTCGCCATAAAAAGCTTTGTGCATTGACATCTTCGTCTCTGATCAACACTTGGTGAAACATTTCTTTGATATCACCAACGATTGCATATTTTCCTAGGCGAAACTTGAGTAGAACGGATGGTAGTGAGTTTAGATAGTCAGGACCACTAATTAAGGCATCGTTGAATGATACTCCGTTTGCTTTGGCTGCCGCATCAAATACAAGTCTTAACTTTCCTGGTTTATTCGGGTTTGTAACACCAAAATGTGGAAGGTAGAATGTGCGGTCAGTGACGTTACTAGCTTCTTCCGCTGTTAGTTTTCGTACATACAACTTTTGAATGTAATCTTCGATTTTCTCAGTATACTTTTGGTGAAAGTTTGTGTCCCTTTCCATTTTCTTTTCAATTGTCTTGAGTCTCTTCAAGGCATTATCGTAACTTGGTGGGTACTTGAAATCATCCGACTTCCATAGTAATCCAGACTCATAGCGATCTCCATCCTTTTTTGTGGTCTGTTGCAATATATTAATTGCACGTTTTTCTTCTGTCGAACTTATTTCGGTATCGCCGAGGAGTGTTTCTCCATAGTTATCCGTCTGAAACGACTCTTTCACCATGTTGTGTAGCTTGTCATACTCAAAGGCTGTCAGAGAAAAGTTCTCATCAACTCGATCGCTGAATTTAGCACACTTACCATGCATGGTCCAACCCAGGTAACTCCACGACAGCACAGGAGAGTTCGGAGGTCCTTCAATCACTTTTCTTGTTAGAATAAGATCGGCATTATCTTGGCCAATCAAGATGGAGGGCTTGGAATGCACTGTAGGAAGTGGTTGACTAATCGAGTTGAGATGAGACCATTTCTCTCGGAGTTTTACACTGTCAATATTTTGGATTGGTAAGTCTAATGTCGATTGTGTACGGACATTTTCCAAAGTAAATACTTCATCTTCAAAAGTCCCTTTATTTTTAAACTAACTTTACGTGACAATGAGTCAAAGTGACAAGTTGAGTTTGACCAACAGGTTGTCAGTGGTTCAATCCTCCCTTCGACTCCTAGTTTGTCAGCCGTTGCAGAATCAAGTAAGAATACGGTTAAACCATCGTCCAAGAGGGCATACGTATCGATTTGACATTTAGGTCCATATAGAGTGACTGGACAAACTCTAAGGAGGACGCTCTCGGTAACCTTTTCTTCTATATGCTTACCATTAATTTCCTTAGTTTTAGTATTTTCAGTTACCCTCTTTACTTTAGTATTTTCAGTTTCCCCCTTTACTTTAGAATTTTCATTTTCCCCTTTTACATCAGAGGGCTCCTCTGATTTGTCTACATGCAGTAAACGGTTATGGAACAACTTACAATTATTAATACCACAAGCCTTTTTTGTTTTACAATATTTTAGTGGATGTTGGCGGAAACAGAAAAAGCACAGCTTCTTCTCAGCGACCATTTTCCACCGCTCCTTAACATCGGATTTCCTGAAAACTTTACAAAGGACGCTTTCATGCCTTTCGGGACAAAACATGCAACGATACGACTTACCGTATTTTGTAGAGTTAGTCAATACTGTTTTTGTGTCGTATTTCTTGCGAGTAGAGGTCTCAGGCTGAGGACGAAAGTATATGCTCATCATTGAGCATTGGTTTTCCAACCAAGTAGAAAGGTCTCTTAAATTAGGCTTATTTAGGGACAAAGATTTTAAGTGTTGAGCCCAGTTGTACCTAAGGCTGTAAGGTAGCTTATCTAGTAACTCCATTAATAGTTGAGGATTCATCATATAGTGGTTCATTTGTATGGATTCAGCTGTTGTAGTAAAATTAAGGACATTAGTTGAAAATTCTACAAGACCGTTTATGTCTTCCTCTTTGACTGGAGGCAACATTCTGGTCTTCTTTTGCATTGACTCTAAAATTAATTCCGGTCGACCAAACCGTATTTGTAGGGTTTTAATGACTGCATTTAAATTTTTGTCTGAAATAAACAAAGGTTTTACTGCATTAAAGGCATCCCCTTCAAGAGATTTTCTTATTCTAATGAGGTTGTCTTCGTCATTAAAGTATCCCTTTGTCTTTTCATAAGCTGAAAAGAAAATAGGAAAATCCTCAGGTTTCCCACTAAAGGAGAGAAGGTTTTGGCGTAGAGAGTTAGAACTAGACTTGTTTCAATTAATAGCTTGTAAGAATGAATCCGCTAACTTCTCAACAGCTGAAGACACAATGGCCGACGATGACGTTTGAACGACATTTGACGAATGTTCTTTGTCATTTAGCCATTTTTCAACTTTGTTTTGGGATTCGTCTTCTAAGATATCATTTAAACCTACTATAGAGCCTACCTCTGTGATAGAGTCATGTCCACTACTGACCGAAGCAGACTTAAGCTCAGCCTCGATTTCCAGCAACCTTTTCTGGCGCTCCAGCTCCCTCAGCTCCATTTTTCTTTGACGTTCTAGCTCTCGACGTTGGCGTTCCATCTCATCCAGCTTCTTCTGACGTTCCATCTCATCCAGCTTCTTCTGACGTTCCATCTCCTTTAGTTCCATTTTCTTCTCCAACCTGTTAACTTCTTCTAGCATTTCCAACTCAATTCGTAGTTTACTGCGACGACTTGCTTTTGAAGATGTTGTTTTAGTAGAAGTTCCTGTCTTACTTTCATTGCATTTCTCATCCTGAGGAAGGTCCATATTTATTTCTTCAGTGTTTTAATCTTTTGTTGATGTAATCCTGTCAGGTACTTTTTTAATCCTTGTAGATTTTCTGGTTGACATAATCTATGGGTTTCGGCACCAAAATGTTGAAAATTATTAACTAAAATAACTTTCAGTCAGACAGTACAATATTAATTGCAATAGTAGACTTTATTTTTCACAATGTCAACAAAACATAACAAAATATCATATGTTTTTAAGTTAAATAATAAATGATCAAATAGGGAATAGAATAAACACATGTCACATGTCAATGGTCAGTAACAAGGACATCATGCTTTGATTGAAGTTAGATGACAATTAATGAAATGTCTCAATTGAACGTACCAAAAGAATTATTCCTAGGTCATCGGGCAGCTTAAGGCCAACTGTATAACATCTCACTAAGCTCCAAATTGTCAGACCTAAGAGGATTGCCCTTATTGGCGAACCGGAGTCTTTCAGTGGAATATTCAGACAAAGTTTGCGACTCAATTACCTGTAACTATTTCCTAACTTTATCAATTATATGATAGTTGCCTTACGGTAACAACAAGAAATAATACAATTTTTTACTTAAATTCCCATCACTTTTAAAGTAGTTTTTTAGTAAATCCTTAATATGGTCTAGTGTTGCAAAATAATTATTTAAAATCGTCGGACTACATTCACTTGAAAGTAGTTAATTATTTAATTTACAGTATTATGTTACTAAAACCCGAAAAACTGGTTTAACTTCTAAATTAACTGTTTATAAATGATTCAAAGATTGTAGCTAACCTTAAAAAATTTACAATGAATTCAAGATATAAGTGAATACATACAGAGACTATAGAACCATGAAGTAATTAGATTCCATGTGTCAATTCTTAGGCTACAGCACTGGTGTGTTGATTGTGAAATCCCAATACCAATTTTCTTGTTTTAACAAACCCAAAATTTAAAAATAACTATGTAAAAGTGACAACCGATACATTTTATTATTTTTCGTATTCATCTAAATGAATCACAATTAGACCTATAATTAGGGTTGCCAATTTGCTTTGAAAGAACTACTCTCTTACCACTGCAAAATTACCCGCTTTTACCACCTAATTACCCTCTTTTACTCCATGATTACCCTCTTCATTACCCTCTTGCAGTGGATGGCCTTGTATAATAAAAATAAAACAATCTTCAAAATTATATTATGTTCTATTTATCACAACAGTTTTTTTGTTTCTACCTATCTTACTTTAGATAACCAAAAGTGTGTGGATTGAGTATGACAATAATTGAAAAATGTTAGTCAATTGTTTGGTTAGGCGTAACTTACTTTGTGTTAAGAAAGATATAATTATAATTAAGAAACGAAAGTAAGATAATACACTGGTTGCTGGGGACAGGGTTAATAATAAATCAATTAACTGACTAATAAAAATGTCAAATAGAAAACTACAAAATACTATCACAGAGTACTTACTCTGTGATACTATTATATTCACAGTGTACAGGCGACAAAAGTATGAAGTCATCGAGACCTATTAAGATGAAATAGTATTTCTGTAATATCAAGTTACTCCTGTACTGTTTGTGTCCATAAATATTCCACATGTTTGAGTTAGTATTTATAATTGTTATGACAATCAGATGTTTTGATAGACTACTGTTTTATGGAGGTGGTTATGTTAATTAGATAAAATATACAATATTTTCCCTTTCATTGCTTAATTATTCATGGTGTCAGGTTGCTAAGAGAATCTTAGCAGAATGTCTAATAGGAAAGGGAGAAGGAATAAACAGTCTAGTAGTGATTGGTTAGGAGACAATGGCGGTGGAAACGAAATTTCAAATGAAATCGATAGAAAACCTGTACCAACATCGAGCAGCTATTTGGTATCTCCACCCGAAGCGTTTGACTTCAAGGTTGTTGCTGGATGGGACAAATGGATACAGAAATTTGAGAGGTTCAGGATAGCATCTGGACTGTACAAAGAGAGTCAAGCCCAGCAAGTAAGTATGTTGATATACAGTTTGGGTGATGACGGGGAAGAACTTTTGCATAGTTTTGGCCTCTCAGATGAGGAGAAATGTGACTATAAGGTAGTAAAAGGGAAGTTCGAAAGCTATCTTAATCTTAACCGCAATATTGTTTACGAGCGGGCTAAATTCTTAAAACGACGTCAACAAGTGGGGGAACCCATAAATGTTTTTATAAATGACTTACACAAGCTGGCAGAAACGTGTGAACTAGGAGAGCTTAAGTCTAGTTTGATTAGAGATTTAATTGTTATTGGTGTGTTAGATGCAAAGCTTTCGGAAGAGTTACAGTTAGACAGTAAATTGACCCTTAACAGTGCCATTATGAAAGCTCGTCAATCTGAAGCAATGAAATTGCAACAACCCTAGATTAGGGATCAGTCGTCTCATGAAGAGGCCGTAAATCATAGGAGTCAGAAACCTTCATCTATGTCTTGTTTTCGTTGTGGCGCCTCTCGTCATACAAACAAAGAAGCTTGTCCAGCTATAAAATTTAAATGTTATTCCTGCGGAATAATTGGACATTTTAGTAGGGTTTGCCGCAAAAAGTCTTATGTTAAGGAAGTCAACCAATTAGTAACAAATCAAGTTGTCGATGATGAACAAAAACATTCTCAGCTCGGTGAGCTATCGATCAATGAGTTAGGTTACACTTCCCAAATATTTGTTAAGTTGACTACAGAAAAAGGGGATATTAATTTCAAAATTGATACAGGAGCTGATGTCTCCGTTGCAGGTTTGAATTTGATCAGAAAGCTAGGGTTTGACTGCGAGATGACTTCGAAAACTTTGTATGGGCCAGACCATGTCCGACTTAAGGTTCTGGGCATGGCTAAGATGTCTCTATCATTTAACGGTAAAGCTTGTGTAGAAGATGTTTACGTTTTAGAGAATCAAAACATTCCCTTGTTGAGTGGTAAAGCAGCCTTAGAACTGGGCTTGATTAGTGTTAATGTGAATGGCATAGATGATCAAACAGCTCAGCAGATGTTTCCTAATGTATTTCAAGGTATTGGCAAAATTAATCACCCGTACAAAATAGTGCTTAAGGAAGGTGCAGAACCATACGCAGTCGTTGCTCCCCGTAGGGTTTCACTAAATCTTTTAGAACAGGTAAAGCAGGAACTTGACTCTATGATTGAACAGGGTATAATTGAGCCAGTAACAGGTCCCTCCGACTTGTGTGCACCAATTGTTGTAGTGCCGCGCAAAAATGGTAAAGTTAGAATTTGTGTTGATTACACAGAACTCAATAAGAGTGTTAAACGTGAGCGGCTCTTGCTACCAACAGTAGACGAGTCGTTAGCTCAGTTAGATGGAGGTAAATGCTTTTCAAAATTGGATGCCTCTAATGGGTTTTGGCATGTTCCTCTTACTGAAGACTCATTCATTTTCACAACCTTTATTACTCCTTTTGGTAGGTATTTTTTTAAAAGGCTTCCTTTTGGTATATCGTCTAGTCCAGAAGTATTTCAAAAGCGCATGCATCAAGTCCTAGATGGTTTACAAGGAGTTATCGTTCAAGCAGACGACATTTTGGTGGTGGGAAAGTCTTCCGAAGACCACGACAACAAACTGAGATCTGTCCTAGAACGGTTGGACAAAGAAGGAGTAAAGCTCAACAAAAGTAAGTGTGTTTTTAATGTTGAAACTGTCGAATTTTTAGGACATTTGATAAGTAAATCCGGAATAATGCCCGATAAATCCATAACTGAGGCGATTGCATCAATCAAAGAGCCCCTGAATGTTTCTGACATGCGTAAAGTTTTAGGTATGGTAAACTACTTAATGAAGTTCATACCTAACTTAGCTGAACTTTCTGAACCTTTGAGAGTACTAACAAAAAACGGAACAAGTTGGGTTTGGGTACCACAGCAGCAGAAATCATTTGAAAAAAATAAACACATGATTGTGAATGCTCCTGTCCTTGCTTTCTATAAGCGGTCGGCAAGAACTACAGATGCTTCTTTTCGTGGACTAGGTGCTGTACTTGAACAGTTCCAGGAAGATTCATGGAAACCGATTATGTATGCCTCCAAAGCTTTAACAGAGACTGAGGTGCTGTATGCTATGATTGAAAAAGAAGCGCTTGGTGTTGTGTGGGCATGTGAGAAGTTTTCTCATTTTTTACTAGGAACAGAATTTGAAATATGCACGGACCACAAACCACTGTTAACTATACTCGAAAAGAAGCCTGTTTCAGATCTGTCACCAAGGTTACAAAGGTTTCGTCTTAGACTGCAATCATTCAACTACAGAATGACATTCTTGCCTGGGAAAAACAATGTAGTCGCCGACTTCTTGTCAAGAAATACAAACACTCAAAACATTCGTAACACAAGATCAGAAGAAGAAAATGTGGACTCGATAGTAGGAATTGAGTCTTACGTTGACAACAAGTTAGATGAAATTAGAGAAGCTCAGCAGAGTGATGCAGAGAGTCGATACTTGAAAAGTTGCATAGAAAATGGTAAGTTTGATAAACAGTCAATCTTTTGGAAAGATAGACATGAACTTGTATGCGAGGGAGGTTTGATTTTGAAAGGTCGTAGAATATTCATTCCAAAGCCACTAAGAACTGAATTACTGTCTCGTATTCATGAGGACCACTTAGGCATCGTGAAGTGCCGCAGAAGACTGCAAGAGTCAGTTTGGTGGCCTGGTTGCTCAGTGGACATACAAAGGTTGATAGCAAACTGTTCTATTTGCTTGGAACATAGAGTAAATAGATCAGAAACTCTGATTCCAAGTGAATTTCCGAAAGAACCCTGGACCCAATTAGGAATTGACTTAGCCTATTTAAGTTTAAAGATAAGTGGTATATGGTCATAGAGGGTTATTTTTCAAGATTTTTAGAATTAATTCATGTTGATCGGCTTACATCAGAAACTGTAATAGGAAAAATAAAGAACGTTTTCGCACGTCATGGGATACCCCTTGAAGTTCGCACGGACGGAGGAACTCAGTTCACATCAGCAGAATTTAAGCAGTTTGCCTCGGATTTCGGTTTTAAAGCAGTAACGAGTAGTCCACACTACCCGAAGTCAAATGGAGAAGCTGAAAATGCAGTGGGTCGAGCAAAAGGGATTCTTAGTAAAAACTCAGATGTAAACTTGGCACTACTTGTTTACAGAACAACACCACTGGAGTCCGGATTATCACCTGCCGAACTTTTATACGGTAGAAAAATAAGATCAAATATTCCATCAGTAGACAACTTTTTGAGAGTTTCAGATAAAAAGATGCAAGATTTTCGTGCAAAAGACTATGAGAAGAAGCTAAAAAATAAATCTTACCACGACAACAGAGTGGGAGCTAAAGATTTGCCTCCTCTGGATGCGGGGGATAAAGTATGGATTACTGACATAAGGAAGTATGGAAGGATTAAGAAGACAGCTGGCCATCCACGCTCCTATATTGTGCAGCTCGAAAATGGAACTGAACTTAGAAGAAATAGATTCCATCTTATTAAGAAGAACAGTGAAGAACAGCAACACAAATTTCCAGTGGTTACCATCAGTTCACCCCAATTAAGGAGAAGCAACCGCACTATTCGGCCTCCTAGAAGATTTGAATAAAAAGTCCAAAGGAAAAGAGATGTAATATCAAGTTACTCCTGTACTGTTTGTGTTCATAAATGTTCCACATGTTTGAGTTAGTATTTATAATTGTTATGACAATCAGATGTTTTGATAGACTACTGTTTTATGGAGGTGGTTATGTTAATTAGATAAAATATACAATATTTTCCCTTTCATTGCTTAATTATTCAATTTCGTTACAAAGGCCGAAAATTGAGTCTTGCCGTCCTCGAGATCGTGTTTCAACTTCGAGCCGAAGTCGAGAACTGCAAGAATTTTATATGGCCGAGCTATGAACGATATTTTTCATCACACTACATTATGCAATAAATTTGAAACAAAGGAAATTTGATAGCATGGTACGGCAGTGACAAATGCATAATCTACATTAACTGGACTAGAACTGGACAAGACAATAAGGTATAAGCGCGAGGCCCTTTCGGTTTACAATATAATCTTTCCCATAATGCAAGAAACTCAGTTTATCTCAAAATTTTCAGTTTATGTCTTTAGTTTTTCCAATTTGAGGGTTTTAACGATTTCCTAATCGTCTCTCTTCAAGTAGAACAACCATCAACAGCAGAGGACAACAACAGAGGAACATCTGAAAGATAACAGAAAACTTACTTAACAATGTAGTTTTTGTCACTTAAGTTGGTTATGTTATGGTGGTGTTTTAGAAAAGTAATTTTAAATATCTTTAATTTTTTGTATTGTGATTATCGAAGAGAATTCATAACAAATTTACAGTTCAATTGTGTATAAAACTTTTTAAATATATCGCCTAGCAAATACTTTTGAAAACTTATCATCTGTTATAAATTATTTTTTTAAATCTATTGTTATAATAATTGCTAAGTAACAGAAAAAGTTAAATTTGAAATGGCGATTTTTATGTACTCATCGATTGAAGCGTATTCGTGAGTAATAGAATAAGATCATGTATTTACTCATATTTTTGTAGGACTAAATTACAATTTTATTTACATTATTCACCATTAATTAATGCTTGTATGTTTTGTCCTCGATTTATTTCTTTACTATTTCCAATATAACTGAGGTTGCTCACAGTGCAATTGTATACAAATTCTGTTGTTGAAAAGGTGGAACCCCGCAGCTCTCAGTAACAAAAGGAAATTTTTTTTAAGTACTTGCAAAGTTGTAGACGCATTAAATTAGGATCCGCACTCATGGATATTTAGAGCATTGGAATTACCCATAATTGGATATACCTGGAAAATGAGTTAACTTATTGAGTTGTGTAAATAAATGATTAGAGGGTTGGAATATTATCAACTTGAATTCAGAACTGGGTCTTGAAGGGGAAAAATAAACTATTTTTTTAACATTCTTGGATTAATCTCTATTCTTCGGTTATAATGTATAGAAACGGCGTTTCCTCCCTATATGTGTGACATGGACGGGGTAGGCCCAAGTAACAAGTGCAGTTAAATACTAAAGGATAATGTAAAAGCTTAGCTTGGCATAAAAATCTTTTGGATCGAACTTTTCTTGCTGAACTAAAAATTTGAGATTACAAAAATAGAAAAAATAAAATTTTTGTATGATTTAATAGGTTAATATTTTAGACATACTTGTAACCGAATAAAATCGAACGGCTGACTTCATGTTTATCTAAATTTTTAGTTTCCATTTGATTGAAATTTATTTTATTGAATACAATTTTCATTAAGACCGGAGGCCGCCGATGATTGCGGAATAACATGGGCAATAATTTAATAATAATTGTGTAATTCATGGGTAGATTCGATCTGATCTTTCAAATTAGATCATGTAAAATATAGGCCAACTTCTCTTAATAAATAAAAATTGGTAGGTAAATATTCAGTAGCTTTTATAACATTAATCAATTACTAAACAATTCGATTTACTGTACTCTACCTTTTACTTCAAGCGTGTTTGAAACCTATTGACGGTGGTGCGATCTTCTGAGGCGTATATGAAGTACAAGTGACATATGATAGATAAATCTGTATTACCACTCTTCTCAACGAAGTATGAAACATTTTATAAGTTATGTTTTGGTAAAGTTTTTTTGCAGCACTTTAAATCCAGCTGAATAATGACGACATCGATGGCAGCAACTCTGGCACCGCGTACAGGAATCTTCCAAATTTTTGCCTCAAACTAAACGCATTGGATGAGAGATCTATTCACGTTAGTGTACAAAGTCAATGCTATGAGTCTTTATTGGAGAACTTATCTGTGTTGTCTTTAAATTGGTACAAACAGTTTAAACAGTGTAACACATAATTTGTAGACATTAGTCGTATATCGTAGTCTTTTAGAAAACCTTCTCCACTGCATACAACAAAACCAGGTAAATAAATTTGTAATCATTTCACTAGTATTAAACTTTATACGATAATGTTTTCTAAACTATTTTTGATATTTATTGTATGAAACTGATTTTATAGCAAAATTAATTATGCTCTTTCTGGCGCTCTTACTTGGATTGTAAATTTCTGTTACAATCAATCAATCAAATAGGCCACATCATCGTAAGAACACTAATGACATATATTTTTAAAACTAATTATGTGCACGAACCATTAAGTTTTAAATTGATTAATTCATTTCTAATTTCATTAAATTCAACTTAAAAACTCAACATTTAAAACCATGAATTATTCATTTATTAAAATTCGATCATTTCTAAAGTTTAGCTTCTGACGAAATTTGTAACTTGCAATATAGAGTACTGATGATCTTAGCTTATACGGAATATAAACCCGGTAACTTGTTGAAAGGCTTGTATATAAGAAAACAAATACCACATTGCATTTCCTGCAATACATGTTATTTATTGTGAGTTATTGCTTTAGTTTGTTATTCATTTTATATTACATTTGCTTTTATGGTGGATTTAAACCTGATTGTTTTATAATGCTAATTTTAAACTGTACCAGAATAAAAACTTGGTCATTTGTAATTATGTTTGAAAATTATTCGCGATGCTTCAAAATCAAATATTCTAATGTGTTTGGTTCTCTCTTTTGTTGCAGATTACTTCAGGAAGATGGCGCCCTTGCAGTTTATCATGCATTAGCCCCCCCCCACCGTCTCTCAACCCTTTTTATTCGCAAATATACACTTTGCCCCCACACCAAGGTGGCCCAAAAGGTCATCTTTCAGAACATTTCCCCAGTCATTGAATGTTATGGCTCTAAGAGTCATTAAATGTCTATGGCTCTGTGAGTGGGGTTCTGTTAGATGACCTATCCTAGTCCTGCAAAATATCTTTACTTATCTTAAAAGTTCATTTCTCAGGACTTCTTTAGAAGTCGTTGAATGTTATGGCTCTTAAAGAAGGAGCTCTGTTAAATGAACTATTCCAGCCCCCATCTATATTAAAGACAAATTGAAGTTTTCAAACCATCACTCCCCCCACTACTATTTCCTCGATAGGTTAAATAATTAATTTATCTTCAAGCTGCCGTTTGTTAACTTTTCAAACCCTTATTGAAATTAAAACATCCCTTACATATATGACAACCTATTATACATTATCTGGTTTCTTAAAACTTTTTTCTTCAGCCCAAACATTTCTGGCCACCTTGTCTCCCTATCCCTTTATTATTGCACCCCTGTTACCGCGACATGTTAATAGGATAGTTGGGCCTAAGTGCACTGACCGATACCCTAAGGCGGGGTGGGTTTTTTTGGTACGGTTATCGAGACTTAAGGCCCCTACACCTTAGAGGAAGTATTTGTTCACCCCTTGTGGGTGGAACGAACACCACTAGGTGTCCAACGAGGCAACTCACAGCTGACTCTCCGACAAACATTCTTCTACCACTACCTTCTCTCCAGTTGGAAACATCAAGACCCTTTAGGACCACAACAGTTGGACATGCACATGGATGTCCCCTGCTTCGCAGCCCTCCTTCCTCCCCTCGAGAGCCACATGATGATCGGCTTTTCCAGACACGACTGCTGTTTCAACTCCAGATCCTGTAGCACTTTAAAGGTTGGTCACCAAAGTAATATAAACTTAGTTATAAGTCCCCCACACGGCAAAAATGTAAGTACTGTATGTTCGTTAATCTTTGATATCAGTATATGAATGTGTTACACTGTTTATTTATCCTAACGGATATATTGTTATTATTGACGTGTGAAGTGAAATAGTAGGCCCATAACTGGCAGTCAGATTCATATTTACACTTATCATCTTTTCCGACACGATCAACTTAGCTGCCTCCCTTGACATGTTCATAAAGTGACAGTGATGGTCAGTAGGCCTACATTAATTCGTTGTGCAGCATGAATTCAATAAAACTAACGCCAAGAAAATTATGTTGATAGGTATTAAAATTACCTTATCCTTATGTTTCATTTTTAACTCAGTTTTTTTTTTTAACATATTCTTAGTTATTTTTTACTTAATTGATATCATAGTCATCAACGGTAGACCTATTATTAAACGCAGAAGCGCATTTAAAAGGAAATATTTTTAAGAATTGTATTTCGAATGAGAAATCCAAATAAGAATTTAATCTGAATTTAAGTTGGAAATACATTAACGTATTTAAAATTTTAACCATGAAATTAATCTGGGTTCGAAGTATTTTTAGTTGATATGAAAGCTATGTACTTGCAAATAAGGGTAATTTTCATTTCAACAAAAGTTTCTTCCAACTGATGCTACTTTTAGAGTATACAAAATAACACAGGATTAGGTTTTAAGTTTGCAATTATTGTTGGTTTGTACTTATTGAATTCCTATTTAAAAAAGTAACCGAGCGCCGTCTTTTTCAAATAGACTTATTTAATAAACTGTAAAAAAATCATTGTCAGTCAAGCGCATCTTTCCGTTTTTAAACAATGTTGTAATATTAAAATACAAGACATCCTCAAAATTATTGGAAGTACAATAGATTTGCCAAATGCTGCCTGTTTTCGTGCACCTGGGCATCGTAAGAACTGCTTTATTTATGAAGCGTGACATAATATTTCAATTAATTTCAATGGTTATAAAATAAGAACGTTATGCTACACCAAATTAGAGCTGGGGATGAATTAAAGGCATTGGTGGCTAGAGCGGGGGGTTTGGGGAGCTAAGCTTCCCCAGATTTCCTAGGCATAGTTAAAAAACATATTAGATAAAAATAATAATTTCTATGTCTACTGGGATTTTCAAAATGCCATTTGGCATTATAGACCATTATAATGTAACCATAAAAGATTGGCTGACATACAAATTTCAATGAATAATAATTGCATTACGAAAGAGCTATTTTCTCTCAGCTATTTATGCGTGTTATTTTCACGGTTAGGCTACATGGTTTTCTATACTCACATGTCTATCTCCTAGAGCCTTTATTAGCTGCGTGTCAGAGCACAGTTTTTTTTTTTTTTTTTTTTTTTTTTTTTTTTTACTTTTGTGTCAAATAGACCTAGCAGTACAAAATAGTAAATTTCCAATATCAAGTTGGTATAGCACTCGTCTGCTTTCACTTTAGTCAACAAATCTATTTACAGTGGTACGGAGCACTGATATTGTTAATTTTATTATCCAATAAGTTGACAGTTGACTAACTATCTGACTCAGTTTTCTTTCTTGGACTCATACCGTAACATGGTTGATCCCATGGGATGATCCAGCATGGCGATTTTTTCATTTTGGCCTCTGCTTCTTAGTCCCCACGTTAGCGTTCACCTGCATCGGTTGCCTATTAGTGTTCACAAAACCCCCGAACCAGACACATGAAATCAGTAAGGGTGAACTTGGCTATCGTGAAATTTAAAATTGTATAAGCCCAGCTATAAGCGTGACATAAAGGACTACGCAAATAAACAATATTTGCAAATAAATCTATTTTTTTCAAATTAAAGCTCTTTCTTAATCAAGTAGTCCTATCAATTATCACCTTAACTGTCCTTGTCAGACTTAATTGTAAATTTTTTGGCATTGTCATTTTAGTAGTTTTTAATAATTGTAGCCTAGCTGATTTTGGAAAATTTAATATTTTGGAGGAAATCTCTTAGGCCTAACTATAAACCATATAAAATATCACATTTCTTAGATTGATTATCCTTAATGATAGATGAATTCAATGTAGAGTATAATTACAAATTGTTGTAGTGTTGCAAATTGTCTCGCGCCCAATCGCACTCGTCTTTGGCTTTCTTTCTTTCCCGTTTTCTGCATCATATTTAACAGTAACTTATGTAAGGTATATACAGAATTGTTAAGATGTTTCCATAGAATCTAGTCTATTACATTTACGAGTTATAGAGTGAGGAACAAATTTTAGATTTTTATTAAAGACCAAAGTTAGTAAACAAGGTTGGCGTTTCACATTATTCTGTTGCTCTGAATACATTCATATCGGACTCTTCCAAATTTCATTTTAATTATTGTAATTTATAATAATGATTGTTCTATGAATATGGTCACATTGAATTCAACATTGGATTACATATTCCCAGCTTAATGAGAAAGTTGAAGTCGTTCTGCTGTCGAATTGATGACGTCATTGCATTGGGGGCCGCGGAGGAGGGTGCATTAAAGCGAACACTTCTGAAGCCTCCCCCCCCCCAACCAGCAAGTCTAGTCCTATGATGTACTTGTTCTTTTTTTTTATTTTTGGGCCTACATTATTAACAATTCAATATTTACAATGAGCACTACTGTACAGTCTTATTTCCCCTTTTATTAACAACTTTCATTGCATTTGTTTCCCTACCCTCTCACTGTTTACTCACAGAGGTATATTGTAGAAGAGTGATCTAGCATAGATTTTGCTGTAGGAAAACTAATATTTAAAATATATATTTTTATTCTTCACAATCTGAACCGCACATTTGAAATTGTAATGAAGGATGCAAATTTAAAGCAAAAAGGAAAATGTTTGTCAATAACCCGCTTTTACCCGCTTTTTCTCCATTACCCCCTTTATAACCCGACAGCCCTTAAATTACCCAAAAACGGGTAAATACCCGCTCATTACCCGCTCAACCCTGCCTATAAGTAGTCCATGGTTCCAAATGTTCATCCAGTAGTTCGTAAAACGGGTCGCCTCTATTATTAACAGTGTTCAAATTATAAAACCGAACCTTTTCCTGTCACCTACAGGACCTATGGGGGTTCTGGGAGCAATTTAAGTCCAGATTCCCAATTACTTTTGGGTCACCTCAACCTTAATTTTCCGCTCCGACGCAACAACACTTGTGGGAACTGGGAAAAGATTGGTGGCTTGGAGAGTGTAAAATAGGAGTTCGGTGGAAGCATTTGTTAGGAATGAAATAGTTTTTAATACGATTAATTGAAACAGTTTAACTACATAAGGCCTAGGCGTCCGATCAAAATGATTGTACTAATTTCAAAATCTTATATAAAATATTTTTATCAATACTGGTATGTATGTTTTGCTTTAATTCCACTGTTTAAATTAAATTAACGTAAGTACACTAAGATAGGTTTTTTCACATTTCAGAAGTGATTAAGTGATTTATTATTAGACGCTTGACATAGTCGTGGATGTAGCCATTTTTTATAAACAAAAGTATTGTATATTTTGATTTTTTTTCTCAGAGAGGTAATTTATTTATTTTATGATAGGATGGGTTTATAACTACGAATAGGCCTACGTTCAGTTATGTAGTAACTACATTGGTATAACTTATAACCAGTGAGTACGTAAATAATGCCTATATTTAAACAGTTTGTTCATAAAATTTTGAGTGAACAAAAAATACAGTAACAATTTTACATTTTCGGTACTGTACATATTTTAAATAATGTACTGTAGGTGCGGAAATAATAACATTTTAATACCACTATGTGATAATGTATGTAGCTTATTACACAGTTTTAATATCTGTATAAAAATTGAAAAAGATTTTTCTAAATAATCATTTTTTTGTTCTAATAATAAAAATAAAGAACGTTTACATTCATCATAATTCATCTGTCTAATTTGTCCAGTATTTCTGGTTGAAAAACAATTTGTACGACATGAAGTTCAGAATGAAATCGATTATGTCCCGCCAATAGTCTTTGCAGTATAAATGTAAATATATTTTTGAGTGTTGTAGACGTTTGTTTTTCATTTCTAATGGCGATTGAAAAGGTATCATACTAATAAGAAAAGGATTTATAAATAAAAAATATTCTTGAATGACATAGAAAAGTTTGCTTTAATATTAAATTGAAGAGATTCCAAATTAAAAAAAAAAACTCTAAATTAGATGAGCCGAAAATAAATTGTAAATACTATAAATTTATAAAAAATGACTCATGGACTACTATACATATTATAATACTTAAAAAGATAAAAAATAATATTGTAATACAAAGTAATTTAGAACAAAATTAAAAATGACAATGATAATATAACATTTGACCTATGTATGAAATATTTGTTTAACAAAAGATATCAAAAACAAAGTTTTTTTTAATGAACTTTTATTAATACACAGGTACTGTACCTGTTATCTAGACCTAATCTTATACAAAAACATTTGTTACAGATTATAATATAGTATATAAAAGTAAAAAAATTACAAAAAAGATGCTAAAGATGCATAATTTTTCATAATGATAGTTCATGATTTTTCGTATAGGTTACTGAATATACGAAATATTCAACTGGTTGTAATCATAAGGTGTCACGCCGATTATTCTACAGATGTCTTCCCATGTATAACCGGTCCTTTTGTAAAGATCATCATTCCTCATTTCCTTTTTCCCTTCATGACTCCTCGTCCGCTTTTTCCCACAATGATTCCTTCGCTTTCTTCCGCCACACTTCCTACACATTTTCTTATCACCATCTTCACTGCTACCTCTAGATTCCACTTTTTTCGAATCTGCTTTAGATGTTCCTATGGATATTAAAAAGGAATAAATTTATCATATTCCAACTAATATTAACTACAACTATGTTTTAACTACAATTTGGTCTAATACCTGGTCCTAGTGTCAAAATCCCCACATTGATGGTAACAGGAAAGCAGGTGTAATATACAGTATAGCATTAAACCAAGCGCTGGCCATTATTGGACAAACGAATACTTTCACCCTTTGAAAGGAGTGGTTAATGACGTCAGACAAATAATTGTGTATACAAATTTTCGGAGGAAAAGAAACACTTGATCTACTCTCAAAATTTGTTATGGAAAACTCGAAAGATTACATAGTAAACTCTCTATTTAATTTATAAAACAATATTTTGGCTGATAATATCAATGAGCGTAATCTAATCAATATAGGCTAAGTGAGTGTATCATAACGGGCGAACTGATTTTCGTCAGATGTGCTCTTGCAAAAATGCAAAAACATGGCGCACTTAAAAAATCATAATGAGTAATTTTTAACGTACAGAGTAGCGGATGGTATTACTGGACACTAGACAACAGTTTATCTTTTTTTATGTTACAGTATAAAATTTTTAATGGGGGGAAAAACAGTTACAACAAGTATTTTTTATGTGTCGGCTGACTGACCTTGTATACTTGTCAGCAGTGTAGTAGGCCCCTTCTAAACGGGCGTTTTAATTGGGCCCATCCCGTGCTACAAAAAGAAGTGCGATTTAAAAAGGGATTTTAAAAAAATTCGTTTGTATAGCCAGTGGCTTTAGAATCCCATGCATCCAGTCGGAACACCCGTATAGAAGAAACCTTAGTACATGTTACAAAAACAATGTTATATTTGTATTATTCACATTATTGTACATCATTTTGTAGGGCAAAATTGTACGTAGTTTAAGATATTAATTTGGCAAAATTATTTTCAATTTACCTAAATAAGCCAGGTTGGAGAAGAAGATTCTAAGTCAGTCTCACTACCGCGCCACATTTGGGCATATTCATATATTTTGACATAACTCACACAAAGGTTATGCTTTTTAATAATTTATACATTTCTTTGTAGGAAATTATATTTCCTATGACAGGTGTATATGAAATAGTTTAAAAAAGATTGTTGGCTTCAATTGAATTTCAAAATTTGATTTTTGTTTCTTACTATTTGTGTAACAATTGATATTCCCTGGCTTTTATAAATAAAATGTAAACATACCACTGCTGTTTTCTTTTGTTTTGAATTTTTGCGAACTTTTTAAAAAGGATATGCATATATTAGTAAATATGGTTTGGACACCAATGACAGACAACATGAAAAGGCCTGACCAGCGCTAGGTTTAAACAACACAAGTTATATGAAGAAATTTAACCATTTATCTTAAATTTATAAACAAAAGTCAGAGTCGTATCTGCTTAATTTATTTTGCGATTCAACTTTATTTTACACATTTTCAAAGTATTTCACGGCTTACAAGAGTGCAGAATCGTATGAAAATCATGAAAAATACATTACAACGATGTATAATATACATTTGATAACCGGTCACTGTAATTAGCTTTATTTAAAGTATAATTTTATTTTCTTAATAACATTAGTCAATATCTCGTAAAATGAAATGTCCACAATAACTTTAATGCGAATAAAATTCTTGCAATAGAATAAATTTTTCTCATTTTATTTAAGCTAATACCAAAAAGGGTTCCTACTAAAAGGGCAGCAACGAGGCATGTGGGGGATGACACTATAATAATTTAGGCCTACTCACACCGCGGTATCTAGCCCAACTTTGATTTGTATAATCCTTATTAATTCCCAAAAAGAGGCGTGCCTTATAACAATATAATGGTTTATAAAAAACAAATATTTATAATAAAAACCAAAATAATTTCTCTTACGTAGTGAGGCCTTTTTAGAGGAACCCATGATTATTGATGCTAAAACTCGTAAAAATATTTACATAAAAAAATCATACAGTTACCTCATTACTGGATGCCCTTATGTAGATAAACGCAAAGCAGCAATAAAACAGAATAAATCAAATTTAAGTACCATATTCAAAGTGTTCCCAGACAGCACTCAATCATTCATTGGCCTTTCAATAAATGTGATAAATAAAGTGTATGGTTGAAGTATGGACTTGTTTTAATGTGTTAACAGATTGTTAAAAAGTTTTATTTAAAAGGATTTAAATGTAGTTCAATATACATAATTTTTAGTCCTATAATCAACTTTATCCCTCAAAACATATGCATTTTACTCTATCTTGGAAAGCATTTAGGCTATAAGATATTTATTGAGATAAATTTATATATTATGTAAAACCATTACTTTTGTGACAAATAAAAACCAATTTAAAAACTTTCGTTAATTTAGAATTAATATTTCTAATGTGGATACTATTTGATTGCTAAATAATTATTTATTGAATTGCAATTAAATTCAAATTGATTCAAATTTATGTATAGTCATTAATACAACGAAGAACTAATTGGATTGTTTTAATGAGATATTTTAAAAGTGAATATGTAGATCTATGTAACACCGACAAAACATTGAATGTTACATAAAAAACTTAATTTTATAACCAAAGAATATCAGTGTTCTTACAAAAGTATTACAGTGTACAATTATTAGAGACCAACCAATAAATTTCAGCATCAAAACATTTAACATTGTAATATTGGCTAGGCCTATTTGTCAGTGGGCTGTCAGAGTTTTATTTACAATGACATCATAAAATATTGAGGAAAATTCTGAAAATTTAGTAATATTCTTTACCTTGAGGGTGCACTTCAGCTGAAGGAGATGGTGAATCGTGGGTTGAAAGGCTTGAGGAGATGTTCAGTTTAGATGGATCAGAGTTTGAATCTGAGTTTGAGCTTGTACCTGAGAAAAACCACAAAAGAGACGCATAAATGGGAGAATAGTCATTAAAATAATAGTGGCAGTTACTTGTAATTGTTCTTTGAGGAAATACATCATTTATTCATTATGAACTTGACCGATTGAAGTAAACACATAAATGAATTTATTAAGGCTTGAGAACATTCTGAAACTTTTATAGACTATCTAGTATCTAATAACGTTGGTCCAAAAAATTTTTGTACAAAAAATGGTATTAATGGGACATGTGTGTAAATATAAAAGATAAATACAGTGAACAAAGAAAAAACTAGTGAATTTGAGGACCTATTCCAGGAAATATCAAGTCTAACTGTTTAAAAATATCAAAATCGTAAACCATTTCGGCAACCATAGTTTCATTAATTTGGCAAATTTCCCACGATTTCTGCAATATTTTATGAATAAAATGGTAATGTTTTGTGGAAAATATAATTTTGTGAGTAAATATAACAAAATAAATATAGTAATTATGTAAAAAAAGTTAAGGACCTGCATATTTTGCTTGTATAGACCTAATATAACTTTGTTTACAAGCGCTAATTTATGGTTATCATAAGTTATTAAATTATTAATCATGTCTTTCTCAGTACACTTTAGATTTAATCAAGAATATTTTCTTTACACAGGGTGTCCCTCAACTCTCTACCGACTTCCTAAGGTATTATTCCTGGCCTAAAGACAGGCTAATATCATCAAATTTAAAATTTCAAAACTCTAGTTCACCATTCAGCCGCCATTTTGTAATTTTTAAAGATTAATTTTTTATCAAGACTGTTCGTTGTAATAAGTTAAAACTTTGAAAAAAAACTTTTGAGGTAGTTGAAGAAAAATAATTAATTTCTTACGATTCATATTGTTTTTAAGGCGGCTGTTTAAAATCATTAACCTTAAATTGTATAAAATATACATAAGGTAGCAAAGTTTTTGTTCTTTTGTGTTTTAAAGGAAATTTAATAGAAAAAACAAGGATCTAAAAATTATTGTTATCGGTTCATAAATAAGAAGTATAGAGCGATTTAACTGAGCCTAGTCAAGGTCGAATACTTCGTAAACAGCACGAACAATTTTCTTCAAACTTGGTAAATAGCCTAGTTCTAGAATACAAATAATATTTGCTTAGGTCTCTATGCTCTTGTTTTTTCTAAACTGTCAAGTTATACAAACCACGTATTATATTAATAACTTGTGTTTTTCCTTTGTAGCCAATAACTAAATTACTGAATGATACTATTTTTTATTTTAAATTAAATTCACTAAAAAACACATAAGGACATAAACCTTGCTACATTATGTAGTTTTTATGGAATTTAAAGTTAACGATTTTAAACAGCCACCATTTTGAAAATATAAATTAAAAAAAAAATTGATTATTTTTTATCAATTAGATCTTTACCTCAAAAGGTTGTATACCAAATTATAACTTATTACAACAAATTGTTCTTAAAAATAAATAAATAAATAAAAAAAATTTGGGCTTTATTATACCAGTGTTCTTAAAAAAAGGCATCATAGTGTATACATTAGTACACTATGGAGTTTTTGAAATTTCAAATATGATATAATGGCTTGTTTTTATGTCAGGAATAATACCTTAACACGTTCGCGGCGGCATGGGAACAATCGCTCCCACGCGGAACCCTACCATCCTGATCGGGTGCGATGGTGCGATCGCTCCCAAGCTGCACTGCTTTACAATATGATTTATTTTTAAGCCAGGATCAGAGCTAGAAATCTGAAGCTTTGCACAGCACTGCTCAATAGTACAATGTATTTCGGGACCACGTGGGTTTTTACTGGGCAGTGCTGCTGCTATGGTGGGTTTTACAATTTTTACATTCAGGATGGTGATGAGGTTCGAGCAAAAACCTCGCCGCCGCGAACGTGTTAAGAGGCCAGTTGGGAGCTCAGGGACAACCTGTATAGGCCTAAGATTAAACTAACACAATTCATAGCAAAGTACGTAAGTATGCTATAAATTAAGATGAAAAAACTTACATTAAATATTGTATACTTTTTATCCATACAGATTTTTTTTAAAATAACAAATATCCTCATTAGCTTTAAAAAGTTTGTTTTAAAAACATTTTAAATAAGTTTCGGAGAAAAATGTAAGCTCAAGAATACTTCTTTCAGAATGAATAATGCCTATTGATCAAAACCATTTTTAGGCCTACATAGTAGATTAATTCCGCGAATATACATAGGATCAAGATACATAGGAGTTTTTTTTTTTTGTTTTCAAAAGGTAATGCTTTTTTTATAATTTATACATTTCTTTGTAGGAAATTATATTTCTATAACACGTGGTGTATTAAATAGTTTTAAAAAAATTGTTGGCTTCAATTAAATTTCAAAATTTGATTTTTGTTTCTTACTATTTGTGTAACAATTGATATTCCCTGGCTTTTATAAATAAAATGTAAACATACCACTGCTGTTTTCTTTTGTTTTGAATTTTTGCGAACTTTTTAAAAAGGATATGCATACATTAGTAAATATGGTTTGGACACCAATGACAGACAACATGAAAAGGCCTGACCAGCGCTAGGTTTAAACAACACAAGTTATATGAAGAAATTTAACCATTTATCTTAAATTTATAAAAAAAGTCAGAGTCGTATCTGCTTAATTTATTTTGCGATTCAACTTTATTTGACACATTTTCAAAGTATTTCACGGCTTATTAGAGTGCAGAATCGTACAAAAATAATCAAAAAAACATTAGAACGATGTATAATATACGTTTGATAACCGGTCACTGTAATTAGCATTATTTAAAGTATAATTTTATTTTCTTAATAACATAAGGTAATATCTCATAAAATGAAAGGTCCACAATAACTTTAATGCGAATAAAATTTTGGCAATAGAATAAATTTTTCTCATTTTATTTAAGCTAATACCAAAAAGGGTTCCTACTAAAAGGGCAGCAACTAGGCATGTGGGGGATGACACTATAGTAATTTAGGCCTACTCACACCGCAGTATCTAGCAACTTTGATTTGTATAATCCTTATTAATTCCCAAAAAGAGGCGTGCCTTGTAACAATATGATGGATTGTAAAAAATAAATTGTTATAATAAAAACCAAAATAATTTCTCTTACGTAGTGAGGTATTTTTAGAGGAACCCATGATTATTGATGCTAAAACTCGTAATATATTTACATAAAGAAATCATACCGTTACCTCATTACTGGATGCCCTTATGTTGATAGTCGCAAAGCAGCAATAAAACAGAATAAATTAAATTTAAGTACCATATTCAAAGTGTTCCCAGACAGCACTCAATCATGCATTGGCCTTTCAATAAATGTGATAAATAAAGTGTATGGTTGAAGTATGGACTTGTTTTAATGTGTTAACAGATTGTTAAAAAGTTTTATTTAAAAAGACTTAACTGTCGTTCAATATATATTTTTAGTCCTATAATCAACTTTATCCTTCAAAACATATGCATTTTACTCTATCTTGGAAAGCATTTAGGCTACAAGATATTTATTGACATAAATATATATATTATGTAAAACCATTACTTTTGTGACAAGTAACAACAAATTTAAATACTTTCGTTAATTTAGAATTAATATTTCTAATGTGGATACTATTTGATTGCTAAATAATTACTTAATTGAATTGCAATTAAACTCAAATTGATTCAAATTGATGTATAGTCATTAATACAACGAAGAACAAATTGGATTGTTTTAATGAGATATTTTAAAAGTGAATATGTAGATCTATGTAACACCGACAAAACATTGAATGTTACATAAAAAACTTAATTTTATAACCAAATAATATCAGTGTTCTTACAAAAGTATTACAGTGTACAATTATTAGAGACCAACCAATAAATTTCAGCATCAAAACATTTAACATTGTAATATTGGCTAGGCCTATTTGTCAGTGGGCTGTCGCTGTCAGAGTTTTACTCACAATGACATCATAAAATATGGAGGAAAATTCTGAAAATTTAGTAATATTCTTTACCTTGAGGGTGCACTTCAGCCGAAGGAGATGGTGAATCGTGGGTTGAAAGGCTTGAGGAGATGTTCAGTTTAGATGGATCAGAGTTTGTATCTGAGTTTGAGCTTGTATCTGAGAAAAACCACAAAAAAGACGCATAAATGGGAATAGTCATTTAAATAATAGTGGCAGTTAATTGTAATTGTTCTTTGAGGAAATAAATCATTTATTCGTTTATTCATTATGAACTTGACCGATTGAAGTAAACACACAAATGATTTATTAGGGCTTGTGAACATTTTGAAACTTATATAGACTATCTAGTATCTAATAACATTGGTCCAAAGAATTTTGTACAAAATATGGTATAAGTGAGACATGTGAGTAAATATAAAAGATAAATACAGTGAACAAAGAAAAAACTAGTGAATTTGAGGACCTATTCCAGGAAATATCTAGTCTAACTGTTTAAAAATATCAAAATCATAAACCACTTTGCAACTATAGTTTCATTAATATGGCAAATTTCCCACGATTTCTGCAATATTTTATGAATAAAATGGTAATGTTTTGTGGAAAATATAATTTTGTGAGTAAATATAACAAAAGAAATACAGTAATTATGTAAAAAAAGACATGCATATTTTGCCTGTATAGACCTAATATAACTTTGTTTACAAGCACTAATTTATGGTTATCATAATTTGTTAAATTATTAAACATGTCTTTCTCAGTACACTTTAGGTTTAATCAAGAATATTTCCTTTACACATTGTGTCCCTGAACTCTCTACCGACTTCATAAGGTATTATTCCTGGCCTAAAGACAAGCCAAAATTATCATATTGTAGAAGTATAATTTTCTTTTCTTAATAACATTAGTCAATATCTCGTAAAATGAAAAGTCCACAATAACTTTAATGCGATTAAAATTCTGGCAATAGAATAAATTTTTCTCATTTTATTTAAACTAAAACCAAAAAGGTTTCCTACTAAAAGGGCAGCAACTAGGCATGTGGGGCATGACGATGACACTATAGTAATTTAGGCCATTTACGGCAGTATCTAGCCTAACTTGGATTTGTATAATCTTTATTAATTCCCAAAAAGAGGCGTACCTTATAACAATAATGGATTGTAAAAAATAAACTGTTATAATAAAAACCAAAATAATTTCTCCTGTGTAGTGAGGTATTTTTAGAGGAACCCATGATTATTGATGCTAAAACTCGTACAATATTTACATAAAAATCATACTGTTACCTCATTACTGGATGCCCTTATGTTGATAATCGCAAAGCAGCAATAAAACAGAATAAATCAAATTTAAGTACCATATTCAAAGTGTTCCCAGACAGCACTCAATCATGCATTGGCCTTTCAATAAATGTGATAAATAAAGTGTATGGTTGAAGTATGGACTTGTTTTAATGTGTTAACAGATTGTTAAAAAGTTTTATTTAAAAAGATTTAAATGCAGTTCAATATATATTTTTAGTCCTATAATCAACTTTATCCTTCAAAACATATGCATTTTACTCTATCTTGGAAAGCATAGGCTACAAAATATTTATTGACATAAATTTATATATTATGTAAAACCATTACTTTTGTGACAAGTAACAACAAATTTAAATACTTTCGTTAATTTAGAATTAATATTTATAATGTGGATACTATTTAATTGTTAAAGAATTGCTTAATTGTATTGCAATTAAACTCAAATTGATGTATAGTCATTAATACAACGAAGAACTAATTGGATTGTTTTAATGAGATATTTTAAAAGTGAATATGTAGATCTATGTAACACCGACAAAACATTGAATGTTACATAAAAAACTTAATTTTATAACCAAATAATATCAGTGTTCTTACAAAAGTATTACAGTGTACAATTATTAGAGACCAACCAATAAATTTCAGCATCAAAACATTTAACATTGTAATATTGGCTAGGCCTATTTGTCAGTGGGCTGTCGCTGTCAGAGTTTTACTCACAATGACATCATAAAATATGGAGGAAAATTCTGAAAATTTAGTAATATTCTTTACCTTGAGGGTGCACTTCAGCCGAAGGAGATGGTGAATCGTGGGTTGAAAGGCTTGAGGAGATGTTCAGTTTAGATGGATCAGAGTTTGAATCTGAGTTTGAGCTTGTATCTTAGAAAAACCACAAAAAAGACGCATAAATGGGAATAGTCATTTAAATAATAGTGGCAGTTAATTGTAATTGCTCTTTGAGGAAATACATCATTTATTCATTATGAACTTGACCGATTGAAGTAAACACATAAATGAATTTAATAAGGCTTGAGAACATTCTGAAACTTTTATAGACTATCTAGTATCTAATAACGTTGGTCCAAAAACTTTTTGTACAAAAAATGGTATTAATGGTACAAGTGTGTAAATATAAAAGATAAATACAGTGAACAAACAAAAAAACTAGTGAAGTTGAGGACCTATTCCAGGAAATATCAAGTCTAACTGTTTAAAAATATCAAAATCGTAAACCATTTCGGCAACTATAGTTTCATTAATTTGGCAAATTTCCCACGATTTCTGCAATATTTTATGAATAAACTGGTAATTTTTTGTGGAAAATATAATTTTGTGAGTAAATATAACTAAAGAAATACAGTAATTATGTAAAAAACGACCTGCATATTTTGCCTGTATAGACCTAATATAACTTTGTTTACAAGCGCTAATTTATGGTTATCATAAGTTGTTAAATTATTAAACATGTCTTTCTCAGTACACTTTCCTTTACACAGGGTGTCCCTGAACTCTCTACCGACTTCCTAAGGTATTATTCCTGGCCTAAAGACAAGCCCAAAATTATCATATTTAAAATTTTAAAACTCTTTAGTTTATCATTCAGCCGTCATTTTGTAATTTTTTAAGATATATTTTTTATTTATTACTGTTCGTTGTAATAAATAAACAGCCGCTATTTTGAAAATATAAATTTAAAAAATTGATTATTTTTGATCAATTAGATCTTTAACTCAAAAAGTTGTATACCAAATTATAACTTATTACAACAAATTGTTCTTAAACTCAAAATAACTTTAAAAAAATACAAAATACTGTAGTGGCTGTATGATATTAGTGTTCTTAAAAAAGGTATCATAGCGTACAATTACTAGTACACTGTTTTTAAAAAACCATGGAGTTTTGGAAATTTCAAATATGATATTTTGGCTTGTTTTTATGTCAGGAATAATACCTTAAGAGGCCAGTGGAGACCTCAGGGACAACCTGTATAGATCTAAGATTAAACTAACATAATTCATAGTAAAGTACGTAAGTATGCTATAAATTAAGTTGAAAAAAACTTACATTAAATATTAAATACTTTTTATCGATACGGATTTTTTTTAATATAACAAATATCCTTATTAGCTTTAAAAAGTTTGTTTTAAAAACATTTTAAATATGTTTCGAAGAAAAATGTAAGCTCAAGAATACTTCTTTCAGAATGAATAATGCCATTTTGATCAAAACCATTTTTAGGCCTACATAGTAGATAAAAGCGAATTGAATAGTATAAAACCAAACAAAGCCCGTTTTACCGAATTTTTCTTCAGTCCTCGGTTTTTTAGGTTGGACTGGTTGGAAATCCTCTTCAAAAAGCTTATCCACGAAATCTCCGAAGTACCTCTCTGGAATATAAGAAGACCAGTTCAGGACAGTTTTGTTTCATTGACATATTATTGTACAGCAAGAAGCATCTACATAATCTAACTAGTCTATCTCAGTTGACTCTATGAACATAATACGATACAAATAATTTATTTTTATCCCAAGAGAGTAAACTATTGGAAGTTACACACATTGCAATATACTGTATTTTTTCCTGGTCCTCATATTGTGGGGAAAGTAAATAATTACAGAGTAAATATATTTATTAATCATTATTTTTGAATAATCTAAAAAAATATATTTTTGAACCTTTTCAATTTTTTTAAAATAGCCCATTAAATTATGTTTGATTTAATTATGTACTATTTATTTTCCGAGAGACCCAAGTTCATTAATATGAATTTATTAACAGTAAAAAATTAAAATAGGCAATACCATTGCTATCCAATTTACATTTACAATATTTGAAATCAGAGAATCCTAGCTCCTTAAACTGTTATTTTTCATATTAACATAATGTTATTTTTCAACATACTGGTATTAACATGATATAATTTCAAGGTTTTATGATAAAAGACTACTCTTGAAAAATAAAACCCTTTGTTTTATGGTCGCATACATTCTAGTAGGAAAATACACCCAAATACCGCAGGCCTTAAGCCCTTCATGTTACGCCGCACCTCTATGCTAAGTTTATTTCTTTAAGTAGGGATTTTCGTCCAAAGTTCACAGGTAAAATAATTTTATATAATTAGATTTTTCTCCTTTATTCCCCCCAACTGAAAGAATATATCATGACCCTACGAGTCTTACAATGTCGGTCGTTTACGCCTTCCGTAAAAGCCTATTCGTATTTAGTAAAAGAACAATTCTTAAGAAACACCTGGTTTGCTCCACAACCGGTTTTTGTTGCCTAGATTGGGGGGGGGAGGTAATTTATAGTTACCTTCTAGAAAATCAGGTGGTGTTCGGGGTGAGATGTAGTGAAGATCATTCTCAGCAGGGTCAATCTCTTCATAGTTCATTTGCAGATATTGGGAATTTCTTGCACCTAGAAAGAGTTCAAACATAATAAAGATTTTTTTAAACATTTAAGTTGGTTATGAGAGGTGAAATAAAGTATATCTTTATGAAATACAGTTGGCCTTCCATACCTTAAAAGACGAAACAAACTTATTAAACGCCCTTCTATCTTATAGTGATGTTTATCTATCACTTTACCGTTAAAGTTACTACTTCTTTGTTATAGGGATAGAATATTTTTAAGTCAATTTAACATGAACCTTTAAAGATATAGGGCCTACATAAATTTGAAGTCGAGAATACTACGAAAACGGGGTGGTTATTTAGTTATGATTCCCAAAAGACAGCCATATGCGCACGTGGAACGCATCTCTGTCCGCGGCCACGACACAGGCTCTCTACTAGTACTCAGCCGAAAAGCTACGAGGAGGTTGGTTTCAGTATATAAACCTTTTAACCCTTACGATACTGCTAAATATGCCAAAAATTCCTTCAGAGTTACTCACATTGACAATAACACACTCGTTCACTTGGCAAACCAAAAATGACTTCAAAACAGCGGAATAAGGATGCTCCCGATACTTCAACGGCCTGCCCTTGATTTCATTATACCGTAGCTGTCTAGAGAGCCGGAATTATTTAATCGCTATAAGATAAGGTGAAGGTGACTTATTCTTAATCAGGGGAAGTAACCTACGTCAGACAAATAGAGCGCATCAAATTACCTAACCTACCACCGCAGCACATACTAATATAGTTGCGCGTACAACAAACAATCGGCCTAGATTCTCTCTTGCGTCTTTGAACTAAATAACCCCCGAGTCCCAACTCACGACCCTCCCGGTCAAGAATCTCAATTTAGGAGATTTTTAAATATGCGGAATTCATAAAAATATGAAGTGTTATCGTTTACTACTCCCGCCGCGTTTTACTCGATCAGCAAACAGTAAGGTTATAAAGGCCTATCGGCACTCAATAATTAATTGGAGGGGTCCGACAGTTAAGATACCTTTCAAACGTGGTAATAAAGCTTATCAGAGACATACAAAATCAGAGAAACGGATTTAGGCCTAATAATGACGGAATCATGTATAACGAGCTATTGTAAGACTTGCGTGACGGCACGTTGGCCCCTCAAATGCGTATCATGCCAAAACATATAAAAATATATAAGCCAAGGACTAAAACTTGAATTGCACAAATATTTGTATATTTGTATGTATGTTGTACACGGATCTCAAAAACGGGTCAAACGGGTTTCTTCAAACTTTGTAAATAGCTTAGTTTTGGAATAATAATCATATACATTTCTGTATTCAAGGGAAAATCTTATTACAGCCAGTTACTAAATTATAATTGGTACTACTGTGATATAAATAATTGGTATTTTTTCTTCATCATACTGCACGTAGAACAGCCGTTTTCTGGCCTGTATTTAGTATTGAAAGTTGGAGTTTTCTGTAGCCTTTTTATATGTGCACCGAAAAAACATCCGTTAATTTTTGCCGTGCGCTAACCTCAATAGTATAATTCGTCACAAGGGCCGAAAGTGGCGTTTTGCCAGCCCCGAGATCGTGTTTCAAGTTCGAGACGAAGTCGAGAACTTGAAACGATCTAGGGTTGGCAAAACGCTTTCGGCCCGAGTTACGAAGGATATTTTTCATCACACTACACAAGGCCAACTACACACCAGACCGGAATGCCCCCCACCACTTGTGTTAAAACGTCACACTACTGGTGCTCCAGCTGATCTAGAAGTATGCGATTTTGATACAATTGCCCGAATAATTACCTGGAAATCCCCTAAAATAAACAAATATTTACCCAATTTCCGCTTAAATTCTCGAAAATTGGGTAAATTACCTTCTTTTGGCAACACCGATCAGCTGTCACACCACTGTTGTGACGTCATCTCTCTGAGCACTCCGGCCTGGTGTGTAGTTGGCCTTGCACTACACAATTCAAAATATTCTAAACAAGTGAAAAATTACTTTTTTTCATAACGAACAAAACATAATCTCCACTAACCTAGCGAGATTTTGTACTGATTGTGTTTCTGGTTGCTAGGCAACCACTTCACATCAGCTAAGGCCACCGAAACTAAGAACCTAAGGAGCTAACGGTAGGTGACAACTACAGCTGATTCCAAGGGAAAACACTATTTTTCCATCTACGTCATATATATTTAACAGTTGCTATCAGCTAAACTACCAACTACGTCACTGATTTGTTGTTTGTCAATGTTGTTGTTGTCACCTTTCTTCTTATATTCTAGATTTCTCTGCTAACCATTTCTATTACCCGCCCTAGGCCGGAAAATTTTGCCGGCTTAGGCCTCCAAAGCAGGCGTTCCGTCGTTAGAACTGAAGGTCGAAAACAGGTGATATCGATGTAGTGTGATGAAAAAGTTGTTTTGTTCTTAAGCAAAAAACATATACTAATTCAAAGCGAATAAGGTCAATTCCAACAAAAACTACTTGCAGACTACAATTTTAAGGCAATATTTTGACATTTCTTTACTTCAACGTATATATCAGCTGTTTATAAGGAATATTTAAATTGAGATATAAGTCAACAAATAAAACGTAAACAGGGGCCTGTTTCATAAAAGTCCTGTAATACAGGACTTGTAAAATAAAAAGTACAATTCCTGTAAAATCTGTTTCATAAAAACTATTCTACAATCATAGAATCACCTGTAAAATTTCCCCTGTATTAAAAGTAAATACTGGAATTTTAGTTTACTTTCTTTACTTAGATATGAATGCATTGTGAGGTTAACTGAATTTTTCAGCACATTTTTCATAACTTTTGATCAGTTTAAAACTTATTTTATTTGTTAGAACTACATGATATATTGATTTAATGTATAAATGTGTATAAAGTTGGCAATTGCTTGTTAAATACCGGTATGTTCATTGATTTTTTTGCTTTACGATAATTCTTCTGTCCGATAAAAAGATGCCCCTTAGCGTTCCTTAATTTTATTATTAATTAATTAATGTAGAACAACATTGTAAGCTACAAAAACTGAAAATTTTTTCTGTCCCAAATAAATGATAAACAGTTTCATTAATTGTATATATAATCCCTAGCAGCTTGTCCTATACTTAGATCAATGAGTTCATCGTAAAATCTTGGCAAATTCGATATTGCAGCACACATTATAATGCAACTGCTACTTTTTCAAATAAATTGGTGAAGATAATTCCATTTTATCCTTTTTAAATAGTGTTTAATCATGGTTTCGACCAAAGACCACTTTAATATTTGAAAAATGTTGTTAAATTTTAGGTATTAAAACTTAAACGGTTTTTTTCATGTGTCCTACATTTATTTCAAGTAATTTTTGCAAGTCAAAAAATAAAAAGAGAAATGTACAGGAATGCAATAAAATCATGAAAGTACATGGTATGAAAACTTAATATTATAACTTAATAAATCACTATCACGAGCACTATTTTTATTTTGTCCATTTACTTTTGCATCTCCAATTTGCATATCTATACAAAATCACACCATTTCATCGCAATAAGTAGTAATTGTAAAGTTTTATGGTGGTTCAAACATGGATAAAATTTTATCCAATTTACAGGACCTGTAATACATGTTAACTTTCTTTATGAAACAAACCCATTTAAATCTCTTGTAAAATGCACTTGTAATACAGGCAAATCTCCTGTAAATTGATTTACAGTTGTAAAACTTTATGAAACATATGATTGTAACTTTTGCCAATAATACAAGGAAGTTACCTGTAATACAAGTCCTGTAAGTTTTATGAAACAGGCCCCAGATTGTGAAATTTGAGTTAATTTACTTTAAAATGAGTTATCCATTTGATTTTTTTGCATTATGATGAAAAACGTTGTTCATCACACGGACGGAAAGTGTTTTTTCTGTCTGTAACTGATATTTCTACACTGTTTGAGCTTACCGAGCTCAAACAGTGTATGAATAATATTTCATTACACACATGAAATATTATTTCATGTTTATATTACCCTGGTGAACTCGGCCCCAGGTTCTATTTATACAATTTAGGCCTACAAACCACTGTACCAACGCTCTACAGAAATAGCCTATGCCATAAGAGATTACGGGGTGTACACCTAATTATAAATGTATGTGTTCGCCTAGGAGTATCGTTACGTAAACATAACGGGGGGAGGGAGGGAGTTTAACAAAATTCCAGAATCCATTTATAACTCAAAGTAATATTTTGTCCCTTAAAAATCATAGTAGTTTGATTAGTCTAATAATTGTTTTTAGTTTTAAAGGCAAAACAATAATGTAATTTATTATAAATTCCTCGAGAGCAACTAACTACCTTCATAGACTACACCGTCAATTAAACCAAACCCAAAGTTTTGTAACTACGATATCCAAAGAAACGCTTTTACAAAATAAATATAGTTTTTGTGGGCGAAAATCCAAAATTGCTTCCAAGTGATGAATGTTCTTGAATGAAACAGTCGCCTATATTGGGTTTAATCGTGCTATTCTTTAACCAAGTGCAGTCCTGCGACGATGCCATAGAACCATATTTCTTTTTAAAATTCAAAAAAGGCAACTAGGACAATATTTTTACTAAAAAAAGACAATCATGCAGAGATATATTTCATTCTTCTGCCATCTTAACGTTTCCATCTTTATACATCCTTGAAACATTATCTTTCGTAAAACAAAACTTTTCTCAGTTCCATAATAACCTAAATACCGGTATTTATCCCTTACGCTCCACAAACGATTGCCAAATTCCCAAACACTCCACTTCTTTCTTCCAACACTACTTGTTGTATAACGGCATCAAGTTATACAATTGTCTCCCTCTTAAGCTGAAGTTAGAGTCAGATCATTCTAAATTTAAGAAACTGCTGAAGAGCATGTTGATAGAGAAAACTTATTACAGAGTCCGAGATTCCCTGTTTGGGGGATAAAAGGAGAGAGATATTGTTTGTTTTCTACACTAAGTTAATTTTAAGTTCATTTTTTTCTGAGCATTATTTGTTAACATAAATTTGTACTCAGTGTGAAATCTTTACTTTGCTAATGCAAATTGTAATTTGTTGATTCTGGCAAATAAATTACTTATGACATACGATAATAAGGGTCGCCCTCCCCATGCATGCCCACAAAAATAGCACTAGAATTAGGCCTCGAACCCAGAACCCTCTCTTCCCATTGGTCTGGCGGAGATCCCTCGCCTTTTACACTGCACTTGGAGTGTTTTGTGACTATTCTACTTTCATCTTTAGAGCGCCGAGTAGTCATTGTAGTCTTTTTCCTCCATTATGATGTTTTACTAAGTTTTTTGTTTTGTTTTCATCGGCTTTATTCGGCCATATTTTGAGCAATTTAGAATTGTCTAAGTATAACTTAGGATATTATATTTCAATATTACAGGATTATTTTTGTAGCCGAGTGGAATTATATCACAGTTTTCAAACGTTGATGGTTTGCTAGTCTGTGGTGTTGTTGTAGCGTAAATTCGTTTTTTCCCCAAACTCAAAGCTTTCAGTTGTCTCGCTGATTCGGTAAAAAGAGACTCTAAAATGTTTGCTGCTGTCGGCCACGACAATGATCGAAATCTACCCTAATATTCAGTTTGTGAATTTTACATTCTTCCAGTGAGACGTAGGGTTAGACTTAGAGCCGCTGTGTAACATCTTACAGAGTAGCCTATATTGTATAAAATCTAGAAAAAAAATAATGCGATTTGGAATTATTCTTAAACGTGAACTTTTTGAATGATCCATAATTAATACGGTATGCCTATAAAGTAACCACTTATAAAGTAATGGACTTAAATCTCAAGCTCAAGATAAATTTTTTAGAATAAAGATCAATTTTTACTGCCTTATAAAATTGGCTAACCATAGGAGTGTGTATATTTTTTAATTAATGCTACACAGAGAATAAACCATGCTTAAATATAGGGTTAACAATTAGGCCTATTGAACCAATCAATAAATATCCATAGGATAACAAGTTAGTTCTCATACAGTATAAGTTAGTTCATTAGTCCGTAATTAAACTTACTTGATGGTTTCGTTTGATTTGCAGGTGGAGTGGCCTTCTTCATGTCCAATCTTGTCCAATATAAACGTCCCAACACGCGTAAATGTCGTATGGTACCACACACGTATTGTGTGTTGGTCTTTAGACCCGATTGTAACGCACTCACGATAACTAACTGTTCGGTAGTTCACTTTAAAATATAGAAACTATGGAAAACAAGCACAAAATCTCTACCTACATCCATCTATTTTAAATGCCGGACCGATTTTGTTACATCTAGACGAAATGCATGTGACACAGGTGGGTTTGTTTCATCCATCGACACGCCTACTCACACTTAGAGATGTTCGATATTTTTGTTTCGGTGACAAAGTCACCGATATTGCTCTGTCACCGATATATCGGTGACAAGGCACTCGAGCAATCGGTGACAGCAAATTCAGTGACAGGCGCAGAACACCACCGCGCAGGCACCCAATCCGTTGCTACACAACGTCACCGGTCGCCGCGCCGGTCACCGATTGGCCGACGCGTGGTCACGACTCACGAGGCTGCCTTCGCCTTTGCTTCGGGCCACTTCGCAATGGTTCGGGTGGAATCGGGCACTAGCACGTTGGCTCTGTCACTGATCTGCCAGCAACAGCGCCAGGCCCAGGTCGCTGTCACCGATCGATATACTGTAGAACTTTTGGATTCAGTGACACAAAATATCGGCGACAAAGCGGCCAATCAGAGGGCGCGATCTGATGGCTTCGCTGGAGCCGTTAGCGTTACGATATTTACAACACTGGTTAAGGGTCGCATCGTAATGGAATCCGAAATCATATAGACTCGAAAATCGCTAACGTCGTGTATCTCTTTAACAGTCATTAACAGTAATTTGTTACTCAGATAATTTTGTAACTTGTCACCGAAATAAAAATATCGAAAATTCATTTGCTCAGTGGCGCGACTGCCGCAGCCGCGGTATCTGGTTCTCCCCACCACTCGCGGCTCTGTCACCGATTTTCCTGTCACCGATTGAAGTCACCGATATTTCCTTGTCACTGGAACTGAAGTCACCGATATTTGAAAGTCACTGGATCGCACATCTCTACTCACACTGGCGCGCCAAGCGGCCAGTGAGCAGCAGGTGGCCGCCGCAGTGGTTTTTCGCCACAGATAGCAGCACTTACTGAGTAGTTTTAGCTAATGTGTACTGGCATCAGAGATTTTACTATAAAACTTTGTTTAATTTGACCTAAAAACAGTAAACTGTCTTAATGATGAATGGTATAGTTCTTTGGTATGTCGTGTCATATGTGAACAGGGTGTGTCTAGGGTGATGCGGCACCGTCTATATTTTTACAATGAACACACTTTTTTTCTTTTAGGGTCTTCACTTTATTGATCTTGATGGTAAAAAATAAACAGAAAAATCTTTTGTATGACTCATTACACGGAGTTGTTCTATAAATTGGAAATTAGTTTATTTCCGGTTGTTTTCATGATGAATGACTACAGTGATACACAAGAAATTACACTGCATCGCTGATTACCCCATTTCATTTCAAACACGTCTGGAAAGTTTGGTCCAGTAATCTTCCCGTGTCTCGAACACCATCAGATTCGAAGTGCAAGGTGAAATATTTTTAAGTCTATAACGTTTAAACATCGTCATACTTTGATCGTAATCCATAAAGCAACAATATCTGTAACAGTTAACCTATTAGCTAAGGTTGTCACCAAAAATGTACTTGTAGACATCAGTGGTGGGATTTAGACATTTGGTTTGGTTTAGTAGGCCTATACTTAAAAATCCCCCATACTGTTTCGGCAAAATACCACAAAAATTATATGAAAAATGTCTCTCAAATTTAACCCGAAACTAAACAAAAACTCTACAGTTAAAATATTGATCAGCATATATTAAGCTTAAATATTTTGCCATGTGTAATTTTGTCCTTTTCCACACTGTAGGCCCGACACTGTTACAGATAATAAAAACATAATTCATAATGTATATGCTGTTAAAATATTTGTTCCATAATTGTTGGAAAAAAAATTATCGGGATGATTTTTATTAACAATTAAAAAGGTTATTGATAAAAAACGCACTTGTTAAGAGAGACGGATATTACAATAAATAGGCTACATTAAAAAGGACACCTCTATACGCTTCATATTGCAGAGGAAATGAAAATGTTTACACATTTAATAAACAGTTTTTGTAAGTAGTTTAAAAAAATTGTAAAACGCTTGTGCGACAAGGACACAACCCCTGCTCTTCACATGATACAAAGTACAGTACTCCATATAAAAACGCGACACTAGCGCTGTGCGGTGGCGTCCCGGGAACTACTGGGCCTGTCGCTATCCCGGTAAACTCGCGCATACACAACCGTATACATTTTTATTACAATTTGAAAATACAATTATAATTCAACACCCACTAAACAAGTCTGTAAATATACTAGTATATATATTTTTTAATACAGATGTTCCTATTTCTTTCTAAGAAAATATGAAGTCAAGAATGTCAGTTGGTTCTCACAGGAAAAGTATGGAAATGCACCATACAAGTTTAAAAGTAAGTTTTTCTTCGTTGCCCTCAGCTGGCCTTCTTTACTAATTTTGATTGTATTTAGTACAATACCACCTGTGGGTTCAAATATAAATCACTACCAATATAGCCTACTTCCAATTAATTGTTACTTGTTTCGTCTTCGTTGGTACAGTTGAAGTCTTCCTAAAGTTTAGTCTTCGGTAGATTCCAACTATAGCCCTATAAATAAACCAATTCATAAATCCTTTCATTTATTCTGTACCCTCACCCTCAGGCTTGGGTGGTGCTGATTGCTTATCTTCACGCCATGGCCATGAGGGTTCCATAACTCCATTGCTTCCGGTTGTGGTAGATTGAACCACAAGAGAGATGTACTCTTATAGCACTGTTCACACAAATAGATAACCCATCTAGGCCGGCTGCTTTTCCTGAGGTTGGCTCACTAAGACTAAGAGTATCTATAAATGTTAAATGTAAGCATAGGTAGATATGAAATTCTATTTGGGTTTTTTATAGATTGTAATAAGTGCAAATATCATAGAAATACATAGTAACACACTCGTAGTACGAAAAACATGTAGACTAGCGACAGATTTCGTGGAAAATGCACTTTAAATTGAATAAAAATGTTGCACCTCTTAACACGAAGTTAACATTAAAGTTGAATGTTTTAATATCTTTAATTTAAACATATCAAAGCACTAAATTGTTATTTTTTTATTTGGCCTAATATTGTTTTACATAAACGGTATTTTATAAAAACAATCTACAATAATTATTTTATGTCTACACGATAAAAGCTACTTATCAACAACACCACACAGAAAAGTTTAGTTTACAATGAAGACTCTCTTTAAGTCCTTAAGTCCAAATTCCATTTTTCGAATTAACAAAGCTGTTGAAAATATACTATTTCTGCAGTCCCCTCCAACTTGGATTTTCATATAAATAATACTAATGTTAATTGTGTAACGACCGCTATGCCTGTGAAAATAAGAAAATATTCATAGAGAATTTTTTTTATCTGCTGGGTATAAATTGAGTTAATTTTGAAATTAAGTAATTTCAAAGACCAATAGACGGAAAAAAATAAAATAAAAATACAGATTTATTACATAAATAATGCTAGAAAAATTTTACCACAAAATATAGTAAATCGCCTGCGCTTTATATAATACAAAGTACAGTAAATGAAAAACGCGACACTAGCGTCATGAGGTGGCGCCCCGGGAACTACTTGGTCTGTCGCTATCACGGCAAACTCACACCCTCACAACATTAACGGTTATTTTTATTACGATTTGAAAATAAAATCATAATTACTCACTAAAAAAAGTCTGTAAATAAACCAGTATATGCATTTTTCTATCACAGCGGTTGCTCTTTCATTCTAAGAAAATATAAAGTCAAGAAAGTGAGTTGATTCTCAGAGGAAAAGTATGGGAATGTACCATACAAGTTTAAAAGTAAGTTATCATTCGTTGCCTTCAGGTGGCCTACGCCTCTTACTTGTATGTAGGTGGACGGAAACCTAAAGGTCTAATTTCAATCAATAAAAAAATACTCCCAAATCGAAATCGTTTCTTGCCGTTAACCTTTACGCCAGGGCCAGGGCCATGAAAGCTCCATAACTTGTAATGTATGGTATGGTAATGTAACACAGTACTGAAAATGTTGTTATCCACAAATTGTTGATTGCTTACTAGTCTAGTCAAATTATGGTTCAACCCTGAAGTAATTACAAACTATACTAGCCGTCACGAAAGAAGTCCGTTGAGCTGTGACCAATAGGAATTAAGCGCAGTGTTGCCACATTGAACGCCGGTTATCACAATAAACATTGGAGCGATCACCTGATTTTAAAACTGTCTCTAATATATACGTCCCGTATTTTAAACATGTAGCCTGTTGTACATTGAAAACGGGAAAGGCTCATAGTTCATGTGTTTATGTTTTTACATAATCATACATTTAAAAAAGTACAAGTTAAAAACTGATATTGAAGAATAGCTTGTGTATAAAATCAAAAGACTATATTCTTCTAATCTATCAACACCTGTAAAAAATCTTGGAATATTTTTTAAAATCGTACATAAAATGAGTCAATAGCGCTATTGTGGATACTGTATGCAATATGTATATAATATACAGGGAGACTTTATATAATATGGAAACTGACGACAAGACAACAAAATGAGCAATTTCTCAATTAACATTTCCTGGGTTATATTGTAAAAATACAATACTTGTCATGTCAACATAATTTGATATGGTACTTTTTTTAGGGAAAGGCAAGAAAAATTATAATTACGCACACAGGTAGCCAGCTTGTAGTGTTACCCACTAAAAAAACCTCCTCTACTCTTTAGGATTCTAACCTGGAATTGTTTATCACATTAAGTTTTGCTAAACCTATGTTAGGCTTACGCTCGTGGGGCTCGCTCCTTATCCAGCCTTTCGAGGTCAAGGGATCTGGGCCACTTGGCGGTCCAGATCTGTTTTTTTTTTTTTTTTTTTTTTTTCAAAATGAATGCCACGTAAGAACTGTGATAAACAATCCCAGTTGCCCTCATCCTCCATAATCTTTTGGCTGACGTTGGAATGCGAAAATATCGACCCATCTCGCTGAGTTTAAAGCATTGACATCAAGCGTAACTGTTCACTGTTTTCCCTTTTTTTATTAGCAGGTAGAGCGGGAAGTGTTTTTTTATCCATATTGGAACAAATTACTTTAAAAGTTACACTGTTAAAGAACCGAATAGCCTACTCAAAATTCAACACTTATTCTTAACAAAAAAATAAGGGTTTCAAAAGAGATTGTATTTCGGACTGTTTACATATATTGTTTACATTTGGAAATTTAGTTCTGAAAACAGGTGATTTATGCAATTGTTGAGTTAAAATCAAAAGAGTATTGGGACTGGCGGTGCTTCGGCAGTGTTCGGGTACGTTCGGGACTAGTCGGCTCCAATAAGTAAATAGCTGCCGAGTTGTATAAATGAACGAATCGACGAGTGAATTGAATGATTCATAGAGGCGATTCGTATCAAAATAAACGTTTTCGGTTCTATATTAGTAGGTTTTATTCGTATTTCAAAAATATTTACGTTAAATCGGTCAAAAATGAAAAATTAACTTTTCTTATGGAGATTTAACATGGGGAAAAAGCCAACATTTCCAATCCTTTAAACAGTTCGTCTGAGACTTCCACTGGACCAATTTACACGCAGTTTGTACCAAATAAAACGTAAACCTTGGTATATTAGCAGATTTTATTTACTTAAACGTTATCTTACTTCCTTAAATTAAAAATATCGACATTTTTAAACCTTTACAATTTATTTATTTTACAACCTGATTGTAAACACACGAGGTATTTTGTCTAAATACAGTGGATGAGCAAAAGCTCATGAAGGATCTGGTTTATTATGGCCAGTACCTAAAAACGTTTACTATTATTATGATGTATTGTCATTTATGGAAAGAAAGTTGCTTAATTATGTAAAATAGCTGATTGCTTTAAAATTAAGACTAAATCGTAAAGGTTTACTTTAAATAAATTGCTCACATTTGTATTAAAAGAAACGGATGTAACGGAAATTCTTTGTGCAATCAATTTGTCTTTTGCAACGTTGTAATGCTTTACACTTCGCTTAACAACAGTGTTTGTGGCAAATAGGACACCGGACCGGCGCGGCGCCCCACCTTGGCCACCAAGGGGGGAGGCTATAGCCCCCTTCCGCCCCCCTTAGATCCGCTACTGCGCTTGGTTAGGCCGGCCGCACACTGCATCGAACGCGACACGACACGACACGACAATTTCTGTTTTTGTTTTTTTTCTGTTCTGTTCTGTTTTGTTGGATGCACGAAAAAACGTCGTCCGACACGACAAAACACGACGGCTTCCGACGACCGTTTCTGGAGAGGGAGAGGGTGGAAGGAAGTCACGTGATTCACAACGCATGCGCAGAGTGGATTTTCTGATTTTGTCTGATAGCGTTTTGTCATAAAACGAAATTTTCAGTACCTTCGCCAGACGACCTCCAACCTCTCCCTCTCCAGAAACGGTCGTCGGAAGCCGTCGTGTTTTGTCGTGTCGGACGACGTTTTTTCGTGCATCCAACAAAACAGAACAGAACAGAAAAAAAAAACAAAACAGAAATTGTCGTGTCGTGTCGTGTCGCGTTCGATGCAGTGTGCGGCCGGCCTTATTATAGTATGAACGCAATCGGTTCACAAAATGGAACAATGATGTCTGACGTAGGCCTATACAGTGAAAGAATTGAAACAACCACATTTGAACAGCGGAGGGTTTAGACTTTAGAGTAGTGGGAGGACGAGTCACGTGAAGGAGGGAAGGCGACTAGGTAGGGATACAAGCCGAGTGGAAGTGACTCCGACGGAGGTGGTTAGTCATTCGACGTAGTCTTACCTTGATTAAAGAAACTATTACTATTTATTATTCCTACGATTTATTAATAAAGGTTTTATAAATCTACTTTATTCTACTTCGACTATTAAATTTATCAATCAACTAACTTAAATTACCTGGGTGAAGAAACAATATACCGTAACTAAATTTATTAGCTTTCATATCCACGGCTTAATTATTTAATCAGGCCATCACATGGGTGAGAAATCAACGTTCAAAAAGTATAATTCGGCATTCGTAATTCAATTGTCATAATGAAAAGGACATTAAAATTAGTCATTTAGTCAATTATTTAGTCTATCATTTTAATCAATTAGTCATTTACGTCGCACGAACCCTGTAATTAACGATGCTTTCAAACAGTAAATCCTGGTGACTTATTTTTTTTTAACTGTGACGTACAAACTTAAAATTAATTAATTAAATATTCACGTAACCCAAAAGTAGGCCTACGTCCCAGAATATTAACGTCAAATAATCGATGAAATCCGATTTTATCACATTTAGACGAGTGTGGAAAAACAACTGTATCATACGGACAAAATGGATAGGTTCAAAATTCTATTCATTAAAACGAACGATTCAAATGAATCAGTTCGCCAGAATAGCTGTAATTTCCATTGCCAGCTGATTGAATCACGATTAAAACAGCGGGTTAACCCGAGTGTTGCCGAACACAGCCGAAGCACCCAATACTCTTTTGATTTTCTCGTAATTAACGTGAATATACGAGGATAAGTACGGCAACATCGCATAAATCTCATTCGTTGGTTCAAAATCACGTGACCGCTAAGCCCCGCCCTCAACGGACTTCTCTCGTGACGGCTAGTGTAGTATATTTTGACCGATTCTTATGTAAAATTGCCTAAGAAAAGCGATAGTGAAAAGTCTACCACTCTCCGACGCTGCGCTCGCCTGCTATGGCCAATTTTCAAAATGGCGGCTGTTTTTTGACAAGTTTTTGCTGAATATCTTTTGAACCGTTAAATACAGCTAAGTTTTGTACTTCAGAAAATTAAATTTTGCACATTTTGATATATAATATGAAATCAGAAATCAGAAATCAGAAATCAGTCATTTATTTGCCATTGACATACTGTACATATGTATTAGCAATTGTCAGGTACTACAATTAATAGCAGAGAGGCTACGGTCAGGAGTAGGCTACACTCAGTTAGCTTCCACCACCAGATGAAAAAACAATACAGTACTATGTATTGTATGTTGTAGTTAATAAGGGTGATATTGCTCTTAAAGCTACTTTCAATGTGGGCTTTTAAGTGTATTTCTTTTGTTGGGAAAACCATATTACGGTGGTGCCAAAGGTTAGATATAAGCCTTTAGCCGTGTTAAATTCTTACTACAGTGTCTAATAAAAACGCTATTTATTAAAATTTTCATATCTGCATATATTTAGGCCTACGAGGTGACCCGTTCGCAAATCGCGCATTTTATTATTCTGTATGAGTGAAACTCACCTACATACAGTATACGCGAATGTTGATTATGAAGTGACAGAAATCGATTTTTTTTTACTCATCTGGCTTTTAAAATTCATCTGGAGGTAATCAGCTGTTACATTAAATTCACATTAAAGAACTTGCAATAAAAGTTGGTCAACATTTTAAAGCACCCTCTAGAAATAAATCAAAGGCGAGGGGGGGCGAAGTCCGAAACAATATGACCTTTTTAATTACAATTCATCACTACAGTATATCCTAAGCCTTAAAATGACACATCAATCTTAAAAATCGGTTCAGTAGGTCGAGTGAAAAAAGGACATAACAGACGAAACCCTTATAGAAATAGAAATAAGAAGATAGCTTATTTGAGATACATATAAAAATATGTACTTAAATTCAGAGAAGTCGGTAAACCTGCTAATGAAACGTCCGATTTTTATCAAACGTAACATGAAGGTGTGGGACTAGGTCAATTTACATTAGATATGTCTATTGGGATTAGCAGACTATAAGAAAAGGGTGTCAGACAGGTTCAAATTTGTCTAAATTCGGTCCAAAATCGCGATTTAGGCCTACGCTTATTTTAGACAAATTTAATTTTGCACATTTTGATACATAATAAGTATTGTTTGTTATATTTAATAAGGGTGATATAGCTCTTTAAAGTTACTTTTAATTGTGGGCTTTTAAGGGAATTTATTTTGTTGGGAAAACCATAATACAGTGGTGCCAAAAAGGTTAGGTATAAAGGCTTATAAAGGATATAAAGGATGTATAGACTTTTCACCATCGTTTTTCTCAGGTAATTTTACATAAGAATAATCAAAATATACTAGTGCACGTGTTGTTCAACATCAAGCAATTCATTTTCATACAATACAAAAGTTACATTTAGTTCTAGATCAATGAAATCCGACCAATCCAATATTGTGAATATCAGTGATCACCAAAAACTACAGCTGTACCTGTACGTTAACAGATGTTTAAAATGCTCAAACCAATCTCAATGTTATTCTAATGGGAAAATTTCAAATTTAATTTGTGTATAGCGCCCTTATTTTAAGCCCGATTTTCATCAATTTTTGGCGGAAACAACTTCAAACTAAGCCCTATCCAACGACACCAAAAACTTGAAAATCTGTTGAGAATTGTAGGAGGAGTTCTCAAGACAAAACAACCCTTAGCGTATTAAATAAGTATAGATAAAAGATATGGTCAAAATATATTAGCATTGACTATGTACACTAACGTTAGTGTACATAGTCAATGATATTAGTTTGCAATTACTTCTGGGTTCAGCTATTTTTTTAGCTAATTTTACTAGACTATACACTTATTCTACAACTTTTGACAAATAATTAGATACCAAACACTATAAAAACAATACTAGATAAAAATACTTTCTCTATATACTATACATGGTATAGGGAGAGAAAGTAAAAGAATGTCATTTATTATAAATATTTATAATTTTTGTAAACAATTACAGACACTTATTTGTCACCGCGCACTACATTTCATAGCAAAGCGATCATTCATATTTCAACATATTATTATACATTGTAGTTATCCTGCAAAGACTTGTAAAAACTAGTTGCCTACTCTGTGTTATTTTTATCTGTCTACAAGCATGTGTTACTACTTAAAAACAGTTGTGCTAACAGTAAACCAATTTAGTATGCCGTGCTAAATAAATATTTAGAATTAACTTATGCTGAGTAGTTTTTAGAATTACTTTTTTTTTGAAGAGTAAAAAGTGATTGTAATAATGCCAAGAACTAAGACATTCGGTAAAAAGAAGTTTAGTGGAAATATCCATACTAATTCTAAGTCTTCAGTAAGTAATGAACCAATAAAAACAAATGAGGAGGATGAGCTCACCTCTACGTCTAGGCTAAGCCCTAAGCCTAAGCCAGGGAAAAGTTCTTCAAAGAAAATGCTTAAATACATAGGGATCGTAGGTTCAGACTTAAACTATGTTAAGAGCGAGAATACAGAAGGAAACATATTCGTTGATATTGAAACCCTTTCTGAACAAATATGTAATTTTGTCTCCTGTCGAAGTTGTTTAGCGGTAGGAAGTGTCAAAATTCATGGACACCATTAAGATACAAGTAAAAGGCAGGAAATAGTTTCCAATTGTACTCTTTTATACTATGTGTTCTACTAAAATATCATTTAGGTCTTCTAAGAGAACGGAAACTAAACATTTTGAAAACAACTTTTCGACTCGTGTATGGACTGAGAAGCATAGGTTAAGGTCATCATGTTAAAGAAGAAACAATATGTTATGTAATAAATTTTCCTCCTCCGCCTTCAAGATTATACCAAAACAATCAAGTACTTTTAATATCTCATCACAGAGTCAATGGTAAATGCTAAAAGAGAAGCAGCAATTGCTAATGATAACAACAGTGACATTACGGTTGCAATGGAAGAGACATGGACATAGCAGAAGCGAGGCCACACCTCGCTGCACGGTGTAGTAACCGCTACTAGCCTAGATATAGGTAAAAAGGTTGACGTTGAGTGCCTAGTAAGCGAATAGTACATGTGGGATCAATAATTAAAAAGAACACCACAACTGTATGGCAAATTATGTAGGATCCCGCGGAGGAATGGAGGTCGCTGGTGTTAATAACATTTTTCTAATGTTTCAAGAACCTCCCAATGCCTACTTGTTACGTGCACTTCTTATGTGGTGACTGTAAATCGTTTGATGTTGTGTCTGAGTTGACCTACGCAAAGTATACAGAAAACAACTTCTTACGGATGGAAAAAAATCATCCGGAAAAGGTTGGTTGACAGACTCGGTTATCACAAACAGTTTACCACAAAACTTCAACAGACGCAGAATCTCAGCACGGATTGTGTCCCCTGGGCTGTGAATAGTGGTAGGCCTATATTTAAAATCGGGTTGCCGCTAATGGTTTATTGTGCATATAGCATATTAACTCCATTCCTGCTGCAATTATGGTTGTTATAAAGAAAGTATACAACGACTTGTGCAGCGCTGACTTGTTAAAAAGATGCTTGCATGGAAGTACTCTATTGCAACGAAGCATTCAATTTATAGTTTGGACAAGACATCCCAAAAACAATGTTTTAATACATTAAAAATAAGACATCTTGACCTAAAGTGGCCCTGGCTGAAGTGAAGGTTTTGCAAGAGCTATGTAGCAGAGCAGGAGGAAATACTGTATTAGGCCTAAAAAGTGCAATGATAGGCGTGTGCGCGAAGCCGAGAGGACCTTCTCGGAAATCCGAAAAAGAATGAAAATGAGAATGAGAAAGTTTATTTCCAGAAAGCAGAAGTATGTACAGGCACAAGGAAAACGTCATAGTTTCAAAGGGCTAGGAAAGCCAAGAAAACTGTGAAAATAAAGCTTGAAGCTGAAGAATTTACAGATTTATCCAATTCTCCGATTCCCAGGAGAATTTTATCACGAAAAATTGTAAAACGTCTGCCCGACAAGAATATACTCGCCTGCACTCCATCTACAAAGAACAGTTCAGTATATTAAAAACGCGACACTAGCGCTGTGCGGTGGTGGCCCGGGAACTACGGGGCGTGTCGCTATCACGGTAAACTCGCGCATGCACAACCTTAACCAATTTTTTTATTACAACTTGAATATACAAGTATAATTTAAGACAAACCAGTCTGTAAATAAGACAGTGTATGACTTTTTTAATCACAGTGTTTCCTTTATCTTTCTAAGAAAATTTATATACAATAAAGTAAGTTGATTCTTTGAGGAAGAGTATTGAAATGGATCATACCACTTTTACGAATAATTTTCGCCGGTTGTCTCAAGCCGAGATCTTTCTATATTTTATTATAGATAAAAGCACAACTTGGGTCTAAAAATCAACACATAAATCCTTCCACATTATTCGGTACTCACAGGCTTGTGTGCGGTGCTGATCGCTCACCTTAATGTCATGGTCATGAAGGTTCCATAACTTCATAGCTTTTATACCATAAGAAGAGATATATGTACTCGTTTAGCACTGTTCACACAATACTGATAAACCCATCTAGGCCGGCTGCTCCTTCTGGGGTTGGGCCACTAGGAATATCTAAAAATATTAAATGTAAGCATAAGTTGATATGACAGATTTATTCAATATATATTCCCTTAAAAATTTTACTACGATAAAACGCCTGCGCGACGAGGACAGCTGCCTGCGCTTCACCTAAACTCGTGTACAGTAATGTATAGAAAAAACGCGACACTAGCGCTGTGCGGTGGCGTCCGGGGAACTACTGGGTCTGTCGCTATCCTGGCAAACTCGCGCCTGCACAACCGTATACATTTTTATTAGAATTTGAAAATACAATTATAATTCAACACGCACTAAACAAGTCTGTAATTAAACCAGTGTACATATATTCTATAACAGCGGTTCCTCTGTCTTTCTAAGAAAGTATAAAGTCAAGAAAGTAAGTTGATTCTCGGAGGGTAAGTATGGAAATGGACCATACAAGTTCAAAGGTAAGTTTTCTCATGTTGCCCTCAGCTGATCATTTCAACTAGTTATGTTTATTTCTAGTTAAATACCACCGGAGGGTTCAAATATAAATCAATACTAAAGTAGCCTCCTTCCAAACTTTGAGTGATGCTAATCGCTCACCCTCACGCCATGGTAGTAAGGGCCCCATATCTCCATTATTTGAACTCCTTAAGGTAACACACTACCGAAACTTTTTCATCTACAATTTTTTTTTTTATAAATTTATTAAAAAACTTTTGACAAATAATTAGATACCAAACACTAGATAAAAACAATACTTTATCCATGTACTATGAAGAATGTCATTTATAATAAATATTTAAATTTTATAAACGCTTACAGACTCTTTTTAGCACCGTGCACGACATTTCGTAGCAAAGCGATCATTCATACTTCAACATATTATTATACATTTTAGTTATCCAGTAAAAAATTTTGTAAAACATAGTTTTCTACACTGTGTTATTTTTATTTGTCTGCAAGCATATGATGCTACTTAAAAATAGTTGTGCTAACAGTAAATAAATTTAGCGGTATGCTGTGCTTTAAATGTTTTGAAATTTCGCTATAACACGATATTTTGTAGTTTTTAGAATAACTTTTTTTAAGTGAAGTTTAAAACGTGATTGTGATAATGCTAAGATTTAATACATTCGGTAAAAATAAGTTTAATAGAAATATCCATACTACACTTAAATCTACATTAGGCCTAAGTAAAGAAAAAATTATAGAAATGAGGGGATGAGCTCAGCTCTACGGCTTGGCTAAACCCTAAGCCTAGCCCAGGGAGTAGTTCTGCAAATAAGAAATCGGGTTGCCGGTCATGGTTTATCTTGCCTATAGCGTACTAACTCCATTCCTGCCGCAATTATGGTTGTAATGAAACCAGTATACAACGACCTGTGCAGCTCTGACTTGTTAAGAGTCTGCAGTACCTACGCCATTTCGGTATTTTGTCCCTTAAAACAATGTTGAATTTGAAACATTGCTGTGATGTGAGTTTGTTTTTCATAAGAAAATTAAGAACTTTATGTCATTTTAAATGTTACCATAGTGTCCTTCATTTGACGTGATAGAAAATTAATTAAAAAAATATCCACCCGAATTACTTATAAAAACAATGTATATTAACACCACTTTTAAACCATGTCAAAAAATTTTAAGAGGTCTATTAAAAATTTCATCCAAGTCATATGAACCGCCATACCATTATGGTGAACATATTCAAGTTTCATGCGAATCCGATTCAAGATTATCGGGATAAAGTGTTTCAAAGACACCTAAAATTAACATTGTTCTTATATGGGACTAAATATCAAAATGGCGGAGATACTGCAGACTCTTACAAAGATGCTCGCATGGAAGCACTCTATTGCAACGAAGCATTCAACTTATAGTTTGGACAAGACTTCCCAAAAACAATTTTGATAATGCTACTACATTAAAAATGGAGTTCTGGACAGTGTCATTCCATACAATAAAGGGGCCCTGACTGAAGTAAAGTTTTTACAAGAGCTATGCGGCAGAGCAGAAGGAAATACTGGCCTATAAAAGGTGCGATGATAGGCGTGTGCGCGAAGCCGAGAGGGCCTTCTTGGAAATCCGAAAAAGGGCTAGGAAAACCAAGAAAACTGTGGAAAGAAGGCTTGAAGCTGGAGAATATACAGATTTATTAAAAACTAATCTACTTATTGCTTGAAATTGACCAATTTGTTTTGATACAATACAAAAGTAACATTTAGTTCTAAATCAACGACATCCGACCAATCCAATATTATGAGTATGAGTAATCACAAAAATACACGTATTTATAGCTGTAAATCAACAGATGTTAATCCGCAAATGTTAAGGCCGCCTGCACTTCACTTACAAAGTATAGTATATTAAAAATGCGACACTAGCGCTGTGCGGTGGCGACCCGGGAACTACTTGGGCCTGTCGCTATCACGGCAAACTCGCGCCTCCTCAACATTAACCAGTTTTTTTATTGCAATTTGAAAATACAATTATTTAACACGCACTAAACTAACCTGTAAATAAGGCAGTATATGACTTTTTTTAATCACAGTGATTCCTCTATCTCTCTAAGAAAATTTATAGTAAAGATAGTAAGTTGATTCTCAGAGGGAAAGTATGGAAATGGACCATACAAGTTTACAATTGATTTTTCATCGGTTGCCTCCAGTGGGGCCCTTATCTAAGATTGTATATAGTTAAGAACTTCTGGAGGCCTAAAAATAAACCAAGACTTGCATACTTCCATTTACCCTGTATCCCCAGGCTTGAACAATGCTGATCGTTCATCTTCACATGGCCATAAAAACTCCATTACTCCTTAACGTTTATACTAAATGAGATATGTACTCTTCTCCATGCTCTTCACACAATACTGGTAGCCCATCTAGCCCGGCTTCTCCTCCTGGGGTTGGCCCACTGGGAGTCCGTCAAAAAATGAATTGTAAGCATATGTTGATATGTACAAAAAATTAAATGTCGTGTTTGGTAGGGTAGCCTACAATACTGCAAACTGTAGACCTACATGAATACCAAGATGGTACGTTCTTTCACAAAATATTATTCGCTTGACATAATCTATGTTGGCCTATATAGGAATGTTATTCATATAAATAATTGTTTTGTTATATTTTTTGTTTATTTCTGTGTAGTGAGCGAGAAACTTCTTATTCAATTCATATTCTCGTTACGGATACTAAAACGCCAGAATTAAAACCCATACCAAGTACATAATTGTTTTAAATCGACTTGTTTTTTGTTTACGCATTTTTCCACATATAATTCAGTACAATTGTTATTTCATATGAAATCCCGCCTCATCCTAGTTCTAGTTTTTTTTTACGTCACAGATAAGGCTTAGGCCTACAACTGTAGGCCTACCGCTTTAACGATACCAATAAATTAAAAACATAACTTCAAAATGTATATGCTGAAATATGTGTTCCATATTGCAAAACAAATATGTGGATAATTTTTATCTATAATTATATAATACGCTAAGGGTTTTTTGTGCTTAGGGCCATATCATACGAGAGCTACTAACGCCGCGTTGATAGCGTCGCGTTGATAACGCTCCAACCCGGCAATGGGGTTCTTATGGAGCATGTCATACGGACGCTAACAACGCCGGCGAGTCCGCGTTAGCCCGACGCTGAGCGCTGCCAACGCGGACGGACGCGTTAGCAACGCGCGTTAGCAACGCCGGGACAGAACTCTCCCTACAATTTCTAACCGATTTTCAAGTTTTTGGTGTCGTTGGATAGAGCTTGGTCTTTACTTGTTTCCGCCAGAAACGGATGAAAATTGGACCGAAAATAAAGGTGCTATCCACCATTGAAATCTCAAAATTTCCCATTAAATTAACATTGGGATTGAATAAAGCAATTTAAACATCTGTTAATAATCATTTGTAAATACGTATTGTTATTGGTGATTACAGGTATTCACATTATTGGATTGGTCGGATGCCATTGATTTAGAAATAAAGTAACATGTTCAACTTAACACTTTCAAACTAAATAATTATTTTACGCCTGCAGGGTTTTAAAAACTACTCATCAACAGCACCACACAGAAAAAGTTTCTCTTATAATGAAGGCTCTATTAAAGTAGAAATTCCATTTTTCGAATCAACAAAGCAGTTGAAAATATTCTATGAGTCTTCATTCCCCTCCATCTTGGATTTTCATTCAAATAAGACTAATGTTAAATTTGAAATGACCGCTATGCCTGTAATAATGGTTGAAAAGTTTTCATATTTTTGTCATTTTAAAGGATATTTTAGTATCTTGAGGACTATGAAATCATGATTATAGAGCGATTTACAAGACTGAACTACTAAATGTTAAAACACGATCATCTTCGAACTAAATATTTGAGAACACTTTCTTATCAATTTATCAAATAATCAATAATACTTTTGACAAATTATTAAATTTTTATAAATTACATAAAGATGCATCTCTTTGACCAATTTTAAAGGTGTTCCGACGTTTTAAATTTAACATTAGTTTTATGGGAATAAAATCCAAGATATCAGGTACGGCAGACTTTTAAAAGATGAATTGCATTAGTTTCTAAAATTTTGGAAACAAAGAGATATTTGAATTACATTAAAAAAGAAATTAAATTGTAATAATAAAAAAATAAACTTAAACTAATTTAATTGACTTCCTCACTATCATTCCAATTGCGTCCACCACGGTTGCTACTGTTATGTTATAATTTTATACAAAAACGTTATAAGTATCCAACGGACGGTAACAATTATTCCAAATGTTTCAAAAAACTAAGTTTTGCAAAGGATGTACATAGTATAGCCCTTTTATTAGTTTTTAATTGCGTTCTGTTAGTTAATTCGTTCATTCATTCGAATAATTTATAAGTAATTGAATAGTAAATTAAATATAATTGATTGCTGTCGTGGCCTGTAAGAAATAGGACTACAGAAAATAATAGCATACAGTAAAATTAATTAAAATACGTTTTATCACCTCCTACTTTTCCAGAATCGCATGTTTACTATGTTGTATTTATGAAAGTATCAAACTTACTAAAACTTCAACTATTTCGATATCAGTATTAGACTGTGAAATAACATTTGGTCATTACAATATTTAGAAACATGATGAAAAATAATCAATTGAGAGTTTTGTTGGCATTTTTGAAACGCTTGCATTTTCTTAAATCATTTATTTATATTTTTTATTTTTGAAATAAATACATTATGAATATTTTTATATGCACAAAAACAATTAAATTACAATTAATTATCAAAAATGCCTAAACTAAACCTCTTTGCAATCATCACTGTATCATTCTAATTGGATCCGCCAGTGTCGTTAGTGTTACAGTAGTATCACACTTAACCGCTAGGTGCCGCTAGTGTCGCCCGCCTTTGTCGTTGATTACACATTTTAACAATTACAATTAGAAAACACAACTATAATTCAACACGCAATAATCATGTCTGTCAAAAATCAAACCAGTATACCACTTTTTTCAACCGCTGTATTTCCTATCTCATTCTAAGAAAGTAAAACGTCAAGAAAGTAAGTTATAGTACTCACCCGAAAAGTAGGGAATCTAAGGCTACAAGTATAGGCTATACAAGTATCAAAGTAATTTTTCTTCAGTTCTGCCTCTAGTCAGGTCCAGCCTATAAGATTGCATTCAAGTCAAGCGAGGTTATAGGGATCCAACTCAAGGACTGCAAAAATTAACACAAACTAAACTACCCAAAACCTTCACTCGTTGACTTGGTCCACATCATCGTCATTGCTCCCTTCCCACTCGGTACTTATTGTGACAAGAAATCTGTTTTGGAAACTGCAACAGAAGCACTCAAGAAAGGAAGTGTATCCATAATTAATACCAAATTTAGGCCTGAAAATTATGGAATTAACAATCATAAAAATGAGTTATTCCATACCGGTGCTAAATCCTTTAATCATTTACCAGAAAATATGATACAAAAATAAAATTTACGCAATTTCAATAATAAATTAAAATCATTTCTAATTTCTTAATCATTGTTGAGGAATTTATAGACTACTTTAAATTGAGTATTATAACAGCTGTATAACCGGAAAGGATGCACATAGTATCGCCGCTTCATTAATATGTATACATGCGTTCTGTTAGTTCATTCGTTCATGTATTCGAATATAATTAATTGGATGGTAAATTACATTAATTAAATGTAAACAACTTTAATAAACAGTAATTAAAAAAAATATAGACTAGGTTTATCCTGGTATTGACAATAAATTGAATTAAATGAGAATGTATCTCAATTTTGTCTTTGAATTTATGTTTAAACATGCATTGCAATATTTATACCATAACATTATATCAAAATATCAAATATACTGTATACAGATGTTTGGGAAGAGATTATAAACTCAAAGTACATGTTAGTATTGAAAAGTAGAAATATGTTGAATTTGTGATGGTTACAAGCAGCAATCTCATGGTGACAAGATAGGGGGTCAAACGTGCCGATTGCACTATAATCAGAGAAATATGCTTTTTATATTTAGGCTATTTTTTACAGTAAGCCTGTAAGGAAAATGTCATCCTTATCACTTATCGTGCTTATCTTGACATAATATTTATATAAATGAGTGCAGTGAACTACTAGTAGTCTACTGCTGTGCTGCACTAATTGAAATATTAATAAATATACATGTATATTAACCTTCAATAGCCTATATAAAAAATTAACACCTTTAAACATTGGAGGTAACAACTGCCACACTTATATTAGTAGCCTATCACATTCAACCACTAAGCGTCTCTAGCGTCCCTTATTTTTTGTTTGTGCTTATTGTTTTTAAGGTTGTGCAGTCAACTAAAAAATCTTTACCCTAAGCTATTTATTACATCGTATTTATAAAGAATTATTTTAATTTTATTTTTTTATTTTTTTGACAACTACTTCAAGGACTATTAAGATCAGACGTACTAGACAATGGGTATTTTGGCAAATCTCTCACAAGAAACCTATTTCGTCCATAAAGCTGAAATTTAAGTAGCGTATAAGGTTAATCCATCCATAAAACTTAAAATAAATTTTATTACCAAAAAATTAAAAATATTCTTAGGATAATCTATATTTTAATATTCAAGCGTTTCTTTTCCTCCTTTTTTCTCAGCTCGTGTGCATCGTAGGAGAAAACCGCGCATACAGTTAGAATGGTGTTTTCCTGTAGATTAGCAGAATCGCATTATACTTCCCATCGTCCCCTAGAGCTACGCCCTACAGACTTTCAAAGTTTCAATGTTAATCTTATGGGAGTAGGATAATTGATTCAATCATAAGACAACTGTTGTAATAACAAATGCTAGCAAATCAGAAAAAACAGAGGTTTCAGTTAGGCTATAAAACACTTCAAAACTAATTATTGCAAGATAAACTGAATTTTTGGTCGAATTTTGACCAGTGGGTGATCTCTAGTCATTTTTAATCTGCTTGGGTATCAATTGAATAAATTTTTAAATTATGTCATTTCAAAAACCAATTGACGGTTTAAAATAATAATAAAAAATACAGATTTATTCAATATACAGTGTGATTGAAAAGTCCCGGAACGGTGAAATATATTTTTACTATTAAAGATGAAGTAATGAACCTTGGTATACCAATAATAGCCATAAATATATATTCTTTTAAGCTATTATCACTTTTTTATCCCTTTAAGGGGGACGGCCCACGAGGAATCAGTCAAAATTTTTAAATAGCAGCGTAAGTCAAACTTGGTATCAAAATTTAAAGTTTTAAACTGCCTATTGCTAAGAGATGATGTTCGGTCACCTATTCAAAGCGCAACCTCGCCCGCCGTTGCTTGGCCAGATGTGCGGTCGGTAAGGCAGATTAGAAATAGATCCCTTGTTCTCCGCACCACAGAAATTCTGTGTCCGCACGAGTGCGTGGTGTCGTCGCTCCGGTCACACATTGTGCAGCTTTAAATATGTTTTATAATAGTTTATAAAGTATTGTTTAGAAATTCTTTGATATTTAGCAAGGATGATAAGCAGTAAGTAAACATACAATAAAATTTTTAACTAACCTTGAATGTTCTCTTTCTATTCCTCACCTCGATAATACTCAGAGTGTCTTAATGGAAATGCGCAGACCACCAAGTCATCGTCGTTAAAGAAAGGGAATATGAAATAATAAATCACACAGTAGGTAATATAATTCAAACTCCGTTATTATGAAACCATTACTTTACACTCAGAAAAGATTTTATTTCATAACATACCGTCGTCTTAATTAACAAACCTCGTAACTAACATTTTCCACTTTTTACAGGAGAAACATAAAACCGTTTTATCTTTGATCAAGAAGAATTTCTTTTTAACTTTTTGTTTTTTCAATTGAAGTATAATTATTGTAAGGTAATTAAAATATCCCTTTTCCCTTATTTTAACATTTTCTAGAATAGAGTGAGTTACGAGTTTTGAAATAGATTAGTAAAGGAGTTTTAAGAATGTAAGATACGTTTTTTGGTACCACCAATTTTGGAGTTATGTGGTCGAACACACAAATAATTTGGCTGTTTAAGGAGTCACTGGTATGTAATATGGAGGCTGTTTTAGGAGTTACTAGGTTTGCTGTTTCTGCAAACCTAGTAACTCCTCTTAAAATTTACCTCTTAAAATATACGTGGTTTGTTTTCTCCCTTTTTTCAGTCTTTAAATATTTTTTTGAGTTACAAGACTTTAAGGGTGCGCCCCCGATCTTGCCCCCCGAGCCCGAGCCCAAGGATCTGCCCATCTGCCGCCCGAGGATGCAAGGGTTTTGAATCTCCGTGTTTGTCGCCCCAGTTGTAAACCGATTTAAAATATTTTTGTATCATTCTTTTCGTATTATAATTTTGTACTCCGCTATCGTCTTAGAATTTCGATATTAATTTAAATTACTAAGCAGGGTGCTTGCTAATCATGTTGAAATAAGCGTTTTTGTATAAAGTTTTAACGTATTAAAAACAATTTTTTTAAAAAATAAGACGATACACGAGTACAATATAATCTTAAAAACAAGAATCTGCAATAAGATTGGTAAAACGTTTATAGATAACAATGCAAGAAGGGAGATGCGAAAGGTCTGCAATTTCAAAAACATCGTTATTAGACCACCGATCGATTTCGCACTGAAACAAAAAAAGCATTAAAGTAACAAAATTTAAAATCACCCGTCATATATTTTCCAAAATGTGAGTTTCCGCGTATAGCGGCAGTTAACAGTCTCGCTCGACGATTTTGACGCCGAGGTAGAGCGCACCCTTAAAAGGTCTCATTTAGTAGAGAACAATGCAGCAAACCAGACTTCAAACAGATGACCGAGACGGAAATGGCAGGCAAACAAAGTTTACATTGAAATAATATGAGTAAAACTTAATAAAGGAATAAATTTCGAAATACGCAACCTTTCGACGTCGGGTTTGTCGCTTATTACTCCAAATGCAAATACCTTTACAATTATGTATGGTGTGACAAGCGCCAAAGCATATTTCTGTAAGACTTCCAAGAGGGACATCCCTTAAAGGGTGTGTAAATTGAAACTGCTATGGCCCTTGTCACACCATACACCAAGAATCAAGAATCAAGAATAGTTTATTTGCCATTGACAAGTAATACATGTATTTTCAAAAGTCTTAAGTCTAACATTTTGGCTACGGTCAAAACAATATAATACAATATCTTAATTTAGGTACTAGAGTTTTTTTTTTATTTATTTACTTACTTATTTATTTACTAAATATATAAAGTTGCTCTGTGGATTCAAAATTGAGAATAAAAATAATCTACTAAACAATGAGGACATGTTGGACTGATAAAAACTAGAACTAATGACTAGTTACATAAATTTAAATGAGAATAAACTATGAAGATAATAACAATTACAATATAATAAAAAGTTTAAAAATTCAAAAAATTACAAACACAGTTAAATCTTTCAACAATAAAAGGGAGTAAAATTTAAAATATAATAACAATAAATAAAATATGAAAAAAAACAACTTCAACAACGGTTAAAATGTATTAAAAAATCACATCCTTAACTGCCATGAAGTCAGTAACTGAATAAAAAGGGTTAACTAAAAGCCAGTCATATAATTTGCTCAAAAAGAGTTTGTCAGGATAGAGTTTGACCATTTTGTTCAGTTTATTGTATATTTTATGTGACATAACAAGATGGCCTTTCAAAGTCTTACTTAATCTACAAAATGTTCTATTGATGTTTGTATTATTTCTAGTATTATATGAGTGAATGTCATTGCACAATGTCTGATAAGGCAATTTTTTATGCTGTAGACCATAAGGTCATAGATATAAAGATTGACAACTGTTTGAATTTTTAATTGCATAAAAAATCTACATGTACATGGCATGTTCGGTCAGTTTAAAGGCCAACATATCCACAACTGAAAATTTTATTTTTAACCTCCTCAAGATGGAATTTTTATGAACAAAAATGACATTAAAGTATTTTCAAAATAATGTTGGGTTGAATTTTATTTACTGATTTTGAGATCTGAATCCAAAAAATGAGATAATATTATGAGATTATCTGTAAATAACAAACAATTTTATTGTTTGCCGTAACCACTCCTTAAACAAGGCCTACAAGTCCCCAGGCTAATGGTTTTGGGCCATTCGGTATTTATGTTTTCTTGCATCAAGTATTTTTTAACCTGCCGTATTGCCGTAACATATTAGGCCTACACACAAGAAGATTTAAATTCCACACCCAAGTAGCAATGCATACAAAAGTAGCTCAGTCCTTATGGAGGAACAATCACAAAATAGGGAAACATTTAAATTAATTGGAATCCCCTCAAACAAAAATATACTAACTGTGTTGTTTCATTTTTTTTTTTTTTTTGTATTTTGAGCTCTAGCTACCTACTGGTACCTGTCTTATAAAAATGTCAAAGGTAGTCTAATAAAAAAATTCTTGAAATAGACTTAAATATCGTCCCTATAACACAAACAAGCATATCTTTTCCAGATAACCAGAAACTGACCATTGAAAAAATAGGTTTTAAGGTTTAATCTATTTTGGCAAAATTGGTAATTTGATTTTTTATCATTTCTTCTGTCCCTAACCTCCAGATTTTTTTTCTTTCTTTTCAGTCAAATATATATGTATCTACTGTAGCCATATCCTCAAGGTTTCTTCTTTACTAGTTTAACCTCAAAACTATCCTCCATTATAGATTCATCATGAAATGAATATAGTTTTATTAACTTTTTATCAACTGATACTTTGATTGTTTTATCATAAAGTGGTCATGTGATTGGAGGATATCTTACACTGATGAACACACACACGCGGCTGTTGACGCAAGGACGGCGATACGACCGACGCGACGGCAGCGGCCCCCGACAAACATAAGAAAACCCAAAGCAAAATAATTTTTCTAGTAATATATCTACACTTTTTTAAAGAGATCTATTCGCTGGCTTTTTAGTTGCTGACTAACCATCAATCAGTTAAACGTTATAAAATAGTGTTTATGATAATGCACAAATAGTTCAACTAATTTAATTTTTCCTGTAATTATTATAAGTTTTCATAACATTATTTAACGTTTTACATATAATTGTTGCAAGTTTAATTTGAGTAGGATGTTTTATAGTGATTGTTGACATTCGGGTTCAGTCAAATTTGTTTTTTCAGTCTCCTTATTTTGTTGAGTTGGAACCACTGCGGGGCCCCCTGTCATTAGGGTCCTGTTGCAAAATGCCCCTTTTGCCAAGGAAGTGGCTCTGCAGTGTCTTAAGACATAGGAAGACGGGTAGCCGTAAGAAGGTCCGGGCTTCAAAAATTACATGGAAATTGGAGTCTTTATATTTATATTGTACTGTGAATGCCTGTACATTAATTTGGAAGTGAAAATGCAATACAGTATAAACTTTTTATACTCTTTACATCATCTGGAACATTTTAAAAGAGTCTTAAAATGAGTTATTTTTATTTATTAACATGTTTAAAATCCAGAGGACAGGAAAATAACGTGTGGTTAATAATAGTATATTTCGTTAAAAGGTTGAAAATGGCGTTTACCGGCCTAATGTAAATGCCTAGGTTACTTACTCAAAAATAAATAATTTAAAAATTAAAGGGTAACAATTTAATTCAAAATAAAAAGCAGCAGCAAAAACTTTAAGAATGAGGCTAGCATGGCAGACATTGTGAATAACTACACAACGTATTCCTACTGTCCAATGTATTATTTAAGTAAAATCTTATGTTCCTAATCTTAGGAAAGTATAGGCCTATGAATGATATTCCTAAAATCTATAGCATTATTTGATATAAGAATGAACTATTTTCTAAGTAAGATTTCTCGTTTATCTCTCCGATAAAATCATAAAAAAGAACATTTCAAAATGTCTTTATAACCATTCATGCGAGTTATTAATCCGTATTGTAGACTTTTGTTATATCAAAAATAATTCCAATGTCCTCAATGATAATTTCAAATCGCCTGTGTTGTTTTTTCTAATGCGCCGAGAGCCGTGTTGTCGTTACCGACGGTGGTGCTACCTGGCGCATTTTTCTGCAACTACTACGTCCGACAAGCAGGAAGACCTACAGTCTCGTTCGCAAACAATGGGTGTAAAATATATGTGTTCAGATTTTTGTTGTAGGTATTGTGTTGAATTGCCTATACATAACTTGAAAAACATATTGAAGATTAATTTGCATCGATTGCTTTCACTTTCGCCTAATATACCACATTTTTTTCTTATGTTCTCGTCGAATTTTAAACGAATCATTTCATTCATATTTGCAATACTTCGAATCGGACGTTGCCACTGCCAAAGATACAAGACCTTCTTCGGTTCTTAGTATCTTGGCTGTGGAGAAAAACAAATCATACATACTTAATAATAATAGTAATTTTAGGCTATAGTTTAATGCAGTGCCTCAAAATCCGCACAGAACGTGGTTGATACCGTTTGTCACACTAGCCTAACTTTACCAATACTAATTAAATATTGGAAATATTATTGACACTAAAATTACGTATTTGGTATGTGTACATGGCGCAGCCTATAAAACATAATCTTCTTATGTAATGTATCCATAAAAAGTGTGTATGAATCTTTGTGTCTTTGTCTTGAATGCCCGAAAACTATAATGGACCGATAGACATGAAATTTCGTACAACTATAGGCCTACTTCATTTACCCAGAAGAAAGATATGGCATAAAAATATGAGGAATATTACCGTTCTTCATATTTTTAGCGCTCAGTCCAAGTGGCCTTGCAGGTTCCAGTGCTTTCTTAAGGACAAGTTTTTTATAAGAATGTATCATAGCTCAAAATTGAAACATGAATACAACATAATGCTGTACATAAACCAATAACTGGGAACATACATGTTAAGGATTATATTCTGTGATGGATGAAAGTATGTTGGATGTCGAGATGAACACTTGTTGTAGTTGTAGAATATTTTGAAGGAGCTGTATTTATTTATTTTTATTGTATTTTATTGTATTTTTATTGTATTTACAATAATTTTAATGACATATTATTATGAATCACTAGAGAGACTAAAGTCACTAATTATTGTAAGGTACAGATAATAAATATGTAACTGTATTTAGGTATATGAAATATTTTATCAAACCTGCACTTTGGCTGGGTCCGAGAGTTCTTATTGGAGGGCTACCACGTGGTTTTAGGCTGAAGTATTTTGAAATGGCAAATGATGGTATCGGACCTATATCGGAGGCGTGTCGTGTCGTTTCGTCCAGGTGCTGTTTCGTCCAAGTGCGATTTCGTACAAATTCCACGAACATATGGTGAGGGGTAACTTTCTACCTGACAACTAGTGCGATTTCGTCCAATAATCGTTTACTTGACATGTCTACAAAAACTTATTGAAACTTTACCACGATGGCTTGAGGGCTTTCTCCGTTCACGGTTGTCTAAGAGGAAATTATAATTCAAGGATGTGTAGAACACTTATAGTAACAAAATGATTAGTTACAAGTAAAACGTGTTCATAATTTCAATTTTCAAAAAACTTAGCAGTACCCTACTATAGTTGATATATTTTACTCAATTATTAGCTAGATCACATACATCATAAAACTATTTTTCGTGATTGAAGCGGGGCCTGTCGAATCGGAATGTAACGGAACGCCCGCACACTTAGGTATTCGCCTTCCAAAAAGACTTCTAGAATTAGGTGGTTAAAATAAGTAAAACTATTTGTCCATAATTTAAAACCAGGGGTGAACCGTCAGGAATCCCCAATTGTGAACAGAGGCTGTCGAGCCTGCACTCGATCGTTACTAGTTCTCGACTTCATCTCGAACTTGAAATACGATCTCGAGGCCGGCAAAACACCATTTTCGGTCCTTGTAATGAAATATACTATTGTAGGTTGGTCAGAAAAATCAGTTAGGCCACTGCTACTCATCCTAATTATTATAAAATGTTACTGAATAATTAGGTATCTAGGTAGGAGGTGGTATGAAACATTTACTGTATTTATCATTTATATATGCATTTTAATCCATTTTAATATTCTTACCCCCAAGACAATGAAAATATTTGGTGTGAATATTTTTTGTTACTAGGTCGGGCGCCTTCGGCGGCCTACCGCGAGGGCGCTGAGGGCGCCCGAGGAGGAGGGCGCACCGGGGACACGGTGGGCCAGTCCGGGCCTGGTTAAAATTACTGAAAGCTTGGTATTTTGGTAGAATTCTCACAAGATAGCCTACCTATTTCGTCCATAAAGCTGAAATTTCGGTAGCGTATGAGATTAATCCATCTATAAAACTTAAAAAAAATTTAATTACAAACAAATTTAAAATAAAATATATTCATAAGAAAATTATTTTTTACCTGCTCAATCAATCAATTAAGTCAATCTTGAAATCTTCTAATATAAAAAACCAATAGACGGAAAAAATGCCTCCCATCGCAGCAGACCTGTGTACTCAGCGAATTTACAAATTAGTAATATTAATTTTATTAGTAATATCAATTTTTACTAAATGAACCTGTAAACATCACGTGCTCATAAATAGGGAACTAAACTGTCTATTTTCCTTATTATAAATTAAATATAGGAAAGAGTATGCAGGTATGTTGCCATGGGGAACACTAAAAGTAGGTTTTTAGCATATAAAACTTTATTTCGACCACATGAAGCATCCTAAATTTCATCAATATTTGTCCATAAATAAAGGAGTTTACCTATTCTATGATTAATTTGGGAAAAGAGTACGCAGGTTTCCTGCCATCATAAGTAAAAAACACGATTTTTTTTACCATAAATGGATGAATCTCAACCTAATGAAGCTAAGTTTCATCCACAAATATTGGTTAATAAGTGAAAATTAACACATCCTTATTCTCCATGGATTAACATTGGAGCCACAAAAATACAATTTACTGTCTTTAGACTTTTTAATATCTCTGTAAACAATGGAGATAGAGCAAACTTCAAGTAATAAATTGTGTGTTTTTTTTAGCTAAATCCAGTGGTGAAAATGAAAATTTAAAATGTTTTAAAACTACATATGGAAAATGCAAAAAACCCATTTTGGGGTACAAAA